>JAHRHZ010000021.1:21242750-21278921 GCA_024137785.1 Ginglymostoma cirratum | reverse complement strand
CCTCTTCCCCTCCCCCATTTCTGATGAAGGGTCTAGGCCCGAAACGTCAAGCTTTCCTGCTCCTATGATGCTGCTTGGCCTGCTGTGTTCATCCAGCTCCACACGTTGTTATCTACCGTCTTCACTACCCTGTTTACCTGTGACTCTGCTTTCAAGGAACTTTGCACCTGCATCCCAAAGGTCACTTTGTTCAGCAAGACTCACCAGGACCTTACCATTAAGCGTATAAATCCTGCCCTACACAAATGCAGCACCTCATATTTCTCAAAATTAAACTCTCTCTGCTACTCTTTGGCCCACTGGCCCATGTGATCAAGGTCCCGTAGTACTCTGAGGTAACTTTCTTGGTTCTCCAGCACACCACCAATTATGATGCCATCCTCGCACTTAGTAACCATACCTCCTATATTCACATCCAAATCATTTTTTATAAACGACCCAGTACCAATCCTTGCGACGCGCTGCTGGTCATAGGCCTCCTTCTGAAAAGAAACCCTCCACCACCACTCTCTATCTCCTTCCTTTGAGCCAATTTTGTACCCAATTGGCTAGTTCTCCCTGTATTCCTTGTGATCTAACCTTGTTACTCGGCCTATCATGCGGTACCTTATCAAATGCCTTACTTGAGTCCATATAGACTAGGTAGCATCATGTTCACCAGCAGTGTGTAACTGAAAATGACTTTTAGAAAAAACTACACAGAACCATCTACCAGTTAACTTTATTCAAAAAACTTAAATTTTCAAAAGGTACCTTGCACCTAAAAGCATTTGCATAAAACATGGTTGAAAAGAAAATTTCTTAACCTTATTCAGAAATCTTATTACACATGTCTGAAGCAGGTGGGACTTGATCAAAGGTCTCCTTGTCCAGAGGGACGGATACTACCACTGTATCACAGGGGACTATTAACTGATTAATTTCAAACCAGGTAATGTGACACCCATTGATTGGTGAGCACATTGCCATGGGGATAAAGCAAGGGTTGGCTGACTCCATAGCCCTTTCCTCAGTAAAAAAAAATGTGCAATGTGGTGAAATATTCTTTTTGCTAACAATAACAAGGGCCCTGTGTCTGACTAAATGTAATGTCGAGCTAAAATAAATCAAACTTTTTTTTTTAAGCGCTTGACTCTCTTGGACAATACAAGATGAAAGGTGTGAACTTCATGTCTCCATTTATCATTGTTTACATTCTGCATGACTGAGAAATTAAGTGTTTTAAACTTGAGTAAATGATCACAGAAGGTGCACTTTTGAAGTTTCTGTCTTTAGAGCTGGTTTGGCTGATTAAAGTTTTAGCAAAGATTTATAGCTTGGGTTGTGGGTGAGGTTGTTGACTTGCTCGCCGAGCTGGCTTGTTTTCGTTCAGACATTTTGTCACCATGCTGGGCAACATCATCAATGAGGTCTCTGATGAAGCGATGTTGTTCTACTCCGCTTGGAATTTATACCGTCTGGTCCGTTATGGTGAGTAGTGTTTCCGGTTTTGTTCTGTATGGGTTTGTATATGGGGTCCAAGTCTATATGTTTGTTGATTGCATTATGGGTTTAGAACCATGCCTCTAGGAATTCCTGTGTGTGTTTTGCTTGGGCTACTATGGTTACATTGTCCCAGTTAAACTAATGGCCTTCGTTGTCCAAATATACTGATATTAAGGAAAGTTTGTTGTGTCGTTTTGCTGCTAGCTGATGTTCATGTATTCTGATGGCTAATTTCTTTCCTGTCTGTCTGATGTAACGTTTGTGGTTTGGCTGATTTGGGGAAATCTCAGTTCCACACCATGGAAGTTTCAGGTGCTTTTTTTTGTTAGCTCGGTCATATTTTGCATATGCACCTTCCCCTTGGTCGCTGCCTGATAATTTCATTTATATTTTCACTTTCTTTTAATGAGAGTAAATTTTGATTTTGAAGATGGACATATGAAGAACAGTCACTTAGACAAGAAATGTGTGGTTTGTGCTGTTACACGTTCTATGTTGTAAAGTGGTTGATGACCAACAATGAACATATCCAGTATCAAGCCAGCTTTCTCATGCCCATTATGCATCTATCTGTATCGATGTGTCTGAGCGTTCTAATGGCATATAACTTTTACTTAATATTTTATTAATTGTCTCATTTATAAAATTTTGCTTTAAATGTGATGGGGTAGATGTTGAATTTAAACTGTGGCTGAAGGTGACTAAATGCGAGAATGTAATTTAGAAGATAGAATGGGTGATTGAATTGACTGTGCATTTTATCGTTCAGATAGGAGTCAGGAGCATGTTTATAGCTACTTGAGAAAGTTATAAGGATTCATTTGTAAGCATTATGATATTTTAATGGCTGTCCTTCGCTAGTGTAGCGTTAAACTAAGGTAGGTTTTCCTTGAATATTGCAATTGATAGCACGGTATGTGGTCTACATTTTGACTTTAAGTATGAGCTGCATCCTAATGTAATTCCAGGGCTCATTGAGTCATCGAGGACCATTTATTACACACTAAGTTGTAATGTCTTTCTGATGAATTAAGTATTAGCAGGGTTGGCTATATTCACATGTGCCAACAAATTTTTAATGAATGTTTTTGTTGTTCTGATAATCTGGTATAAATGCTATTTTTCTTTTGGTAGAATGCTAACATCCGATCAAACGTTGCAGAGTAAGCTGAAATGTCTGTGTGGCTGACTGACTTTCCTCATTCACATCCTTGCCATTGTATGGAAATAACAAGGTGTAGAGGTGGATGAATACAGCAGACCAAGCAGCATCAGAGGAGCAGGAAAGCTGATGTTTCGGGCCTGGACCCTTCTTCAGAAATGTCTGAAGATTGGCTGCTTGGCCTGCTGTGTTCATCCAGCTCTACACCTTGCCATCTCGGATTCTCCAGCATCGGCAGTTCCTAACATCATTGTATGGAAATATTTTGATAGCATCTTATGCACAGATGTTTAGTCTTTGCCAAGTCTGACAAGTTTTCAAGTTAGACAAAAGTGAGGATACAAATCCTTTGGCAAACCCTACAAGATGCACAGTGGGTGGCCCTTGCAATGAATTTAATGACATGTACTTAATTAAGGTTAATGCTGGACAGGCGTCAAGAAATTGATTTCCACTTGCAAACAGTCGATATTCCTAAAATACTCTGTTGCACCAGGTGAAAATATGTGGTTTATTGCATGAGGATAATCTGTCTCCTTAAGTTTGTTTCATTAGCTCCAAGCAGCCGCAGAGAACACTGTTTGTTCATGGCATGGAGCTATTGGAAGATTAAAACTGATCAGAAAGACCTGGTGGGTCTTTGAAGTTAAAATAAACTGATATCTTACCACACGTTTTTGTAGAGGCTTGTTGAAACCACACCTTGAGTGCTTTGGTCCCCTTATCTCAGAGGGTGTTTAACTTTCTTTTGATGGAATGCATGAAGATTCAGTAGGCTGCTTTCAAGGATAAGGGGTTTGTCCTAAGGAGATATAGGCCAGGTGTGTATTCCCTGGATTTTAAAGGAACGATAAGTGATCACATTGCAACATAAAATAAAAATCTTCACAGGGTAGGTACTGTACTATCAAAATATTTCACCTGGCTAAGGAATCTAGGACTATGGGGTCGCAGTTGCAGTCTGAGCCTGAGCTGAGGAGAAATTTCTTCACTCAGGTGAACCGGAGAGGTGTGGATGCTTGGTCATGGAGCATATTAAATACAGCAAATGACAGATTTTTTTGGATGTTAAGAGAGGTCAAGGATATATGGGCGATTGTAGGCAGGTAGAGCTAAAGTAAAAAGGGCTGCCTTGAAATTAGTGAAGGGCTAAATTCCTCCTTTTTGGGTGTTAACATTAAAACTAGAGTGATTTGAAAGACCACCTTTTCTGTTATTTCTCCTAATTGAAGATTACACTGTGTTGAAATGAGTACCACCTATGCAACAATTTGAGGGTAAATTAAATCCATTTTAAAAAAGGTCAGAAGTGAAAATGAGAAAAATGGACCTTTGCAGGTAGATATTATTGTCCTCTGCATGAGATTTGTCGTAATCTGGTACAATTGGTAGGCATGTACGTTGACACACCTAAGGATTATTCCTGTACACAGTTTTTTTTCCCCATAATTTCATTGTGAATTGGTATTTAAGCTTCCTTTGTCTGTTATCTGTTTGCTTCTGCTGCCCTCTGTCTGTTGATTTTGCAGTAGTAAGGTTCTGAAAGAATAACATTTGGTCGTAAGCCAATTGTTTCCGAACACAGTGAAAACTCAGGCTTTATTGGTGGCTGATTGACAGTGTGCTTAGAGATGGTCAAGGAGCAGGGCTTGGTAACCAGAGCTGTGTATTGACCGACTCGTACATATCAGGGAGTGATTGTTGCGTGGACTGAGTGCGAAGTTGTCCTCCATATTGAATGTCGACCTGATGTAATTTCCAGTAATATTATCAAGCTGTCCTGCTGGTAGCTGTGCTTATGCTGCAGCTCAGTTGAAAATTGTACTGCTCATAGTGCAACTGAATCACAAAATTGTTAACCGAGCAGAAGGATGCTGATTATCTCTGGTGTTTACAGTGGATTTTTGAGTATTTTAATAGTATTCCCTGTCCTGCCACCTTTTACTGGCCTATGCACATGTTCACCTGGGTCTGTTTGCTCCTGCACACCCTGTGGTACTTCTTATTTTATGCTGTCTGTCATGTTCTTTGTACTAAAAGTGCATCACCTCTCACATCTCCTCAGCATTGGAGCACGTCTGCTGCTTATCCCCTCACTTCACCACCTCCTCGCTGTACTTTTTGAAGTTCTACACTGTCCTCCTTAACAGTTTACAGTTCTTTCAAGTTTTATGTTGTCTGAAAACTTTGAAATTGTCACCTGCACATCAAAATCTAATTCATCTATATATATCAGGAACAGCAAGAACCTCAATACCAATCAGAAGAGGCTTTTGGGTTTAATCCCCAATCTGTCCTTTTGTGTGCTAACTTTGGGATATTTCATTAGCTTTGGTAAGGCACAACAGAAAGCAACCAGGATGCCTATTCTTGATTTCATTGCAGGATCAATGGATGGTAAAGCAAATGCCTAATGTCAATGCATTGGCTATTTTCCTTCCACATGGGTAATTTTTTTTTTGTTTTGAAGATTCCTTCTGAAATTTTCTCAAAGACTACAATTGCTTGATTCTCATGAGCCCCTTTATTAGGTGTCACAGTAATGCAGTATATTATCTTTATTTCTGTTGACCTGTTGGGTATTTGGACTTGCAAAGAAGCAAAATTGTATGAATTCACCAATAATCTACATTGGCAAGATTGGCCCAGCACGGTATCATGGAGGCGACATCATCAGTAGAGGGGAGATGACACAGAAGAATGGCCGACACGGTTTTGCGGCTGTGGTGCAGCGAGGGGACTTGTGCTGGTGATGGTCTCAGAGCTGGGGTGGAAGATTTCAGATCCAGGCCTATGTTAGGCACTTAAGGACTGTAATGTTAAACTTTTAACTTTGTCTTTATTTTCTACTTTATACCTAAGATTTTGTACCTTTGTACCTGAGATGGTGCTGGAGAATGGTGACTTTGTACACTATGTCCCTGCACTTGTACGTGTGACAATAAAACCTAATTTTAATTCCTCACAAATCAGCACTGCATTGTTAAACACAAAGTCATAACACAAGAATAATTTCTATACACTGCAGTACTTAACCTGACCCAGATAATAGACTTGTTAGCAACAAATTATTCTTAAAAGAAAACTGACACCTACATCAATACAATACATCACATACAAAAATATAAATGTGCGTGCCACAGACTCGAAAGATCATAGCTAAATGAGACAGCGTATGGTTGCTTCAGTTAATGGAACACACACTGGGAAATTGAACTTATGGAAACTTTCAGTTCTGATTGGCTCACCAACCACTTAAAGAATCAAACTGAATCATCAAAGGGGCTCAAACAGAGTGTTAAGACCTGTTTAGGAATTCTGGATGGTTCAGATTTCCCGGTTAATAATGGAGATGGCACAGGTCACTAGCTTTGTTGAAAACTGACAACAGGTCTTGCGATCTCTGGCATGATTTTCCCTTTCCTGTTGGCAGTTTAAATTGGACATCAAGTCAAGATGCTATGTTGGCATGCCGATAAAATGTTAGCAGCAAATGGGTGAGCAGTCAATCATAATGAAGCATTTACACTTGGCAAACAGCAAATGAAAAACACCAAACATCTTTTTCAATCTAGATTTTCAAAAAGTGAAGCTATTCAGGATTTGATTAGAATGGAGGACAAAATAAAAACAAATTTGTAATTTGTTTTTGAAATATTGCAATTTTTTTATTGACTTTCCACAAATATTTAGCTTTCCATGGCCAGTGAGGATGTTTACTAGTCATCATAAAGTGAACGAATGGTACACCTCATTCAACAAGGTGTAACTTCAAGGATTTTTACCATAAGAATGAAAGTTTATATTGATTCAGTTCATTTTCTGTTGCATTCTAGAGAAGCCTCAACGTCAGACAATCTGGCCAGGTATAGAATCACTGACAGCTATTGCTGGATTTCACTGTGAATCTAGGCATGTAAAGAATCCCTTGCTGTTGCTGTCAGTTTCAGTAGAGTAACAATCCATGACAGTTGACTCTGTCATCATTGGCCTAGATTTTTGGCGATAACAATGAGTACTAATCTTGCTGTTTTCTTAAAATACAAAATAGCAAAACTGCACTGCCTACAGATAAATTGTCATAGGTCAGTTTGTGCAGGTCATAGTTGTGACTTTTTGAGGAGGACCAGATTGTATCCCACCTGTAACTCTCATACTCACAACAGTACTATCAAAACTTGCTCATTGTTCCCACTTGCTTTTGTACTGTTTTACTGTTTGACCTGCTTAGATTTTGTGTATTCGAAGTTTTGACCATTTTTTTGGAAATGAACAGCAACCCTGGCTGGGTTGTAGATCAATCCTAGGAGAGTTCCGGACAAATTATCGATGTCAACAACTTGAGAAATTATCTGCTAAAGCAAAGACCTCTTATCCTCTGAGCGAGATATTGAGTTCCACAAAGTCTGAAAGATTGGCCAGCCATGTACTCTCTATATACCAAACTAAATTATTTTCAACACCCGCCAGTCAAATTAAACTCTCTTTTTCTTAATTTGAATTGTTTAATCTGCTGCCATTGAACTGGGTTTTATTCTCCACACTTTCCATCATTGACAGGAATGTCCGATACAAGAGAGTGAAACAAGACAAAGGTGAAGAGAACACAGGTGGGAGGATGATGGCAATGGGGCAGGAATAGCATTGTGCTGGTTAGTAAAGTGGCTGTAGTGGAGGAGCTATTTTGAGAATAAATACATAATTATTGTGTTATATCGTGATATTTCATACAAACCACATTGTATGCCCTTTATTATACTAGTCTGTGCTATCTTTTATGATATTATTTTTATTTTCTTGCCTGGAGTTCTCTGTGCTCTTTACTTTCTGCTCATCTCTTGGTTGCCTTTTTTTTTCTCATTAGGGTTCATTCAATGATCTGCGTTCCTTCCTTCTTTGTTTGCATACTATCTTTTCTTGGTGCTTTTTTTTAACCTTGTAAGTCTCTCTCTTTTTTCATTGTTCATAGTAGGTACAGTGGTCAGGAGAGGGATCTGCCTAGGACAGTGTGTGCAGATTAGAGGCAAGAGATGGCATCTAGCCAGGCATGCAGTGTTGGCATATTGTGCACCTAGTTATGGGCAGCAGCATTCATAGGCTGATGCTGTTAGCCCCTATCCTGATATCTGCTCCACCGGACCATGTTCCTTCAAATAGTAAAACCCATTCCCAAGGAAATGGGGTCTAAAGAAGTTGACAAAACAAAATTTAAGATTTACCTACAGCATCTCGAATTGGATGAATTGACGAGGACAAATGAGCAAGGAGCAGCAGTGCCATCTGGTGCTGGGAAACCTGTTACAAGTAATATCCAATGTGAAGGAGAAGAGTGACAACTTTGATTTGAAAACTGTGATTTAGAAAAAACAAGTGTGATAAAAACAAATGTAGCTGCAAAAGGCATGATTAAGATATCATAATTGATATATCTAGTTCACTTGTGAGATCGCTCTTCCCCCTTTGATACACCTGAATTGTTTAAGGGGAGGTGGTGGTGTCCTGGTAACGTCACTGGACCAATAGTCCAGAATCCCAGGCTAATGTTCTGATGGTATGCGTTCGAATCCCACCATGGCAGATGGAAAACTTGAGTTCAAGTTTTAAAAATTGGGAATTAAAAGTGACCACATAATCACTGCAAACTATTATAAAAATCCGTCTGGTTCACTAATGTCCTTTTAGGGAAGGCAATTGGCATCCTTACCTGGTCTGGCCTACATGTAACTCCAGACCCACACCAACATGGTTGACTCTTAACTGTTCTCTGGGCAACTAGGGATGGATGATAAAATGCTGGCATTGCTAGTGACATCCACATTCCATACGAAGTCATAGCTGTATTGTAGACTTTGCAAAAGGGTTAATGCCAAAGTGATGAGGTTGGTTATGTTATTCAGTCATGCATGACAACAGAACATGACAAGGTGAAGTCTCTCTTTGTCGACCGTGATGACTTGTTGTCATAGGATTAAAAGTGGCTGCTCCTGGCTGTTTTAGCATGCTGTTTTATACGTCACGATCTTCTCTACAGCGTGCGTTGGCGTGTGTCAGCTGCTTGTTTCTGTGAGGTAAAAAGATTAGTTGATTTTACTGAGGCAACTTGCTCCTGCTGGTTTTCCGCTTGACTTTAACAAATAAGGTGTTGGCAAAATGCAGGAAAGGAAGGATTGCAAATCCTGGCCTTAAAGAAATTGTCATTATCTGTCTATATTAATTCTGATCAATACAGCAGATTTCACTTTTGTCAGTTCTCAGAATAAAATTAAAGTTTAAAATATTCCTTTTGTTTTGAAAAGAATCTGCAAAAGCATCCTTTTCTGCATAAAATATTTTGAGACTTCTTTTACGCCACTCTCCCATCTCAGTCAGAAGGCTGGGGGTTCAGGCCCACATTAGTCTAACACAGTGCAGTATTATTGATGCAGCGATGTTGGAGCTGCTGTCTCCCTGGTTGAGTTATAAAACGGAACTCTTCCCTAACGTCTCTGATTTTTTTTTTATGGCCACTGATGTAATTTTGACATATAGTGTAAGGACTACAGATATTTTGTTGTCTGTTGATACCATGGACAGGTACACTGTTGTTTAAGTTCACGTATATGTGTTCATTGGAATCAGTGCATATGAATTTAAATGGGGTCAACTTTAAACTTGGGGCAGCTGTGAGGGGGAGGGGGGAGAGGGCGTGCTGCTTAAAAACATTTGGCCTTTTTAGTGATGTTGCCAAGGGTGATTAATGGATGAAAGGTCCAAAATTGAATTTTGGACAGCTTTGTAGAGAATGAGAACTTTTTTTTGTAACTTGAGGGAAAATGGTCACTTAATGGTTACATGAAAGGATATAATTTTGCTGGAAACCAAGTTTTGGTACTTTTGTACTGGAGTCTTTTGAATTAGAAAGTGACTGAAATAATTGTCCAGCAGCAAGGTTTGGATTGAAGATAGAAGTTTAACACTGAACTGGGAGGAGAAAAAACAGTTGGAATAGTGACCTCCAAAAAGCCTGTAAGCAAGCCACAGTGATCCCACTCTCTAACACCCTGTCTCTCGCTATCTAATAAATTTGAAAAAGTAGCAGCAGTACTTAATGACTTTGCAAAAAGAAAGAAAATCTCTTCAAGCCAAAACTCTAGTCTAACTGGCTACTGAATTAAAGATTGTTACTGTCGACAACAATGGGATATTGCTTGAAGAGTAACTGAGAAAATGTATCGAATTTCACTCCTTTTGGTTTGAACTTTTTAATCCAGAGACTTCCTGCCTTTTTCTGCCCATATTTTTCACCCACAATAGTTTTTTTTAATAAGACTGTGTCTTAGCTGTTTGTCAGTACAATGTGTGTGTGTGTGTGTGTGTGCGTGTGTGCGTGTGTGTCTGTGTGTGTTTAGCTTTAAAGACAAATTGCCACATAATAGACATCAGGTTTGATATAGCTAAGTTTTTTTTTGGTTTTCTCCTTTGAAACCTGGCATGAAGTTCTTCTAACTGAGGTTACGGTCATATTCGGGCACAATAACTGTCCTGGTGATTAAATTGATCCTGTTTCACACGTGATAAACCATGGAAAAGTGAAGCTTGATTTCCAGTGCACTATTCCCACGAGTGATGTGACAATAGTCACGGTTGTAATTTAGGGCATACACCAAATTCCCATAGATGCCATTGAGATAATTATTAGATAATCTGTTGCATTTTTGTGAAATTTATTAAGAGATTAAAGTTAGCCAGGGCACCAAAGGTAACTACTTTTCTTCTTTTGGAAATCATTTGCATACATCCAAGCAAACAGCTGGGCCTTCAGGTTAACATGTCACTGAAAAGATGGCATTGCACACCATCGGTGCAGCAGAACTATGTGGACTTTGATTTTTGTGCTCAGGTCCTGGGAAAAGACCTGGACCTAGAGCCTTGTGACTCCATACGGAGTGCCACCAGCTAAGCCACAGCTGACACTATGGAACTTTGCTGTGTGAGAACTGGCTGCCATGTTTGCCTATGCCACAGTCCCTTTTAAGGGAAATTCACTTGGTCCTGAGGACGTAAGGAGATACATAAATGTGAGTACATTATATCAGACTATATGGTCATCTATTTTAATGCTATTGATGGGAGTTTGCTATGTGTAAATTAACGGCTACATTTCCTAAATTACAGTAGTGACTATGTTTCAAAAGTAATAAGATGGCTTTAACAACCCTTGGGTTGTCATCTTCAGGTGGTGTGAAGCTCTACATAAATACAAGTCTATCAATTACAGTGACTTGCATTCACATTCTGAAGCAGTTTTCCCTCTCAAGTATATATTTTCTTAGACATTTTCTGGCTGTGTCTCTCTCTCTGCCTTTAACAGTACTGACATTATCTAGATTTTAATCTAGACTAATTTGTTGCTCTGTCTCTAGCAATGTCATTTATGTCAGATGGGACCGTCTGCATTGAATGGATTATTACTTTAGTGCAAACTATGAACTAGTAAACACCAAATAAAGAAGTATTTCTACACTTCATGAAATTCAAATTATGTTGTTGTTTAAAGATTCATGGACCAATTAGGAAGCTTGTTGCAACTGTAATGTTAAAGCCATCTGTGGTTGGAAATAAGGCTGAGAGTTTACGAAAGAGCTTAAGTATAAAACTGATTATCAAAAACAGTATGCCTGTCAGCAAATCCATAAAGATTCATTGAAGATTACAGCACAAAAATTGTCTGACAAGTCATTAAAATTACACCCATTGGTCTTTCTGCCTGGTTTGAATCAACTCCCCGTCCCCTTCCAAAGCATCTGGTGCCAAAGATTTATATTCCTGACATAAACATTAGAAACCACTGTGAATGCACAACCAAATAATGGTGTAAACAAATTTGTATAATTATAGTTATTCTATTAATAGGAGGTGAATGTAAATAAATGTGTTGCTCGAGTTAAAGTTGATCCAGATTAATCCAACCATCACAAATGGATCATTCACTCTGATCACATTGAAGAAGTTTCACATATCATCATTGTGGTCATACTGAATCATCTTTGGTTACCTTGTGTAGATTGTGTAATTTGAGGCCTGGATTGATTTTAAGTAAATTTCCTGTACTTCAGTCATATGTGCCAGATGGCATGACAAAAAAGGTAATGGGGAAAAAGTGATTGAAGAATTCCTAAAAAGTGTTCAGGAAAATTTTATGAATGTATTTCCAGCTTAATGAAAACAAAGCGTTGCTAGATCTAATTCCAGGAAGTGCAGGGAATTGGTTGATTGATTTATTGTCATGTGTACCGAAGTGCAATGAAAAGTTTTGATTACAAGCATTGCAGGCAGATCATAGTAAGCTAGGATGTACTGATCAAAAAGACTTGGACAGAGGCATGCAGACTACATCGCACAGGGTGTGCGGTAGGCGAGATCAACATTAGCAAGATCAGCATTTTTTTGAGGCTAGAGAGTCCATTCGTCAGTCTAATAACGGCCAGAAAGAAGCTGCTGTTCCTGAACCTGCTCTTGCGAGTGTTCAGACTTTTGTATCTTCTGCCTGAAGAGGTTATAGGAGATCATTACCAGGGTATGAAAGGCGTTTGATGATATTGGCTGCCTTTCCACAGCAGCGAGCTGTGTAAATAGAGTCCATTGACGGAAGGTTAACACCACCTTCTGTAGTTTCTTACGGTCCTGGGCAGAGCAGTTGCCATACCAGGCCGTTGTGCACCTGGACAGTATGCTTTCAATGGTGCATCTGTAGAAGTTGGTGAGGGTCCTTTTGGACATGCCAAATTTCTAGAGCCGCTTAAGAAAGAGGAGGCATTGTTGTGCCTTCTTGACTGTTGCATCTACATGGGACGTCCTGGACAGATTGTTGGTTATCGTCATTCCAAGAAACTTGACACTCTCCACCCTCTGAACCTCAGTTCTGTTGATGTAGATGGGGTTTGTGCTCCTCTTTACTTTCTGAAGTCAATGATCAGTTCTTTATTTTTGCCAAGATTGAGAAAGAAGTCATTTTCATTGCACCATGTCCCTTCTGTATTTTGACTTGTCATTGTTAGATATTGGCCCACTACAGTGGTATTGTCAGCAAACTTATAAATGGCGTTCATTTTGAACTTAGCAACACAGTTGTGGGTGTACAGGGAGTACAGTAGGGAGCTGAGGATGCGTCCTTGGGGGGGCTCCCGTGTTGAGTGTTATTGTGGAAGTGGTGCAGTTATCAATCTTCACTGTGGTCTGTGGCTCAGAAAGCTGAAGATGCAGTTGCAGAGGGTGGAGCTGAGACCAAGGTCATGGAGTTTTGAAGTATGCTTCAGCGGGAGAACATCTGAATATTAATGATCACAGTATAATTGGGTTTAAAATGGTCTGGAAAAGGAAAAATCAGACATGACACAACTCCACTGGTAAAGAGCCAATTTTCGTCATTGTAGAAAACTAACAGCACAGAAGGCAGTAAATGAGCAATGGCAGACCTTTATTTAAATGAAACTGATGAGAACAACTTGAGCGTTATTTCCACAAGGAAGAAGAGATGGGGTACCCAAAACTGGAGCTCTCCTTGGATAGCAAAAGAAATAGAGGTTGAAGTAAAATTGAGGAAAAACCAATTATCACACATCATGTACAACATTCACCCGAGAAACAGGCAAAAAGGGAAGACTGAAAAAATATCAAAAGATCAAATGAAATGAATGAGTGGAGACAAGCGCACGACATAAAAGTGATCCAAATATCTTTTTTAGAAATGTAAAAAGTGAGAAGAAACAGTTGAGCTGATTAGGAACAATAAAGATCACTTTCTTGTAGAGGCGATATGACTAAGATGATGACTGAGTCCATTATATTTGGCTTCAATAACATCTTGAAAATTATTTCCCAAAAGTACATTGATGTTTGACATGATTACTCCCACTGATGCTGCGAGTTCTCACAGACATCCTACTGGGGATGGACAGAGGCCACACCTCCATAAAGGGCCAGTTTCCAACAAATTAAAATGGGGTGAGCCAGCTAAGTGAAGAGGAACCTCAGAACTGTCCAAGCAAAATCCAGCCCATTGTCTGGGCTGTAAGTTTGTAGATTCATTTTGTTACATAAAATGACAGTGAAATGATGCAGAAATTAAGTTATTCAATCTAGAACAGCACCCCAATCCTCTTACTGGAGACTGATTAATGTTGGTTTCTATAGAAACATATTTTATCCTGAAAAATCAATAAAACAATAATTTATGATCAGGAGATCATCTCCATGGTTGATATTGTGGCCTTGATATTCCCTCCCTCAGTTACTCGAGCAGTGTAAGACATTAAGCAAGTGCTGGTTAATGCAATGGGGATAAGCCTATGGAAAAAGACAACAATTGGATTATTCATCACTGAAAGATTTCCATGAATGTGACGCTGTGATCATTTAAGGTTGAAATATTAGATTATATCGCCAGAGCATTTAAATTGGAAGGAATATCTCTAATCTCACACAGACCATTTGTGAAGCCAGTTTTTTTTAAAAAGAGTGTTCTTTGCCCAATTAACTGATAATTGTAACCTATTTTCTCCCCTCAGGCTATGTTGTCCCCTCCACCTCCTGAATAGCACCCCTAACAAATCTGCTGTTATCCAAATAGCTACTAACTGATTGCCTGCTCCTCCTGAAAGACGTTTGGAAAAAGTTGTTATTTTTGTCACAACCTCCATGCTTGTAATTTTCCGATCAGATTTATCCTTGCCACAACACTGATGTGATGCTAACCAAGTCACAGAAGACCCACTAACTGTGATCAGTGATCCCTTGTTGTCACCCAGATCTGTTGACACAGTTGATCCTTTTAGCACTCTTCCTGCATTGCCACACTGGGTGGGTCAGTCTTCCCTGTGTCTGCTCAATTTGGAGCCAGGCCGTCTCTTGTGATGGCATTCCCTTCCACTCCTGCACTAATGACTCTGGTATTCCCCAAGGATCCATCATTCATCCCTTTCTATTTCTCATCTACACATTGTCCTTAGTGGTATCACCTGAAAACACAGCATGAGTATTCAAGGGTACTCAGCTCTACCCCTCCATCTCTGATTGTGTCTCCTGATTTAAACATTTGGAAAGACCCAAAACATTGTCTTTAATCCATGTCGAAAACTCCACTCCTGGGCACTGAATCTTTTCCTCTTCCTGTTCGTTGGCTCTGGCTGAATTGGACTGCTCATAGCCTGTCATGTTCCATTGGACCCTGACCACACATTCTATCTAAATTCTCATCTGGAGCATCGTTCATTTTCATCTTAGCCTCAGCCTCATCTGTGCCTTAGTTGTTGTTCAGATTTGAACATTTGCAGTGCTGTCCTCGATGGTATCCCAAATCCAGACCTCCCCCCTTCACAAACTGTTATATCCTGCTGTCCATGTCCTAGCTTACAATCTCACATCCTCCATTCTCACATCACTCCTGTATTCATTGATCTGCATTGGCTGCCGGGTCGCCAAAATTTATATTGTCTCTTCCAATCTTTTTATAACTTTATCCCTCCCTATTTCTGTAACCTTCTCCAACCTGTCAACCTTCTAATAACTCTGCATTTCTCCAACTCTGATCTCTTGTGCATTCCCCACTGTCTTTGCCTTACTCTGTATGGTCAGGAATTCTATCCCTAAAGCTGTTGACTTGTCCACTTGCCTTAAAATGGATCCATTCAACAAAGTTTCAGTCGCCTAGTCTAATGGCCTAGAAACTGCTGGAGTGATGTGTTTTGCATTGAGTGGTATGAATCTGATTTGTGTTTAACCTAATTTTTGTGCTGCAATTTTCACTGACATGCACACTGAGCTTTAATATTAACATGGAATCCAGAACCTCCTGGTGCAACTTTGTCTCCTTTTTAGATTAAGAATAGAGAAATAAATGTGATGATGCAGAAGGAAACCGGGTGAATTAACTAGGTAATGCAGGGAATGGATGAGAGAGAGGGTAAAAAAAAAAGTAAAACTTAAATTTAAGTCCCATTAGGAGCAATTTACAATTTGCAATAGTGAGACTTCACAATTTGATTGTTCCTACTCTGAGCCTGCAACTGTCAAATCTGTCGGGACAGTACATCACATCAGTAATTCAAGTGGTAAGGGTAATGTTAGTCAGCCCTAAATAGCTGTGGTGAAATTAATTATAATAACTGAGGGGTTTACAGAAGGAACGGACTTTTTTTTTCAAGCTTTGGCAAGATTCACAACAAATCAGCAAGCAATCTGTGGACGACGTATCCCATCATTTCAAATTGTTGAGATGTTTTGCTTACTATTTAATAATTACTCTACCTTCAATTTCTGGGTCACTTTGTGTCAGTCATTGTCTTCTCTTATATTAAGTGTCCTTGGGGTCATTTTTAGTACTGGTTTAAAACAGATAAACCTTTTGAAGTTGCTTATCATGGACCCCCTCAGGCCACTTCTTAACAACTATAATACAAAGCACTAAATCAAAGTCCTATGAATTGTAAAGTTTTTCTGACTTCCTGTTGTGAAGTAAATAATCCCAGGTAACTGTAAACTCAGCTTGGGTGGAAATGTGACCAGATTCGACTGGTTACCCATCTTTCACCCTCTGCGACAATATTCCATTTGTGCCGATTGAAAATCCGATCAGGCTCTGTGTAAAATGGGTGACCAAATCAATGGTTAGGAGATAGCAAGGACTGCAGATACTGGATCTCGGAGTCGATAAAACGTGGAGCTGGAGCAGCACAGCAGGTCAGACAGCATTCAGGGAACAGGAAAGTCGACATTTCGGGTCATGACCCTTCATCAATCAGCAATGTTAATTTTCTGCAGCCCAGGTACGTTTTCAATTAATACTACACATGCTCAAAATCTTTAAAGACAGAAAATCCTGGAAATACACAGCAGGCCTAAGAGCATCAGTGCAAAGAAACCAGATTGACGTTTTGGGTTTATAACAATAACCATTCCTCACTTGACTATTCCCCTCACTTTTTTTTGTCTCATTCCATGTTTTCTTCAGTTGCCATTAAAATATTTACTCCTCTCCCTGTTATGTTTATTCCTTGCCAATTTGAGAATTACTCATGTAAAAAGTAACAGATATCTCTCTTCTAGCTTTTACCACAGGTGTTAATTCAATTAAAGGCCGAGCTGGAGCACATGAAACCACTTGCACACAAATTTGAGGGAACAGACTAGTTCACATAAAGCTTAACAGTACCAAGTTGTTGGACTAGTAATTTGGAGACCTCGGCCAATGTTCTGGGGATTTTGGTTCATTTCCCACATCATTTCTTGTTGGGATTTGAATTCAATGAATAAATGTGATGTTCAACTAGTCTTAGTAATGCTAACCAAGACAACTACCATCAATTGTTGTAACAAACCATCAGGTTCACTAATGTCATTCTTAGGAAGTGAAATCTGCTGACCCTAGCTCATCAGGCTGTCTTTACATAGTAATGTAGGGTGTTTACTTCCTTCTGACATGGCACTGTAAATGACTCTAAGGGCCATTATCGATATATAATGAATATCCAGCCTACCTGCAATGTCCATATTCTGTCAAAAGAGGAAAATAAATCTTGCCCAACGAGCTTCCTTCCTGTCTGTTGTATGTGTTTTTAGAACTATTCATTACATCTCACACCTCTTTCGCCATTGCTATTTTTCCGTTTACTTCTCTATCTCTGTGAAGGGTACTGTTTCTAATAAATATGAGCATGTGTTTACCAATGTATGTGATTCGTGCTATAAATCAGAACAATGTAAACGGAGGCCCATCATGTTATTCGCACCATTCCACAGACTAAGCTGTTAACATTTTCTGACTTTTTTGTTCTTCTTCATGATGATTGAGTGATCTGAGGCAGACAAGAAGAACAAAGGGAGGGCAAAGTTACCCGGCCTCGATCTTAGGAGCAGAAGGATAACGATAAATCTGATTTTTGAGCAGAATCGTTAGCTGCAGGATAGCGAACACAACGCTATTTACTTGTTTTTTAAGGCCCGGGGCATGCTCTCCATTCTCCAGTCTGAATTGGCCTTCAGCTGTACATCTGCTTGCTGAAGTACTGCATTTGGGTTCACGCCTTTGATGCTGGGTTCATTCATATTCATTGGGTCGTTTAGCATATCTGGCTTTTATTTTACATGTGCTCACCAGGTATGAAATGAGCTAATGATATATCTGCCGAGCTCCGGAGTTGTGAATGATGGAGAGCGAGGCGTGCAGAGTTTAGTACCATTCCGCTCGGACTGCTGGCTTGGCGATATCTGACCGATCTCGCAGTAGGAGCGGAAGCTGCTCACGGGGTATTGACTGGGCGAGCTGAGCTGCTTTCCCTTTTGCAGGCATTTGATGAGGTTACCTTGGGGAAAGTCTCCTCTCTGGCCGTGGCATTGCCAGCAATATGAGATGATTGGTTTGTGACTCCCGTGGATTGCATTTTTTCCTTAAAAAAAAACGGGGCGGGGGGAGCAATTCTCTACTTTTCAGGTTCCAGCTGCCTTTCACCTTTTCAAAAACCTCACTGATCGTTAGACAATGTTGAAGTACATCAAACCGCCCAGGCTACGAATTTTCTGATGAGTTTGCTGCTGACTGTATTTTGAAGGGAGAGTGTGAACAGTGGAAGGGTGATGGAATGAGTTAGTGGGAGGGTGAAACCTGGCGCCTGCAAACTGAGGGTTACTCCTCCGTCTCCCCGGAAGGCTGTGTTGCGTGAGAAAGCGAGACGGCTCCTCCTCGCCCGTATTTGATGTGCTGCCTTAGCATCGAGCAGGTAGCGGTGTGAATGACAAAGAGCTGCCAGATGACAAGGAGCTGAGCTGTGCATCAGCCAAGTGGAATTAAGCCGTCACTCCCCCGTTGGGAGCCGGCTTGCTTCACCCGCGCTGTGCGAAGAATAAAGAGACTTCTGCTGTATTCCTGGGAGCAGAGCTTTGAACACAGCTCGGCTGCTGTCAAAACAAAAACCCCCTCAAGAATGATAGCTGTCTCATTCAAATGCCGTTGTCAGATTCTGCGGAGAGCTGCTAAAGGTATTGTGCTTAGTCGTTCGTTCAGAAGGTCTTGGAATTATTTTCCTTTTTTTAAATAAACAAACAGCAATGAAGGATGAAGGAGCATCACTGAAGTATTCATTTCTGCTCAGGGTGTTTGGCATTAAAATTTGATGCTGCACTCCGCTGTGAAGCAGCAGTCAAACGGCCTGAATGTCTTTAGCTCCTCTCCTACCAAACACTTCAACTGATAAAACAGGAGAACGATTTTCCTTCTGCGTGTGTTATATCGTTGTCCTTGGAAGGAGTTGGGTGATTGAAGTATCTATCAATGATCTTGTTTTTATTATGTCGATCATATGTGCTGAAGGATGGGGTAGTTTGATATCCACCTGAGTTTCACTACTTGTCTCTGCGACTGACTTTTATCTTGTTTCACTAAATCTTTTTCAGTAAGTTCTTAGAAGCTGTGGTGGGACGCCAGCAGAAGCTTACTTTAAACGTCTGGTTCATTTGAGAGTTCAATGATTTTTACTTGCTTTAAAGCATCACGAATTTAAACACAAGAGGAACCCTGGGATTCACTGTCATTGCTTGTTTAGCATTGTACTGCATGGAAAAAGTGCTGCAGTTCGTGCACGTTGTGCAACATATTCAGCACTCTGGCATAAGCGCAGCCAGTAGAAGCCTATAAATACTTTGGAATCTATTTGTATCAACGTGGCTTTTCAGGTCAGATTTCTCTGGTTAACCGTTAATACCACTTATAATGCAATGAATACCTCATTTTCTAAAATCCCAAGACCCTTGCCAAATCCTGTGTGATCCAGTAGAGGTCAGCCTATCAGACGCTTGGGGAACTATTCAGCCTGCATTTTTAGAAGGTATAATTAGACGTACAGGACTGTACTAATTGACTTTTTTGGTCAGATGAAATTTATATGAAAATGATCAATGAAAACACGTTGCTAACTTAAAATAATATAGTGTCTGGATAGTATTTTCAAATTTTAACATTCATCATTACTGCTGAAAAAGCTGTTAAAATGGTATCATCACTTTCTTGCCCTAGATAATTCATCAATATCTTGGGTCCTCCTCTCTTGGACGTGCTCTTTCTTGCTGAAGTACCTCAATACTCCCCCTAGTGATCATTATTCATGAGTCTTGCAAAGGAATCATTTGACAATCTTTCTTCAGCCCAATTTCGGTTGTAATTGGGAATGAGAGCCTTGGCTGACTTTTCTATTCACAGCCCATGACCACTGTAAGTATTGATGCTGAAGATTCTGAAAGAAGAGCTATTATTTATTGAGCTAAGTCACTTGATGAATAACACTCAATATATTGATGTATGTGCAAAAGTAGGAACATTGGGGACTGAAGTAGGTCATTCAGCCGTACACTTTCATTTCTCTCCAATCCTCTTAAAATCATTCCCTAACAAAAGTCTACCTATCTTGCTCCTAAGAGTTTAAGCAGTTATTCTAACATTTCACGGCTTCTTTTAGCAGCAAGTGTTCCACAATTTTCAATTGCCTTCATCTTGGAAAATACCCCCCCGCACCCTGATTCCACCCTGCATGACCTATCTCTAATTGTGTTCTCTCATGTTCCCCATCACAGGGACTCATTACTCTTTGCCATATCTATTCCTGCCAAATCCATTACAACATTTTACAAACACAAGACTGTCAGCATGGACGGAAGAGAAGCCAACTTGCACTTTGGTTAAAGTAGATTCTGTTGGATGCTCGCTCTGTGTGTATTTGTATTAATATATCAGCTGAAGACCATTCAAATGCACCCCGTGTTATCTCACAGCTCACTAAGAAATAGAACCTACTTTTCTGTCTGATTTTGCACTCATCTGTATTGATGCAGCTAATATCTGAGCTAGTGACAGATTAAATTTGACATAAACAAAAAAAGCTACATAGTCTCAAATCTGCTTAGAATCACAGCCGTACTAGAATATTTTCCACCTACACATTCTTGTGTCTAAAGCAGGTTGTGGATTGGAATTACAGCAGTGTTTATTTCTGCCTCGTTTGAAGATCTTGTGTAACTCATTTTGGCTGAAGCTCAACTTTCTTGGATTGTTTTGTTTTTAGAGATGTTCGCGTTAAAGAACTTCTAGCAGTAGGTTTGTTATAAAAGTTTCAAATGGAAACACATAGATCATTCAGCATCTTTGAAGAGAATAGATAAGTTAATATTTTCAGTCTTACATGAACAGATGCTAATATGCACGCTATACAAGTCCAGGGTTTTCTATTTCTTAGATTTCCATGTTTTTAAACATTTGTACAAGTAGAATTTAACTTCAAATAAGAAGAAAGCGTGTCACATATATTGTTGGCAGAGTTTAATCATTTTATTAGCTGAACTTTGATACAAAGTGTAACATGATACTAAAATGTTTCCCTAGGGAGGAAAAAAAAGTGTCCAGTTCTTTGTGCTTAAATTGTAGTTCCGTTAGTGCGATCATAAAGCATCATTGTTGCTTGCTATTCAGCTTCCGTAGCTTGAGGGTGATGTATGCTGAGGAGTGCTGCCATAAGGCAAATGGAAATTGAGATTTTTTTTTCCCTCTTGGCGTATACAAGCCCAATTTATCTTTATTAATCTATCTTTATTTGATCTTCTTTTGCATTTTCAACACTATGAAGCAAATATATATTTAATGCCAGATTCAGACTTTAATCCTTTCAAATCCTTTCAAATTGGGCTCATCCCTGAGTCTGCTTTCTCGTATTTCAATTTTATCTGTCTTAAAGGAATTCTGTTAGTTATGTTGCTGATTATTTAATATCGTATGCCAGGTTTCTTTAAAACAGCATACAGCTGTAAATCCTTGTTCGTTTCACAACCAATTTTCACTTTCTTAGCTCCTGATGGCAGTGCCACCATCGAGAGTATGTGGGCACCTGCCACGTTCTGGTACCTTGCCTAATTCTTCTTGTCTGTGCCTTCGTTATATTGCTTACAGTGCAGCATTTCCAGTGCAGAAATGAAGCATTTGAACCAACTGTTCATTTATACTGAGATAGTAGGAACTGCCGATGCTGGAGAATCTGAGATAACAAGATGTAGAGCTGGGTGAACACAGCAGGCCAAGCAGCATCAGAGGAGCAGGAAAGCTGACGTTTCGGGTCTGGACCCTTCATCAGAAATGGGGGAGGGGAAGGGGATTCATAAATAAATAGAGAGAGAGGGGGAGGCGATTGGAAGATGGATAAAGGAGCAGATAAGTGGAGAGGAGACAGACAGGTCAAGCAGGCGGGGATGGAGCCAGTAAAGGTGAGTGTAGGTGGGGAGTTAGGATGGGGGTTGGTCAGTGCTAGTGTAAGTGGGGGTTGGTCACTCCTAGTGTAGGTGGGAGTTAGGGTCAGGGTTGGACTGACCAACCCCCACCCTAACTTACCACCTACACTCACCTTTACTGGCTCCATCCCCACCTCCTTGGCCTGTCCGTCTCCTCTCCACCTATCTGTCTCCTCTCCACCTATCTACTCCTTTATCCATCTTCCATCCGCCTACCCCCCTCTCTCTGTCTCTTTATTTCAGAATCCCCTTCCCCTCCCCCATTTCTGAAGAAGGGTCCAGACGCGAAACGTCAGTTTCCCTGCTCCTCTGATGCTGCTTGGCCTGCTGTGTTCATTTATACTGGCATTTTATGGTCTGCACAAGCTTAATTCTACTTCTTGTTTAATCTAACCAGCATACCCTTTTCACTGTCATTTGCCATTTTAAATAGCTCTATCATTGTTACCAACTCAACCTTTCCTTTCCTGGAGTAAGGGATCTCAACTTGTTGAGTCTTTCCTGCTAGTTTTAATCTGTTCTTGTTGTGGACAGAAGACAGAACTCTGTCCTAATGGCAGATGTTAATTACCAGTGAACATCCAAAGTGGAGAACAATAGTAACCACAAGCTCTAGCTGATTCCTTCATTTAATTGAGATGTGCTGGAAATTGTGGTAATATATTTTTCCTCTCACCCAGCAGGGATTAACCAGAGGAACAAAATTTGGATCTTCCTGATCTCTGCATCTCAATTCCACATTCAGTGCAGAATTGCCTAGTGAGCTATCAGGGGAATATGTTTTTTTTTAAAACTTACATGTCAAGTTGAAACACAAATCATATTCTTCTGTACCCTGCAGGTCTCCCAAGCTAAAACATTGATTTGCAACCAGCTTTTGACACTTATACACAACCTCAATAGTATGTTGGATTGAATGCATTGTGATAGGACTTTATGGACCTCCTAATACAAAAGAATTAAAATTATACAGGCAGCACTCATTACAGACTGAAGAAATCGGAACTCAAATGTCAAAACTCAATTTGCTTTGAAGGCTGTTTGCCAAAATGATAATTAGTCTCTTATCCATAGATTGTCATCAGCCTGAGCATCTTGAAGGACATCCATATAATCCAATAAATATAACTTACAAGAAATATAAGATGGCAAACGTACCTGGTTACAATTTAAATTGCTACATGTGCTTTCTATGTATCTGGCTTCCCGCATAATCTAAGGGCTCAGTGGTATTGTCTCTACTTTTGGGCTAGGTGGCCGTGATCAAGTCACACCCGCTCTATAGGTGTGTAATAACATCCCTCAACAAGAAAAAAATCTTTCCTGCAATCTATCCATTTGAGAGACCCAGGAAGCAGTAGCAAGTGCTGGAGAAACTGAGCAGGTCTGGCACCGTCTAGATATGTATAGTTGTACTCTTGCTTTGAAACAAAAGAAAGTGAAGCAAGAGAACAACAGTTAAGTTTGGGTAAATTTAGTTTATTCAGTACAACTTGCCTTAATGCTGTAGTTAAAATGTAATAGACAAATTATGCTTACCCTCACCATTTTGCTCCATTGGAACAAGGTACCTTCGAGCCACCTAATCTCATGCATGTGTGACTCATCATCTTTGGTTGACTGGACTGATTTTGCAGTATTCTTAAAAAAAAAAGGACTCCCAGCCTACTTCTCTGTCTCTACTTTGCACCTGCTTATATTCATTGTCAAAAGAGATCAAAGGCTTCCCAACGTAAAGAGAATGAGGTCCTATTGATGGAAGTCAGTGGTTTGCTTGTTCCTAGCCTGTGGTGAAATATGAAACTTGACTGATATAACATTTCATTCACTAGTCATCTGTTTTGTAAGAGGAAGATTGTGTTTTACACTAAAGAAACAGCATTTAAGTGTTTCATTGTCAAATCTTTTCAATGTCAATAAATAGCAAAGGAAGTCGAGACCCACTGCTCCTAACTCTTGTGCTTCTAAGATCTTTGTCTTTTCCATTAAGATGCTCCTTAAAGCCTATATCTTTGACCGACTCTATTGGCCACTTTTCTACTTCCTTACACAGCTTGATTTGGAATGCACTTAGATACTCCTTGGTTGCATACCATGTGAAAAGGTGCTATATAAATGCACATGGTGTTGAAAACATTTGGACTGTCACAGCTATGAAAACACTTGCTATTTCTCAAACTCTTTTTACATTGATACATTGATCTTTCAGTAATGAGATATTTTCAAAGATGTGGTCAGCTGTTTCAGTGCTGCTGGACTTTACACCACAGCAAGGCTACACACCTCCACATTCAAGTATCTGCCAATATTTCTAGTATAAGCAGTCAGTGTATTTGTGTAAATCATAATCTGATAATACTTTTCTCCTTTTCATGTTGTTACAGCCATGGGCTTTTGTTATCTGGTTTGTTATCCAAGGTGTTGCTACATTGCCTGCTGAAACCTTAACTAAGCTGCTTTTATGTGTGAGTCTCAGCACCAACAGTAGCTATGGTGGTGTGTTGCAGAAGAAACTATGCTAAGTCCTTGATGGTCCACAGCTGAAGTCCTTATGTGCACTTCCAGCAGTGAGAGTCACAAGATAGAGATGCAATGCAAGACCTGTCCTGATTTCTTTTATTAACCCCTTTTAATCTCCCATCCACCAAAGCTGACACCCAATTTCCTGGACCTCGTCAATATACAGTCTTGAGATTGGTTAACACAGCAAAAACAAAAGATCAAACCAGAAAGCTTCTTGGTATTCTGACCGATTTGAGAGAGTCTTTTGGATTGTTCCCTTTTTGGAATGTTTTAGAGGGAGGTAGAGAACTAAGGAGCTTCCTGTGGCCCGTATTTTGGTTGATATGGAAATCTTTGTGTCTTTGGATATTTACCATGTGTAAATTTGCATATTTGGAACTTAGAGGGGTATGGTGGGAGGTGTGTGTGGAAACAGTGTCATCTGCACACTGTATACAGGATTATGCTGAGTCAGAAACAGGATTGTGCTTTTCCTTCCTAAGCAGCACTGCGGGTGTACCTGCACCAGGTGGACTGCAAAGCTTCAAGAAGGCAGCTCCCTATCTTCTCAGAACAACTGGGACAGGCGGTAAATGTTTAGCAACACCTATGAATATTGCATTTTGTTTTCGGAAAAGAATCCTCAGTACAGATGAGGTTCTGACAGATTGAGAACAGCTAACTCTTCCATTTCTTTGATTTGCGTATGAAAGATCTGGTTACTCCAGTATGAAAACTAAGAAATAATTAAGAAAATTTAATTGCCAATGAACAGAAAAATTATGCAAATAAACGACACTGCAAACGTATTGTTTGGGTGCTGTACAAAGACAACCTGAGGGAGATGTCTCATTATGTCCTCATGATATTTTTTTCTGAACTTGTGATACTGAAAGAGTAAATCTAAATAAAAATACAATGTTGGAAAGATAAAGAAAATAACAGATTACCTTCCATCCATTTTTTTTCCAATGGCCCTCATACATTGTGACAGTTTCAATTTATCTGTCACATTTCTGCAGTATAACTTGTGTTTCCTTATGTTGTTAAGCAAAGCCTTTCAATTCCACTTAGCGTTTGCTTGTTTTAGCCAAATTAACTTTTGGAGCAGACTGTTATCGAGCAGTAAGTAGCAAATCTGAGCAGAGGAAATGATTTATCAGTAATTTTATGGAGGAGGAGGTGATGAAGTGACATTGTCATGAATGTTAACAAAGAAACTTGCCAACCCTTTCTGCTACCTGCCTGTCACAGACTGCTGTCTTTTGCAATAATCAGATCTCCCATATAACCTGCTGGGTAACTCTGAGAAACAGTGTAAAAAGAAGATTAATATCCTGTGTGCCAGACTACAGCACTTCTTTTTTTGAACACTTTCCTAATTTTTTTTTTGTTTACTTATTCAAAAAATGTTGACATTTCTGGCAAGGCTGGCATTTACTGTCCATCCCTAAATAAAGATAGAAATATAGAAACTAGATGCAGAAGTAAACCAGTCAGTCCTTCAAGCCTGCCCCACCATTTCAAAGGATCATAGTTGATCCTCCATCCCAATGCCATATTCCTGTTTCTCCCTAATACCTCTTAATGTCTTTAAAATCCAAAACTTTCTATCTCTTTTTTGAATATATTCTCCACAGCCCACTGTGGTTGAGAATTCCACAGGTTCAATACCCTTTTGAGTGAAGAATGATTCCCTTACCTCCATCCTAAATGGCCTACCCTGTAAATTGAGACTGACTGCTGGTTTTAGACTCCACAACTGGGGGAAATATCTTCTCAGTATCTAATCTGTCCAGCCCTGTTAGGGAGTTAAGTGTTTCAATTGGATCCCTTCTCATTCTTCTGAACTCTAGTGGATACAAATCTAGTCAAACCAGTTCTTGAGCACAGTCCTGTCATCCCTGGTATTGTTTTAGTGAACCCCTGCTGTACTCAGAGTAGTGGTGAGTAGATATACAGTGAGAATACAGAATTCTGTTGATAGAGACTGTTGGAAATGGGTAGCGGGGGCAATTTATTGACAAGGTGAGTGCAAGATTTTGAATGCAATTTCACAGCCAGTGACAGTGTGCTAATATGGTCGTTATCAGTAATCACTCATGACTGTGATTGTCCAATAGGAAATTCTGTGTCATTGATCATAGGTTCTGTGGCTGCTTACGTGCTAATGAACCCGATCCTAGATCCACATCTCGACCCACATATTTGACAGGTGTTTCTGGGAGGGGGAATTTGTTCTTGGTGTTGAGAGCATTGGCATTACTTTCTCTGATTTATTATCT
Organism: Ginglymostoma cirratum; assembly: GCA_024137785.1. Lineage (NCBI taxonomy): Eukaryota > Metazoa > Chordata > Chondrichthyes > Orectolobiformes > Ginglymostomatidae > Ginglymostoma > Ginglymostoma cirratum. The sequence continues at coordinate 21,252,188 of JAHRHZ010000021.1, read as the reverse complement.
GTACCTCCTCTTGACATCAGATGTTCTCAAAGAATTATATCCGTTCATAAGGAGTTTCCTCCAAGTCGGTTTCTTTTGAACAAGGGTCATGATTTTTTGTCTTTATTCATTAACGGGACGAGGGTGTTGCTGGCTAGGGAGCACTTATTGCCCATCTGTAATTGCCCAGAGGGCAGTTAAGAGTCAACCTCATTGCAGTGGGTCTGGAGACACTTGTAGGCCAGACTAGGTAAGCATGGCAGTTTCCTTCCCGAAAGGACATTAGTGAACCAGATGGATTTTTCCAACAATTGACAATGGATTTGCAGTCATCATTAGATTCTTAATTCCAGATATTTTATTGAATTTAAATTCCACCGTCTGCCTTGGTGGGATTCGAACCCAGGTCCTCAGAATGTTATCTGGGTCTCTGGATTAACAGTCCAGCAATAATACCACGAGACCAACACGTGTTGACATGAATTGACATCTATGTTGCTTTTTTTTTGAGGGAAGCCTTCAAGAGGTCTTTGAAATGCTTCCTTTGTCCTCCTCTTGTTTGAGAGCCTTCCCCAAGATGTGTGGACAAGATTTGCTTTGCCAGTCGGAAGTTGGACAACCCAAGCACGTGGTTAGCCTAGTAGAGTTGGTTTCAAATGATCATGGCCTTGATGCTCGTGCTATTGGCTGTTACAAGGAAACTGACCTTAGTATTCCTGTCGTCCCAGCTGATGGCAGAGAATCAAGCAGCATTATGGTACTTCTCTACAACCCAGAGGTTGCGTCTATATGTAGTCCAAGTTTCAGAGCCAGAGAGAAGAGTCAGAAGGATGACTGCCTTGCACACACAATTTTTGGTCATTGAAGACTGTCATCCTCAGTTGTTTGAAGGTAGCACTCTCAGATTGGATGCAATGTTGAATCTCCACTTCAGTGTCAGCCTTAGATGAGAGGTAACTTCCCAGGTAGGGGAAATGTTCCACATTTGGGCGGGTTACCTGTTCTAATGGAGGGATGGACCGGAACTTTGACCTGGGGCCGATTAGTAAAGGATTTGAGTCTTCTGGAGGTTGAAGCTGAGACCATTTCTTTGGTGTGCTTCCAAGAAAGTATTAAGTGAGGCTTGAAGATATTCTTCCAAGAAAGCAGCAATTACATTAGTATGCGGAAGACAAAGTTTTACAAGTGAGGTCAGTGTTATTTTCTTCGAACAAAGAAAATTACAGCACATGAACAGGCCCTTTGGCCCTCCAAGCCTGCGCTGATCCAGATCCTCTATCTAAACCTGTCGCCTATTTTCCAAGGATCTGTATCCCTCTGCTCCCTGCCCATTCATGTATCTGTCTAGATGCATTTTAAATGACGCTATCATGCCCACCTCTACCACCCCCGCTGGCAATGTGTTCCAGGCACCCACCACCCTCTGCGTAAAGAACTTTCCATGCATATCTCCCTTAAACTTTTCCCCTCTCACCTTGAAATCGTGACCCCTAGTAACTGAGTCCCCCACTCTGGGGGGGAGAAAGCTTCTTGCTATCCACCCTGTCTATACCTCTCATGATTTTGTAGACCTCTGTCAGGCCCCCCCCCAACCTCCGTCTTTCTAATGTAAATAATCCTAATCTACTCAACCTCTCTTCATAGCTAGCGCCCTCCATACCAGGCAACATCCTGGTGAGCCTCCTCTTCACCCTTTCCAAAGCATCCACATCCTTTTGGTAATGTGACGACCAGAACTGTACGCAGTATTCCAAATGTGGTCGAACCAAAGTCCTATACAACTGTAACATGACCTGCCAACTCTTGTACTCAGTACCCCGTCGATGAGTGAAAGCATGCCGTATGTCGTCTTGATCACTCTATCAACCTGCGTTGCCACCTTCAGGGTACAATGGACCTGAACACCCAGATCTCTCTGTGCACCGATTTTCCCCAGGGCTTTTCCATTGACCGTATAGTTCGCTGTTGAATTGGATCTTCCAAAATGCATCACCTTGCGCTTGCCTGGATTGACCTCCATCTGCCGTTGCTCCGCCCAACTCTCCAATCTGTCTATATTCTGCTGCATTCTCCAACAGTCCCCTTCACTATCTGCTACTCCACCAATCTTAGTCTCATCTGCAAACTTACTAATGAGACCATCTATACCTTCCTCCAGGTCATTTATGTATATCACAAACAACAGCGGTCCCAACACGGATCCCTGTGGAACACCACTGGTCGCAGTTCTCCATTTTGAGAAACTCCCTTCCACTACAACTCTCTGTCTCCTGTTGCCAAGCCAGTTCTATATTCATCTAGCTAGTACACCCTGGACCCTATGCGACTTCACTTTCTCCATCAGCCTACCATGGGGAACCTTATCAAATGCCTTACTGAAGTCCATGTATATGACATCTACAGCCCTTCCCTCATGTATCAACTTTGTCACTTCCTCAAAGAATTCTATCAAGTTGGTAATACATGACCTTCCCTGCACAAAACCATGCTGCCTATCACTAATAAGCCCATTTTCTTCCGAATGTGAATAGATCCTATCCCTTAGTATCTTCTCCAGCAGCTTCCCGACCACTGACGTCAGGCTCATCGGTCTATAATTTCCTGGATTATTCTTGCTATCCTCCTTAAACAAGGGGACAACGTTAGCAATTATCCAGTCATCTGGGACCTCACCCGTGCTCAAGGATGCTGCAAAGATATCTGTTAAGGCCCCAGCTATTTCGTCCCTCGCGTCCCTCAGTAACCTGGGATAGATCCCATCTGGACCTGGGGACTTGTCCACCCTAAAGACTTCTGGAATACCCAACACTTCCCCCCCCCCCCCCCCCAACCCATCATGCCAACTTGACCTATAGTAATCAAACATCTATCCCTAACTTCAACATCCGTCATGTCCCTCTCCTCAGTGAATACCGATGCAAAGTACTCATTAAGAATCTCACTCGTTTTCTCTGACTCCTTGCATAACTTCCCTCCTTTGTCCTTGAGTGGGACAACCCTTTCTCTAGTTACCCTCTTGCTCCTTATGCATGAATAAAAGGCTTTGGGATTTTCCTTAACCGTGTTTGCTACAGATATTTCATGACCCCTTTTAGCCCTCTTAATTCCTCGTTTCAGATTGATCCTATTTTCCCGAAGTTTTGTCTGTTTTCAGTCGCTTAGACCTTATGTATGCTTCCTTTTTCCTCATTGCTAGTCTCACAATTTCAGCTGTCATCCATGGTTCCCTAATCTTGCCCTTTCTATCTCTCATTTTCACAGGGACGTGTCTGTCCTGCACTCTAATCAACCTCTCTTTAAAAGCCTCCCATATATCAAATGTGGATTTACCCTCAAACAGCTGCTCCCAATCCACATTCCCCAGCTCCTGTCGAATTTTGCTATAGTTGGCCTTCCCCCAATTCAGCATTCTTCCTTTAGGACCACTCTCGTCTTTGTCCATCAGTATTCTAAAACTTATGGAATTGTGATCACTATTCCCAACGTAATCCCCTACTGAAACTTCAACCACCTGGCTGGGTTCATTCCCCAACACCAGGTCCAGTATGGCCCTTTCCCGAGTTGGACTATTTACATACTACTCTAGAAAACCCTCCTGGATGCTCCTTACAAATTCTGCTCCATCTAAACCCCTAACACTAAATGAATCCCAGTCAATGTTGGGAAGATTAAAATCTTCCATCACCACCACCCTGTTGCTTTTCATAATCTGTCTACATATTTGTGCGTCTATCTGGCGCTCGTTGTTGGGAGGCCTGTAGTACAGCCCCAACATTGTTACCGCACCCTTCCTATTTCTGAGCTTTGCCCATATTGCCTCACCGCTCGAGTTCTCCATAGTGCTCTCTTTTGGCACAGCTGTGATATCCTCTTTGACCAGTAATGCAACTCCTCCAACCCTTTTACCCCTCTCTCCCTCTCTCTCCCTCTCTCTCCCTCTCTCTCCCGCCTGAAGCATCTATATCCTGGGATATTTGTTGCCAATCTTCCCTTCCCTCAACCAAGTCTCAGTAATAGCAATAACCATCATACTCCCAGGTACTAATCCAAGCCCTAAGTTCATCTGCCTTACCTACTACACTTCTCGCATTAACTCAAATGCACCTCAGACCATCTGTCCCTTTGCATTCATCATCTGCTTTCTGCCTACTCTTCCCCTTAGTCACACTGACTTCATTATCTAGTTCCTTACAGGCTTTAGTTACTATCTCCTTACTGTCCACTAACCACCTCATTTGGTTTCCATCCCCCTGCCGCATCTGTTTAAACCCTCCCCAGCAGTGTTAGCAAAAGCAGCCCCAGGACATTGGTTCCAGTCCTGCCCAGGTGTAGATTTAAACTGGTTGAGGTTGAAAAGTTTTCCAACTATCCTGTAGAAAATGTCCATACCACAGGGAAGTGCATTTTTGACAAGGTGAAGAATGGTGATGATGAAAATGAAGAAAAGGGTGGGGGAGCTGGCGCATCCCTGCTTGACCCCTGTCTTGATTTCAAAGAATTTTGTCATATTACCGTCAGTGAGGACTGTTGCTGACATTTTGTTGTGGAAGAGATGAAGAATGCTGATGAAATTCACTAGACAGCCTTTGACAGGATCTTCCATCGTGCTTCCAAATTGATAGAGTCATCAGACTTGGTCAGGTCAGTGAAGGTTCAGGTAGAGCGGTTGGTGTTGTTCCTGGCATTTCTCTTGGAGTTGCCAAGTAGTGAAAATAATGTCTAACACTTCCACAGTTTGGTCAAAAGCCACACTGACTTTCTGGAAGGATTTCCTCCACGAATGGGAGAAGGCACCTAGCAAGAACTTGGGTGATGACCTTCCTGGTGATGGAGAGTAGGGAGATTGCCCTGTGGTTCCCACAATCCACTTTGTCACCTTTCTTGAAGATAGTGGTGATGGCAGCATCCTTGATATCAGCAGGGATTCCTTCTCTGTCCTAGATTTTCAGGAACTTTTGATGGAGATGACTGGAACATCTCCACTGGAATCCCATTCACTCCTGCAGCTTTTCCATTCTTAATGGAGTCTTCAACTTCTGCCAAACTAAGTAAGAGTCTAAGATCATCTCTGGGGAATTGGGGCAGAGGTATCGATGTTAAAGTGCCTGAATTCATGAGCAACAAGGACAGATCTCCTTTCCAGACAATTGTTTTGCTTGTTGTCCATGAAGGTTCTTAGGTTCCAGATTCCAAGATTGACTTTCACTTTGATATTCAGACCGCAGTGAGATGAGTTCCATGGATGGTGGACAGCTAATAAGATTAGATCACATGAAATTCAGGAGGAACTAGCCAATTCGATACAAAAGTGGCTTGAAGGTAGGCAGAGAGTGGTGGCAGAGTGTTGTTTTTCAGAATGGAGGCCTGTGACCTCCTCGTGGTATGCCACAAGGATCAGTACTGGGTCCACTGCTTTTTGTCAGAACATTGAGTACAGGAGTTGAGATGCCATATTGCAGCTGTACTGACCGTAGGTGAGGCCACACTTGGATACCCATCTATGTGAAGGATATTGTTAAACTTGAGAGGGTGCAGAAAAGATTTACAAGGATGTTGCTGTGACTGAAGGGACTGAGTTGTAGGGAGACGCTGAATATACTGGAGCTTCTTTCCCTGGAGAGTCGGAGGCTGAGGGGGGTGACCTGTTATAGAGGTTTATAAAATCATGAGGGGCTTAGATGGGAAGATCAGCCTCTCCACTGCAGCAAAGAGTCAATCCACAGAAAGGACACAGGTATGGTAGGTTGGTTGTTGCTGCAGAATGATCAGAAAACAGAAAACGTACAAAATCTCTTGGTTCAAAACCAGGCCTAAAGACTAACCATACTGCTACGTGCTGTGATACTTTCTTGAACAAAGCAGGAAGGTCTAGGTTCAGTCCATGGGTTGTGCCTCAGGCTTTTTTTCTTCACTCATAGGATGTGGACATATCTGGCTAGACCAGCATTTATTGCCCACCCCTAATTGCCCAGAAGGCAGTAGAGAGTCAACCACATTGCTGTGGGTCTGGAATGGCATGCAGGCCAGACCAGGTAAGGATTAAAAATGTCATTCTCTTAAGGACATTAGTGTACCAGATGGGTTTTTTCCCTGACAGCCAGTAAAGGTTTCATTGTTGTTATTAGACCCTTAGTACCAGATTCTTTATTGAATTCAAAGTCCGTGATCCGCCATGGCAGGATTTGACCCCATATTGTACAGCACATATACATTGAAAACGTAATAATACATTGAAAATCTGGTCCAAATGATATATTTTTGAAACTATCAAATTATCTGGATGGGCATTTGAATAGGAACAGTTTAGAGGGATATGGCCTAAATGCTAGCAAACGGGACTACGTCAGTTTGGGATATCGGGTCAACGCAGACGAGTTGGACCAAAGGGTCTGTTTCCATGCTGTATGATTCTGTGACCATTTGTCGATGTCCCTATAGCTTACTTAGCCTCCTGCTGCTTACAGCAATACCATTAACAGTTGTGCTTTCAGCATCATTACTTTAATTGCTGTTTTGCCCCATAGTTAATGCCTTGAACCTGGTTTAAGATTCAATTTATTGGATAATTAGAAAGTGGAAACCATTATTTCTGCAAGAAAAGATTCTTGTAAATTTTATTAATGTTTTCTGAAGTATGAATGCCTGATCATTGCTGTGAACAATTCAATTTGGCTACATTAATGAATATTAAGATACTTTACAAGCATTTGCATTGACCGTAATTTTCCAGTCTTCCTTAGACTCTGAGGTAGTGCCAGGGGGAACTGTAGAATTTCGAATGTTCAAAATAGGTGTGAAGTTCAACAAAACAGATTAAGTCAGCAGCGGAGAAACTTCCAAAATCAATCATTCAAAACACACTTAGTAGCCACATAGACAATGGGGTTAATTAAGGAAAGGAAGTAAGGATTTCTTGGAAAATCATGTTTAACTATTTTTTTGGAGAGGTGATGGTAAGAATTAGTGAGTGTAATTCTGTTGGCTTGGGGTACGTGGACTCCAAAATGTATTTAATACAATGCCACACAATAGGTTTGAGAAAAGTTTCGTAGCTCATGAAATAAAGCAGATGGTAGCAACATGGATACCGAGTTTGATGAGTGACCAGAAACAGTCAGTGGTGGTTAATGAATGTTGTTGATCTGATGAAGGTTGATAGCGAAGCTTCTCAAGGATCAGTTTAGGAACCTTTTGCTTTTCCTGACATGCATTTATGGCCTGGACCTTAGGGTCCAGGGTACAATTTCAAACAATGTGGATGATACTTTTAAGTTGTGTATCATAAGCTTTGAGGGCGATAGTGTAAAATTTTAGAAGGGCATAGACAAGTTAGTAGAGTGTGTGGACAGTTAGCAGAGGAGATTCAATATGGAACAATCTGAACTGATTAATTTTGATCGAGACATGATATCAAACAAAGGGTGCAATTCTAAAATGATAAAAGGAGCAGAGGGACCTGGGTATTGAAGGGTATAAACTGATGAAAATAATGGGATGGGTTAAGATCACAGTTTTGAAAAAAAATTTTTACCATGTTCTTCCTACTAAAATAGATCATTCCTCAATTTCTGTATTGAATTTCATATCCCATCTGGCCACCCATTCCACCAACTTGTTTATATCATTTTGAGGTTTGTGAGTTGAAGAGAAAATAGGGGCATACAGTAAAGAAGCAAGGAGGTTATGCTGAACTAGTGGGTGACACACTAGTTCAGCCTCAACCGGAGAATTGTGTCCAGTTCTGGGCACCACACTATAGGGAATAATGCAAAGGAATTGGAGAGAGTGCAGAAAAGTTTCTCGAGAATGGTTCCAATGATGAGAATCGTCAGATTTTTTTTTCAAACTGATGTAGGAAGATTGAATACATATTTTTTAAGCAGGGGTGGATTTGACTCTGTTAGTCAAAAATGTAAGGCTATTGGAAGTAGACTAGAAAGTGGACTTTAAGCCCCAGTCAGATTAACCATAATCTTATTGAAAGCTCGACGAGCTCAACGGTGTACTCCTGTTCCTAATTAATATGTTCATGTGTCTGTCCTTAACTGTTCAGCTGTCTGCCAATGATCACAGTCAGTTTAAGTTACAATTATAATCAAGGTGTGTGTATGTAAACCCTTGTTACATACATTTGAAGGTAAGATTAGATTACAGGTCATGTCTGTAAACTTGCAAGCTTTGCACTTGACAAGATGTTTTCACAAATGTTGAAATGTTGCACATGAAGCCCCTAAGTCCTACTTCACTGAGGTTACTTTATCATTGTAAAAACACTGCTCCAGTGAGTCATAACCTTTCAGCTGTAGTTCAACACGTCAGGCAGTGACCAGAAGCTGTAAACTATAAAGAATAAATCATAGAATCATTATAGTGCAGAAGGAGGCTGCTAGTCCATCATGTCTATACTTGATCTCTGAATGAGTAATTCACTTCGTGCCATGATGTCACCTATGCCTCATAACCCTGCAATGAACTATGAACAGAGATACCCAGGACCCTTTGTTCCTGCATTCTTCATTTTGTAGAGTTTCACTATGTTCTTCTTGCTAAAATAGATCATCCCTCAATTTCTGTATTGAATTTCAAATCCCATCTGGCCACCCATTCCACCAGCTTGTTTATATCATCTTGAGGTTTGTGAGTTGAAGAGAAAATCTCTCATGTCCGTATGAATGGGAAACTCATTATTTTTTAAGTTGTGTCCCCAGTTCAATTTTACCCACCAAGGGGATCATCGTTTCAACCGTCAAACTGTCAGTTCTGCTCAGCATATTATGTTTCAATAAGATTGCCTCTTATGCTCCTAAATTCCAATGAATATGGGCCCAGCGCAAACAATCTTTTCTCACAGGGCAACTCCTTTATTCAAGGAGCCGACCAAGTAGACTAAACACTATAATTCCTCCGTCAAAATGCTGTGTCATACAGGCCCCATCTCTTCAGTGGTTTCAGTACTGTGTTTTCCTCCATTTGATTCTACAATGTTCTGCATTTAATAAAAAAATGGAAAGATATATGTAGTTTACACTGCAGCATTTATTTCATGCTTATGTAAGGATGCTGTGCATTACTTTTAAGGTGTTTGTAACATCAGTTGATGTGTAAAAGGTATGCATGACTAGTTTTATTTCAGCTTAATTATTTAATCAATCTAATTTAATGAATGACTTGAATTAAATTCCTTGCTGGATTATAGTATCGAATCTCTAATTGCTAAATCCAGCAAGCAGATGGAATAATTTCTCATTATTATCAAAGCCGTTGAAGGAAATGCCCTCGCTTTATTTCCCAGTTTAGGTGATTCCATTGTGGAGAGCTACCTTCAGTGCATCACATATCAGACAACCACAGTTAGAAGTGGTCTGTCTCTCTGTCTCTCTGTCTCTCTGTCTCTTCCTCCTCCCTCCCCCCCCTTCCTCCTCCCTCCCCCCCCTTCCTCCTCCCTCCCCCCCCTTCCTC
>JAHRHZ010000021.1:21081344-21237750 GCA_024137785.1 Ginglymostoma cirratum | reverse complement strand
CCCCCCCTCCTTATCCACGTCCATCATGACTTTATAAACCTTTATCAGGTCACCCTCCACCTCCGACGCTTCAGGGAAAAAAAAAATCCCAGCCTATTTTTATAACTCAACGCCCCACCCCCTCATTCCCAGCAACATCCTGGTAATTTTTTTCTGAACCCTTGCCAGTTTAAAAATAGCCTTTCCATAACAGGGCAATCAGAACTGCCCACAGTACTTCAGAAGAGGCCTCACCAACATCCTGTACAACCTCAACATGATGTCCCAAGTCTTGTATTCAAATGTCTGAGCAATGAAGGCAAGCATGCTAAATGCCGCTTTAACCACGCTGTCCACCTGTGACGCAAATTTCAAAGAATTATGTACCTGAACCCCAGGACTCTCTGTTCTACAACGTACCCAGGGCCCTACCATTAATTGTATAAGTCCAGCCCTTTTGTTTGCTTTACCAAAATGCAATACCTCGCCTTTACGTCATTCTATTTTTATGTCCCTGGGGTGGTCTTGCCTCTATAAGTGACTGTTATTGCTGGGAGTGTGTCATTACTCTTATCTATGTGGAGATGAGTTGGTAGTGAGACAGCGGAGCGATGCTCTTCCTAAGCTGACCTCTGCCATTGATTGTTGTCCAGGAGGAAAATCCAGCTTGTAATCTCAATATATCATTCGTACAGAAACTATATACTCATTACGTGGAGTTTTGTGCTCATCACTTTGGCTTCTGCTCATTAGTAATGGGAATTTCCATCGTGCATGCTCTGTTAAAGTGTTGTGGGACTCGAGCACAGTATCAAAGATGTGCTGCATTGGTGGAGGTGCGAAACGGTTCCATGTTGCAGAAGACTGTAGCGTTTCTGATTTTTGTAAAGGGTGTTATTCTTTGATCAAAAACCCCTCAGTACGTATTACATGGTCACTTATTTGTTGGTGGGATCTTGCTGTACATGGATGTCAGCTCTGGTTACCACACAAATGTATGAAAATAATTAATTGATTATCAAGCACTTTGGGATGTCCGAGGGGCACCACCAGCATTAGACAAATATGACCTTCCTTTATCTTTTTGCTCTCCCCTCCAGTCCCCCACCCCCTCTTCATTTGACAGAGATGGTGGATGCTCTGGAGACTTGAGCCAGGAATCTTTGTCATCACAACACACAGAATGATGAGTCATACTAAGATGCAGAAGTCATCTGAATGACTTCTTTACTCTCTCACCTCCTTCCCTTGTATGCGTCAAACACAGCCAGAGTTTCAAATGATGGAGGAGGATGCTGTTTTATTGCTGCACGAATAAATACATCATTTCCATGTGGTACTGAGCCAAATCTGGCTTCAAGGTTCTGTGCTCTCATTGTCTGCTGACGTAGCTTCATAAATTAGGACAGAGGTGATGATTTTTCAACAGACATTAGTCGATTTGAAGAATTCAGTTCCTGGCTGACATACAATTTCTAGTGAACTGCAAATCAAAGCTAGTCATTCTTGGATGAAGACTTCTGATTTGCCAGATAGACAACATTTATTCAGATATTTGTTCTGATATATTGCACCAATGGAGGATCTGCAGTGTTTCAATCTGCATCTGTACTGATGTCTGTTTCGCCTCTTATAGCCTCAGGTCACAAGCTGTGATACAATGATGATATCATGAGCAGGCATCTGAACAGTGTACTGACATACTAACTCAGGGATATAAATGCAATACTCATCTCTTTTGGCCAGATAATTTTTTTAAGGTCGCCGAATATATGTAGTTTAACACATGTCTGTGTTGTCAATTCATAATTATAGAGACAGGTAAAATTGAGTTTGAGGTTTGAATATTGACCTTGTAATGCTGTTTTGGTTTGGCAACCCATCCTGATGGACCTATGTCCATCTGGAGAGGTACATATTGTTGGCTTCCCTTTCGGATGACAAATGGATTGTCATGTTGCTGGCCGCTGTCACTCAACACCACTGCATAATCATCATCATCGGAGTGTTCTTCCTCACTGTCTTCATGCGTGACTCCCGACTTGTACGTTAGTCTGAACTGGCTTCTGTTCCTTCACGGTGTAACGCCAGATCAGTAATAACTTTGTATGATCTAGGCTGGTTGCATATTCTGGAAACCTGTTCAAATCCAAATCCAAATGCTTGGTTTCAAATACGACTATTACATTCCTTGAAAGTGGAGTCGCAGGTAGATAGGTAGTGAAGAAGGCATTTGGTATGCTTGGCTTTATTGGTCAGTGCACTGAATACAGGAGTTGGGGTGTCATGTTGTGGCTGTTCAGGACATTGGTTTGGCCACTGGAATACTGTGTGCGATTCTGGTCTCCATGCTATACAAAGGATGTTGTGAAACTTGAAATGATGCAGAAAAGATTTATAAGGAAGTTGTCAGGGTTGGAGGGTGTGAGCTGTAGGTAGAGATTGAACAGATTATTCAACCAGGGGTTATTTTCCCTGGAGTGTCAGAGGCTGAGGGATAGCCATGTAGAGGTTTATAAAATCATGAGGGGCATGGATAGGGTAAATAGCCAAGGTCTTTTTCCCAGGGTTGGGGATTCCGAAATTAGAGGGCACAGGTTTAAGGCGAGAGGGGAAAGATTTAAAAGGACCTAAGGGGTTACTTTTTCATGCAGATGGTGAGTATATGGAATGAGCTGCCAGAGGAAGTGTTGGAGGATGGTACACTTACAACATTTAAAAGGCATCTGAGTGGGTGTATGAATACAAAGGGTTCAGAGGGGATATGGGCCAAATGTTGGCAAATGGGACTAGATTTATTTAGGATATCTGGTCAGCACGGTCAAGTTGGACCGAAGATTCTGTTTCTGCGCTGTACATCTCTATGATTCTGACTCTATCTGCCTCTACCATGCTTTGAGGCAGTGCAATCCAAATTGCCATAACACTGTCTTTAAAAATAAAATTTCTCCTTTTTCATTTCTGTTTCTTTTGCCAATCACCTTTGGGGAGGCAACTGTCTAGTGGAATTATCACTGAACAGGTAATCCACAAACCCAGGCAATGTTCTGGGGACCCAGGTTCAAATCCTGCTATGACAGATAGTGGAATTTGAATTCATTGAAAATCTAGAATTAAGAGTCTAATTACGACAATGAATCCATTGCCAATTGTTGGAAAAACCCATCTGGCTCACAAATGTCCTTTAGGGCAGGAATCTGCCATTCTCACCTGGTGTGGCCTACATGTTACTCCAGATCCACAGCAGTGTGGTTGATTTTTAACTGCCCTCTGGGCAATTAGGGATGGGCATTAAATGCTAGCCTGACCAGTGACACCCACATCCCGTGAATGAATTTTAAAAATTGTGTTCTCTGGTTGCTGAGCCTTCTGCCACTGGAAACTGTTTCTTCTTGTTTTACTCTTCATACCTTCCATACTTCTGACTACCTCTATTGAACCTCCTCTTAGCTTTCTCACCTTGAGAACATCTTAACATCTTCAGACTCTCTATTTAACTCCATTTCCCCTCACCCCAGTACCATTCTTCTTAAGTTTCTCTAAAGTTCTGACAACCTTTTTAAAGTCTGATGTATATCTTCATAGTTGGTCTAGGGTCCAGAAAATTCTCTTCCCTCTTCCTGCCAAAATGTCTCATTCTCATTTTTCCACCTTAATTGTCATGTTCTATTTTGTATCCCCACTTCACCACATCTGTCCTCCTGCCATTTTTACTATCCTTCTCTTTGTATCCTTCTCATGTCTTCCAGCTCCCACAAAATCACAGGATGCCGATGCAGCTACTTTAGTTTCTGTTCCTTAGAAAATTCTGAATCCGTGTCTCCACTGTCTCTGTAATTGCATGGACTTCGATCCCCAGATGAACTTCAGAAATGATAAGCAAAAGCATAAATTTGGCTATGTAGAATTTAGTCTAATGCTTGCTGTTTAAATACTTATTGATATACAATTACATGTGTATAAAGGCACTCTACACGTTCATTCTCATGCATATTTTTTCTCCTGCTGTCTTTTTCTGTGCATTGAAAGCCACCTATAGAACTTAAGGTTCATTTTTGCTTTTTACGTGCAACCAGAAATTGCAGCCATTTTGTTTTATTATTCACTGAAGTTATTATGTCTATTAATTATTCATTTATGGAGGCTTTTACCTGATTACTGCGTTGAACCCCTGACAGCGTAATCATCTTCACTATGATGTTGTAAGCAAAAGTACATTCCTTTCTTTCAAACCAATGAGGAAAACCCAAAATTGAAAGTGAAAATTCTAAATGTCAGAAATCCACTCATCACATCATAAAAAGCTTTGCCAACTGTCTCCCGTCCCACATTCAAACTCATTATTCACGTTTTTCACTATCTTTTACTGGCTTCCTGTTGCTCACTGCACTACATTTCAAAATATGCCTTTGTGTACAGATTTCTGCATGGCATTGGTTCAAAGATTGTATACTTCATTATATAGAACTTTTTCCAGAATTTACATTGTTCAGTTCTGGTTGGTAATTTCTCTTGTAACGGAGCTACCTCATATTTCCCATAACATAAACTTCTCTCTATTAATATTTACATACATTTCTTCAAAATCTCCTCATGGGCATTTTTGTCATGTTTTGGGCTTTGTAAACCTGTGCGTTACTGAACGGAGCAAGGCATGAAGTGGCCAAGTCTTCTGTGCGATGTGTTAGAACCAATCATCAAGTAAAAGATTGATTTGCATTCAATAGTTCTAGTACATTTTCCTCTCAATTGTCGAATCAAATCTTCCAGAGTGACATTATTTATTTGTATAATTTTATTTTGTATAATGCAGAGGACTGTGGATGCTAGATATCTGAAACAAAAACGGAAATTGCTAGAGAACTCAGCAGCTCTGGCAACATCTGGAGAGAAAGGACAATTAATGTTTTGGGTCATAACTGATGTTAGCTAGAAAAATGTGATATATATGCTGAAGACAGGTAAGGGGTTGGGGGAGTGGAAGAAAAAACGTATGATAGGTGGAGACTGTCTTTCTCTCAAATTCTATGAGGCAGACAACGAGATAGATAATGGTAAGTGAGGAAAAATGAAAAGCTGATAATTGGGACCCTTAGTAAGTGGAAGTGGGTTGGGGTTGGCTGTACTGAAAGCAACTTGTGTCATGATAGGGCCTGGGGTGTGGGATTTGGTAGAGGAATTGCAAGAAGGTGTTCAGGCCCTAAAAGTATCGAGCTTGATACTGAATCCTGAAGACTGCAAAGCTCCTAAGTGGAAAATGAGGTACTGTTCTTCCAGCTTGAGCTGAGGCTTGCTGGAGCACTGCGGTAGGCCTGAGAGAGAGATGTTGGCCAGAGAAGATGGCATATTGAAGTGGCAGGCAACCAGAAGCTCTGGGTCATTTTTGTGGCTGAAACATTGGTGTTTCCTTTTCTGTCTTCAGCATGTGTACAACCTTTTCCTAGCTACTATCAGTTCTGAAGAACAGTCACTGGACTGAAACATTAACTCCACTTTAATTGCCTGAAACTTTGCAAGCTTAATATCTCATATATAATAACATCAATAGTTCACAAGGTAAATATAAACTGGCAGAAAGTGACTACAAATGAAATAATGGTGAGATAATCTTAATGATAGTGTAAGTGTTATGAGTTAAAAAGGGTCTCTTTGACTTGATGAGGCTGTTTATGACAGGTTACAAAGAATTAATGTGGACTATGGTGGAAATCATTGCATACCCCTGGAAATCTAATTTTATTTTGTAAGATTTTCCATGCAATAAACTGAATAATTTAGGAAATAGATGTGTCAAATAAGACTAAATTGAAGAATGAATGGCATTGTTGCAACCCAGTTAGGGACCATTAATATTGTTTAAAAAAAAAATCACCTGGAAATCAATCAAACCCAAAAATCCATCCATAAAGAGTTTATAATCTGATTCAGGTCTACTTCCTTTACGCCCACTCCACCACCAAGAGTTCCCTGATCTTAAGGGAGAGTGGTGCACACTGGTAATGTCATTAGACTAGTAATCAGAACCAAAGACTTGGGTTCAGGGGATATGGGTCCACAGTAGAGGAGAAAATTTGAATTCAGTAAATACCCAGAACAAAAAGCTTGCCTCACAGTGACCATGTAACCATTTTAAGTTGTCATAAATACTTATCTGGCTCATTAATGTCTTCAGGAGGGAAAAGTCTGTCATTCCAAAGGTGTGCAGGTTCGGTGGATTGGCCATGCTAAATTGCCTATAGTGTTCAGGGATGTGTAAATTAGGTGGGTTATAGGGGGATGGGTCTGGGTGGGATGCTGAGAGGTTCAGTGTGGACTTGTTGGGCCAAAGGGCCTGTTTCCATGCTGTAGAGATTCTATGATCTATGATCTATTCTTACTCCATCAAGGTACATGTAACTCCAGACACACAGCAATGTGATTGACTCTTAGCTGCTCTCTGGAAAATTAGGTATGGACAATAAATGCTGGTCAGCTAGCAAAGTCCACATCTCATGAACTAATTTTTAAAAATTTGTGATGGCTCATTCACTTTACCTCTGATGCCTGACTAAAGGTATATCAAAGCTCACCTGAATTCTTCTTCAGTTTTCCAGAGGTATGCCAGGTACGAGACGTCATGAGGCCCTTCCATTAACTTTTGATGAACAACCCTGTAATATTTCTTTAAAATCACAAGATGCTGTGACTCCTGTCCTGTTCGTTCAAGCATCAGAAAGCACCCTTAGTTTCCAATAGCCTGCTGCAATGGTTTCAAACTGCAACCAAGCAGATTTTTTTTTCCACCACCCCAGTTGCAGCAACATTTAACTGCCTTCCACCAAGAAGATTACTGTAGCTTTATCCCTTCAGCTTCCAGCTAAATAAATCTCCCGTTGCTTTTCCCCCTTAAAAAAACTTCATCTTATTCTGAATGAGTTGCTAATCTCAGACAACATGATGGGCAATAAATCTTGAATTTGCTTTACTCCACAGGTAGGTCTGGTTTTATCTCTCAGCTTGCAGGAAACTACAAGCCACTTAAGACCCAAAGATGACAAGGTCTGTTAACTCTTTTTTTTTCCCAGACATCAACTGGTTTTGCCTGCTGGCTAAATACAAATTAAGTTCAGAGATAAACCTGAACCACAGAAAGAAACCACTTAAAATACACATTCTATTGGAATAAGTACAGATGTCATATTTCCAGTTTTGGTCTTAGCTAAGACTAACTATGTGCCATTTTGTGCAGTAAGAAGGAATTACCTTTTGGATTGTCTTAGGTCTGTGTGGTTTATTGGCCTGTAGATGCTTATCAGTGGCTTCAATTCCCCTGAAAAAATGCAATTTCTAAAACTAAAAAGCTATTCTGCTCTGATGTAGAAACTATGATATTAGACGTTTGTAACAACCTGTACAGTTATTCTCAAATAGTACAAATTTACTGTTTGCCTCTAACAAACTGTTAACATGGTGGATTAATGTCCACATATAAAGGAACGAAATTAAGTTATAAATTTTACATCATTTGTCTGCAAGTCTAATGCAAAGTAGTCATTCAGGTAATAAATACAGAAAACTGCCTCATTAGTACCAACATTCACAAAATTCCTGTAACTTTGAATCAAAAATCTCAGTACCAGTGAGTCTTACAAACCAAGCAGTTAAACTAAGCAGTTAGTGTGAGTTGCTAAAAAGTTATTCAAAAGGGCAGTGCTCACATTAGAGAGCCATAAAATCCTTTTAAAGCATGACTTGAATGCTGCAGTGGTGTTAGTTACATGCATTTGTTCATTTCTAACAAGTTTGAAATCTTGCTATTAAAGGTTACTTCAGTCAATTAAATAAAAATACCTTGGAAAATGCTTGTATGGTAGCTGTGTAATAAAAGGACCGATTATGATGAAGATGGATTACACCAGTACTATAACAATGAATTGAGCATGCTCGTTTGTTTAATTAACCTGTTCAAAGATGACACACTTCTACAGCAAGTAGGACTTGAACACAGGCCTTCTGTCGCAGAGGTAGGGACACAATAACTCTGCCTCAAAAGCCCTTTGAGCATGCTAAATCAGAACAGGCATGAGCTGTTCCAGCTGCCTGTTGATGGATCAGTTGACTTCAAGAATGCAATAGCAGAACAAGAAAGGCATTATCCTAATTTGGTATTTTGATTCTTGATACAAGTACGGTATGTTTGAAACACTAATTGAAAGATTTTTCTTCAATAATCTTGCTTTTGTAATGGTGAAAATAAGAAACTGTGGGAGCCTTTGGAACCTTGAAAGCGTTAAGTTATCATTTGTTTGGAGTATTTAAAAACCAATTAAAATCAATTTTGACTAATTATTTTCCCCCAATTAATTAGCTGCTTTTTCTGACCAGTGAATCAGTATAAAGCAAGTTCTTCTCCAATTTGGCGAAAGATAATAGTTTCTCTTTTTTTTTGACCATCTGACTTAAAAGGTCCTTGCAGACGATGCAGGAATATGCACATGTATAAAAATGCGCAATGGATGAGGAGAATTTAAGATTGGAAATGAATCCAATATTGTAGACATAGGGGTTTGAGAGCAAGATGCCTTAAAGAATAGAAGATTCTCAACGTCTAATGTGAAGATTTGCTGAAGTATTGTAGATCTTTAATTGTATTTGCAAGTTTAATTCTGACAAACTATTTATCATGCTCTTGGAAGAGGAAATGGAATTAATCTCAGAAGAGGGAAAGTGAATAGACAGAAATATTTCAGCAAAAGCATGTTAAATGTTTGGAATTGTGAGATGATCAGGGCTAATAGCTAATAATCATAAGTGGTCAGGTATATACCTATACTGCACAAGGTATCGTATGAACATCATGGTCGACATTTGTAAAACACTGTGAAGCAAAATATGATTTCTATGTACACAGTGTTTTCAATATCCTATGTTCAGTGTTATGAAATGAACTTGTCTTAGCTGCCCTAGCATGTAATATTCCAGCATTATTTCAATTATTGTGGAGCTTGATGGCAGTCATATCTTTCTGGGCATCTATTCTCTTAATAAATTTAAATAGTAATGTGTGGCTGCTGTCAGGGGATAATAGGAAAGGAAAAATATTTCTGCGCTTTTTTAAGTTGAAATTATTACAAATGATGATCTGCAGTATTCAAGGAAAACAAATATGTAATATTACCGATAAAGCTCCATTCAGTATCTCTTGATAACATCTAAAATGTACTTCACTTTAAATTAGTTTCTAAAAAAAAAATCACCAATGGAATAATGTCATATCTTGCTACCAAATGCTGTGATACATCTCTGGGTAATTAATTTAAAATGCACAGACGCAAATGACATGATTTTACTATTATCTACAGGCAACTGGATTCTTGAACTGTTATGAAAAGATGGCCTCGGGAGATAGATTGCATGATTAAGATTAAATATTTTCAGATTAAACTAGATTGAACCATATATTGTACTATGTGTAATTGTTAAGATTTTGAATTGAATATGTAATTTGTTATGAAACTAGGGTGCACTATTACAAAGCACTCATTTATGACGGAGAAGTCCTGAAAATAAGTGGATTAGAACATTGCAATTTGTAATTTTGTAGGAAGGTGATGCTGTGTATATGACTGTGATCTGTGGGATAGCTTTTTTCCTTATGCATCTGACTCATCTAGTTGATGAGGAAGAAGGTGCATGGTTGATAGGGCTGTGATTGTGGCCTGTGTCCTGTTTCTATCAAATGCATGATCACTGGCAGGAAGTCTGTCCAAAGCCACTGCTCTTCTTGTTCTCTTCTTAGTAATTGATTTGCAACCATTCAAGAGAGCGCTCACAGTCAACCATAGGCAATGTGAGCCACATATAATGGCCATTCAGGATGTTGTGCACATGAAGGGCAGTTTTGATCAATCCAGCAGCATTCATTATCATCTTGCTGAATGCACACACAATTACCTGAGGAATGCTAGTATAAAGTGCCATAAGAGAGGCCAATAGAATTTTATATTTCATAACTAGAATTAGAAAGTGCAACAGTGAAAGAATAAATATCAATTTATGCATTCATTGGAAAAGTCACATTGCATATTGGATACTCTGTTGAGAACATGCATATAGGCAACAGGCTAATTTCTGATATGGCAAACTCCAATAAAATTCTTGGACCTAATTACCATATTTATTCAGATGCCTTGCATTAATTACAGACAGGAGACACTCTAGAACAGACAGGATCAACTTTGCTACATCTGCAAATAAATCTTGCAGTGGCTATCACGTATGAAATTAAGACTAAAACAACAGGATTTAAGAATAGCCCAGTGCCAGATGTCATCTGCATAATGATCAGACTGTAATGATTGTCAGGGTTCAAATTTCAACAATGTAAAGACCCTAATCTAATGATCTCTACATTACATTACTTTACTCTTATTTCCATCAAATGTGCATTTTATATTTTATTGAAAATGATTATCTGAATCACATCAATGCAATTTGTTATTGAAGTGCAGAACATAGAACAGTTCGGCGCAGTACAGGCCCTTCAGCCCACAATGTTGTGCCGACCCATTATCCTACTAAGATCAATCTACCCTACATTTTACTATCATCCATGTGCCTATCCAAGAGTCGCTTAAAAATCTCTAAAATATCTGACTCCGCTACCACCGCCAGCAGCACATTCCACACGCCCACCGCTCTCTGTGTAAAGAACCCACCTCTGACATCTCCCCTGTACCTTCCTCCAATCACCTTAAAATTATGTCCCCTCGTAATAGCCATTTCTGCCCTGGGAAAAAGTCTCTGACTATCCACTCTATCTATGCCTCTTATCAGCTTGTAAACCTCTATCAAGTCACCTCTCATCCTTCTTCGCTCCAATGAAAAAAGTCTTAGCTCCCTCAACCTTTCCTCATAAACCTTGCCCTCCAGTCCAGGCAGCGTCCTGTTAAATCTTCTCTGCACCCTCTCTAAAGCTTCCACATCTTTCCTGTAATGAGGTGACCAGAACTGAACACAATATTCCAAGTGTGGTCTAACCAGGGTTTTATAGAGCTGCAGCATAACTTCGTGGCTCTTAAACTCAATTCCCCTGCCAATGAAAGCCAACACACCATATGTCTTCTTTACAACCCTATCAACTTGGGTCGCAACTTTGAGGGATGTATGGACGTGGACCCCAAGATCCCTCTGTTCCTCCACACTGCTGAGAATCCTGCCATTAACCCTGTATTCTGCATTCAAATTTGACCTTTCAAAATGAATCACTTCACACTTTTCTGGGTTGAATTCCGTCTGCTTCTTTGCCTAGCCCTGCATCCTGTTGCAACCTACAACAACTCTCCATGCTGTCCACAACTCCTCCAACATTCGTGTCATTGGCAAACTTACTAACCCACCCTTCCACTTCCTCATCCAAGTCATCTATAAACATCACAAAGAGCAGAGGTCTCAGAACAGATCCCTGCGGAACACCACTGGTCACCGAGCTCCAGGTTGAATACTTTCCCTCTACTACCACCCTCTGTCTTCTATTGGACAGCCAGTTTTGTATCCAGACAGCCAAATTCCGTGAATCCCATGCCTTCTTGCTTTCTTATTTACTTGTTAATATCTAAACTTTTTCTGAACATTTGAATGAAAAATAAATTTAGATGCAGTATTAAATTGTGATTTGTTGAGTCAAAAATACTATTTAAATGAACTCTGGCAGTCGTGGTATCTCAAAGTCATCTTCATTGCGTTGATGTCTCTCTTCACATCGTGTCATGCATTATTCCCATTCCTGCTTTGTCTTACTGGTTAGCCCCTAATATTTTATAATCAGCACTTCTGTGCTTATATTTCAGTTTTGAAATCTAACTCTTAAAGGAAAATTCACCTAGTCAGCAAATGATTCTGCATGTGGTAATTGAGAAATTTGTAGAATGGGCTATGGAACCATGTATGCTAATGGTGGTCCTATTTACAATACAGTCACAATGTACATTGAGAATGGAGGGCCAAGTGAACATTAAGGAATTAACTGTAGAGAAACATTGCTTTTACACCTATTCTCCTTCTTAAGGATTGACAATGGGTTCTGAGATGGCTGTTAAGTCCAGTGCATCATCTGCAGATGCTGGTGTATTAGGGCAGGGTGTATTTGAAGGGCTAGTACATTAGTTGATGAGAGTTTTATGTCCTTCCTCCCGCACCTCGATTCTTATATCTGCATGCTGCTAATGAAGTCTTGTGTACAGCCACATTTGAGAAACTGGGAATATGTAGAGTGTGTCATCTGTTGCTCCTACCAATCAGGGTCTGCTTGCCACAAAGTCAACACTGTCCTCTTAGACAGTATAAACATTGTTTCCCCCTTCTATTTCGGTATTCTTTGCCAATTGTCCCGATGAGTGCAGATGGGGCACAAGATACACCAGGAGATAGAAAAGGTGTGTAAGAAAGGCAGAGTTCCGGTGATCATGGAGGATTTCAATATGCAGGTGAACTGGGAACATCAGGTTGGTAGTGGATTGCAAGAAAAGGAATCTGTGGAATGTCTACGAGATGGCTTTTTGGAGCAGCTTGTGGTGGAGCCCACGAGGGAACAGGCAACACTGGATTTAGTGATAGCGGGAACTGCCGATGCTGGAGAATCTGAGATAACAAGGTGTAGAGCTGGGTGAACACAGCAGGCCAAGCAGCATCAGAGGAGCAGGAAAGCTGACGTTTCGGGTCTGGACCCTTCTTCAGAAATGGATTTCTGAAATCTCCATTTCTGAAGGAGGGTCCAGACCCAAAACATCTGCTTTTCCTGCTCCTTTGATGCTGCTTGACCTGCTGTGTTCATCCAGCTCTACACCTTGTTCTCACTGGATTTAGTGTTGTGCAATGAGGCAGATTTGATAAGGGAGTTTAAGGTGAAGGAACCCCTAGGAGGCAGTGATCATAATATGATTGAATTTACTCTACAATTTTGAGAGGGAGAAGATGGAATCCGAAGTAATGGTATTACAGCTGAATAAAGGAAACTACAGAGGCATCAGGGAGAAGCTGTGCAGAATTGACTGGAAGAGGACCCTAGCAGGAAAGACAGTGGAACAGCAGTAGCAGGAGTTTCTGGGAGTAATTCAGGAGACACAGCAAAAATTCATCCCTAGGAAAAAGAAGCATAGGACAGGGATGATGAGGCAACCATCGCTGACTAGGGAAGTCAGGGATAGCATAAAAGCAAAACAGAAAGCATATAATGTGGAAGAGGGCAGTGGGAAACCAGAGGACTGGGAAACTTACAAAGACCAACAGAGGGCAACAAAAAAAAATGAGGAGGGAGACGATTAACTATGAGGGTAAGCTAGCCAGTAATATAAATGAAGACTGTAAGCATTTCTTTAGATATATAAGGAGCAAAAGAGAAGCAAAAGTGGACATTGGCCTGCTGGAAAATGATGCTGGAGAGATAGTAGTGGGGAACAAGGAAATGGCTGAGGAACTGAATAATTAGTTCGTGTCAGTCAGCACAGTGGAAGACACGAGTAATATCCCAAACGTTCGAGAGAGTCAGGTGGCAGAGCTGAGTATGGTGGCCATCATCAAGGAGAAGGTGCTAGAAAAACTGAATGGCCTGAAAGTGGATGGACTGCACCGCAGAGTTCTAAAGGAGATTGCTGACAAGATAGTGGAAGCATTAGTGGTGATCTTTCAGGAATCGCTCGAGTCAGGGAGGGTCTCAGAGGACGAGAAAAATCTCGAACATGACACCCCTGTTTAAAAAGGGAGTAAGGCAAAAGACTGAAAATTGCAGGCCGATTAGCTTAACCCCGATAGTGGTTAAGATTTTAAAGTCCATTGTGAAGGCTGAGATTTCTGAATACTTGGACATGCATGGTAAAATAAGGCAAAGTCAGCATGATTTCATCAAGGGGAGGTCATGCTTGACAAATCTGCTAGAATTCTTTTGAGGAAGTAATGAGCAGGTTAGACCAAAGTGAGCGAATGGATGTTATCTACCTGGACTTCAAGAAGGCCTTTGACAAGGTGCCGCACGGGAGCCGGCTGAGTAAGATAAGGGCCCATGGTGTTAGAGGCAAGGTACTAGATTGGATAGAAGATTGGCTGTCTGGCAGAAAGCAGAGAGTGGGGATAAAAGGGTCTTTCTCAGGATGGCAGCCGGTGACAAGTGGTGTTCCACAAGGGTCAGTGTTGGGACCACAACTTTTCACTTTATACATTAATGATCTAGATGAAGGAACTGAGGACTTTCTGGCTAAGTTTGCACATAATACAAAGGTGGAGGGACAGGTAGTATTGAGGAGGCAGGGAGTCTGCAGAAGAATTTGCACAGGTTAGGAGAGTGGGCAGAGAAGTGGCAGATGGAGTACAACGTGGGAAAGTGTGAAGTCCTGCACTTTGGTAAGAATAAAAGCATGGACTGTCTTCTAAATGGGGAGAAAATTCAGCAGTCTGAAGTGCAAAGAGACTTGAGAGAATCCTGGACTAGAACTCCCAAGGTAAACTTGCAGGTTGAGTCAGTAGTTAGGAATGCAAATGCAACTTTGGCATTTATTTTGAGAGGACTTGAATATAAAAGCAGGGATATACTTCTGAGGCTCTATAAGGCTCTGGTCAGGCCATTTTGGAGTATTGTGTGCAGTTTTAGGCCCCATATCTTAGGAAGGAAGTACTGGCCCTGGTGCTGGTTCAGAGGAGGTTCACTGGAATGGTCCCAGGAATGAAAAGCTTAACATATGAGGAATGTTTGAGGTCTCTGGGTCTATATTTGATGGAGTTTAGAAGGATGAGAGGGTATCTAATTGAAACGTACAGAATACTGAATGGCCTGGACAGAGTGGATGTTGGGAAGATGCCCCCACTGGTAGGAGAGACTAGGACATAAGGACACGGCTTTAGAGTAAAGGGAAGACCTATTAGAACAGAGATAAGGAGAAACTTCTTCAGCCAGAGAGTGGTGAATCTTTGGAATTCACTGCCACAGAAGGCTATGAAAGCCAAGTCATTGAGTAGATTTAAGACCGAACTGATCATCTATCTCTTGATTGTCAAGGGGATCAAGGGTTACGGGGAGAAAGCAGGAGAATAGGGTTCAGAAACTTATCAGCCACTATTGAATAATAGAGCAGACTAGATAGCCTGAATGGCCTGATTTCTGCTCCTATGTCTTATGGTCTTATGAAAAACTTCAACAGGGTGTCTTGTTTTTCAACAATACCCAAATTGTGTACTACCAAATGACTATTTGTTAACCTTAAGTAGTCCATGTAAATTGTCTGCTATGACTGGCAATGAACCTGCACTGCCACTCATGGGGCTTTTGATTTGAAGTCTGTGTGCCACATTTCCAAACAGTAAATTATTTTAGCTATGATAAGTCTTAGAATTGCAGTCAATTTCAAATTGTTAGAAGGTGCACCAGAAATATTTGAGAGCAGATTTATTTTTGGCTCGTTGTGTATTTCGTATGAATGGAAAGCAAACAATATTTAAGGTTCTCCAAACAAAATTGAGAGGTATACATCTGTAGAAATTTATGTTGCATAACACACGAACACAAAACTGAGTTAATCCTGTACAGTCCATAAGATGTGGAACAGAAGCAGGCCGTTCAGCCCGTTGAGTCTGGCCCACTAATTCTTGAGCTCATAGTCGATCCGACAATCTTGAACACCACTTTGTTGCCTTTTTCCTATAACCCTTGCTGATTTTAATAATCTGTCTCCCCCTTGAGTATACTAACAACCCAGCCGTAATTGTCCTAAGCGGTAAAAAAAATGGACAGTTTCACTACGCTCTGAGCGAACAAATTCTTCTGAGTTTATGCCGTATCATCCTGGACTCTTCCACAAGGGGAAACAGCCTTTCTTCATTTACCCTGTCAAGGTGCCTAAGAATCTTATGTTTCAGTAAAGTTGCCTATCATTCTGCTTAAATTCCAAAGAGTGCAGGCCCAACCTACTTAACCTCTCCTCGTAAGCGAGCCCCTTCATACCTTGGATCAACCAAGTGAACCTTCTCTAGACTGTCTTCAGTTCCTGTCTATCCATCCTTTGGATAAGGAGACTAAACTCATTTACAGCATTCCAGCTGTGGTCTGTCCAGGGCTTTGTTTTAGCAAAGCTTCTACCTACTTCTATACTGTATGCTGTTTTGAAATAAAGAGCCATCATCTATTTGCCTTCCATATTAAATGCCGAATTTGGATGCTAGCTTTTTGTGATTCATAGATAAGGGCTCCCAAATCCTTCGAGTCTGTAGCTTTCTGCAGTCTTTCTCCATTTAAATAATACTCAGCTCCTCTATTTTACCTGGCAAAGTGCATAACCTCACATTTTCACACATTATTATTCCACCTGTCAAGTTTTTGCCTACTCACTTAACCTTTCTATATTCTTCTGCAGTCTGCAATCCTTACCATTTGCCTTCCTGCCTGTTTTGTGTCATCCACGAACTTGACTATAATACATTCTTTCTTCATTCCTATTACAACTAAGCAATGATGATCTCCAGTGTTGGGTAATTTAAGGTCTTGTGTGCGGATAAAATGATGTCTTTTCAATAGTTTATCTTAGAAATACGTTCTAAAACTCTGACAACGGATCAGACCTCAAATCAAAATTTTTTGTCTTGTCCATAGATATCAACAAATCTGCTGAGAATTTCCAGCATTCGTTTTGTTTCAAATTGTCAGTGTTGCATGATATTTTGCTTTTTGTTATGTGCTTTAGAGTCTCTGGTGCAATAAACTCTAAGTCTCCTTCCCATTCAACAGACTTCAGAACTCTACCTGGCGCATGTGTAATTTGGATTAGGAATGCATTAAATGTCATCTGCCAGATGCAGGCTCATACATTCCATTTCCTCCAGTTCTGATTGTAATCTTGTGTTGCTCACTCAAAACTATAATACGGTTGCATTCTTTGAGTCATTTATAGGCATTTACTCTTCAGTTGAATTATTGGAGTAACAGTCCTAATATCAAAATCCACGAGTCTTCACTTGTTGAGAATGAAATCAATACTTTACTCATTGCAGGATCTATTCTGTAATCACACAGGAATTCTCTAGTGTGTGTATATATTTGAAACCTTTCGACAAAGTCAACTGTACTCCCTTTTCCCAGCAGCAAATTTTGAGTGAGTTGCCGGTTAGCTTTTAAAGGAAGACATGAAATTACTTTTCCTGAAACTATGTTGAGGACCTTGGTTAATCGTCTCGGTGCAGCTTGCCTCTAACTGAAACTGAGCCAATGGGCTCACGGGAGAATTTGGCATACAGTGAGCCACCTATAACATTCTCTGGAATATGAGGGTGAGTTAGTGGGAAAGGTAGACAGGTGTTGAATGCCGTTTAAGGAGAACAGGTCTGAAATTATCTGTTTTAGGATGAAAACAAAACTAGGAATGGGTGGAGCACTTAAAGTGATAGATATGTACAACATGGAAACAGACCCTTCAATCTAACTTGTCCTGGCCACCTAGGTATCCTAAAGTAATCTAGTCCCTTTTGCCAGCACTTGACTCCTATATCCCTCTAAACCCTTCCTATTCATATACCCATCCAGATGCCTTTTAAATGTTGTAATTGTACCAGACTCCACCGTTTCTCCTGGCAGCTCATTCTGTACACACACCACCCTCTGCGTGAAAATGTTGCTCTGGGATCCCTTTTAAATCTTTCTTCTTGCACCTTAAACCTATGCAGTCTAGTTTTGAATTCCCCTACCCTGGGGGAAAGACTTTGGCCATTTACTGTATCCATGCACCTCGTGATCTTATAAACTTCTACAAGGTCACCCCTCAGTCTCTGATGCTCCAGGCAAAATAGCCCCAGACTATTCAGCCTCTCCCTATCGCTCAAACTTGCCAATCCCGGCAACGTCCTTGTGAATCTTTTCTGAACTCTCCCAAGTTTCACAACATCTTTCCTATAACAGGGATAACAGAATTGAATGGTGAGGCCACTTTTGGAATACTGCAATGTCCAGTAGAGCCGCAACATGACATCCCAACTCCCATCTTCTGTGCATTGACCAATAAAGGTAAGTGTACCAAATGCCTTTTTCACTATCCTGTCTACCTGCGACTCCACTTTCAAGGAACTATGAACATGCACTCTAAGGTCTCTTTGGTCAGCAGCACTCCCCAGGACCTTACCATTACGTGATGGGAAAAAAATTGAGAACTATTTGAACGTAGAAACCTTGTGTTGTTTTATAATGTGATTACAGGTAGACAAAATCATCAAACAGGCAGTAGCAGCTTGAGTATTATCGTAGGAATTGATTACAATGACGAAGGCACATTGTTATTGTGGTAAGAAGCTCAAATTGGGTGAGTAGGTCCTCGAGTAGTATCCCCTCCCCCACCAAAATCAGCAGTTAAGGCCCTTGATGAGGCAACTAAAACCACTTAAGGTCCTCCACTCATCACCCAGCCAATTCCCTGCCTTCCTGGCAGTTTAGATTGGCTGGTTTCCTGACTCTGAAAGCAGAACAACCAGTCTGATGGGTTGTGAGTGGGGGCTTCCACTTGCCCCAATCTGAGGTAGTGAATGAGTAATCCTCTCTCACCACAGCCCTCACCCCAAATAAGGAGATGGTAGTGTAGTGGTAATTTCAGTGGGCCAGTAACCCAGAAGCACCGGCCAATGTTTTGGGGACATGGGTTCAAATCCCATTAGGGTGGATGGTGAAATTTGAATTGAGTAAAAATCTAGAATTGGAAAAAAAAAGTGGGCTCAATGGTGACCACAGTCATAAAACCCCATCTGGATCACTAACGTCCTTTAGGGAAGGAGGTCTACCATCCTTAACCTCATCTGATCTACATGCGACTCCAGATGTATTTTTTAGGATCCACAAGCTGTCAGACTCAGCTTGAATGAGAAACTTGCTAGTCACCTCTTAGGATGTAGATCTGGCAGCTTTCTCGGTAGGGGTAATGCTACTGAACAAATCCAGCCCTCACTTTGGCCGCAGTTCTCCAAATTGCAGTCTGAATTAGTTATAAATTTTAGTTTGGATCTTTAAATGCCCCACAGGTTTTCTCCTTGGATCCCCTGCCAGGAAGCAGGACCTTGCTAATTATTCAGTGAGTTATAGCAAAGTAGTGTGATATTTTTGTGGTGAGGAGGCTGCCTCACCCAGAGCACGGGAGATCACCCCTGCTGTTGGTATTGATCTGATCCATAAGCTAGCTGTTTATCCAAGAGAGCTGTCTGCACCTCACTACACAGAAAGGATGGTTTCATCTGATTTAGCATGGTACTAAGGAGATCAGATTTAATTCAATATGTGATTTTATATTCAGAGGAGTGATTAGGGAAGAGACTACTTCCTTCTAGTTGGTGAGTTAGTGATGAGAGGATAAACGATTGAAAATGATTGAGTCAGTTCCTAAGCCGAGTGTTGAGGTATGACTTCTTTACACAGTGTTATTTAAGCATTGTTTCCTTTGTGCCACAGACTCACTGAGGCAGCAACCATTGAGCATTTCTGGGAGAAGTGAGTGAATATCTAATACAGAGATATAAAAAGGAAAAAAGGTCTTATAATGCAGTGGTCTCGTCCCTACCTCTTGACCAGAAGACCTGGGACAAGTCTACCTGCCCTAGAAGTACTATTAATGTTGGTACAGCTTAATTTAATAAATACATATAAACAGAGAGATGTTGTTGCAGTAAGACCCTATACGGGCAATCAGGCTAATATTCTGGGGTCATGAGTTCTAATCCCACCAAAACAGTTGATGGAATTTAAATTGAATTAGTAAATCTAGAATATAAAGCTAGTCTTTGTAATGGTGGCCATGAGAACTATCATTAAATGTTGTATAACTGTACCTGGTTTATGAATATTCTTTAGGAATGAAAATCCTCCATCCTTGCCTGCACCCACAGTGATATTGCAAACTCTTAAATCCTCGTGGAAATGGTTTGGGAAGAAACTGCCTTGTCATGTGCAACTAATGCTGGCCTTGCCAGTAAAATAAACATCCCAGCATCGAACATGTGGTCAAGTGACCACAGGCCCCTAGTTGGTCCACGTCCGTAGATATCAGACCTGACAGAAAATTGGCCAAACTAAATTAAACAGCAGCGAGCAGCTATTGGCTGAGGAGAACGGTGGAAACCAAGATCCAACAAGTTGCAAAGTTTTGGGGGAACTAGTTGCAACCAGCCTGAGGTTTTGGGAACGGAGAAGTGTTGATCAGACATTCTGCCATCTTGACTGCCTGAGTATATGCACTTTGCACCTCTAGCATGGCAACAGAGAAGGGTGTCGGCACAACTCGAATGGATGATTTGAATCCAGCCCCATTGGCCAAAGGGCACACAACATTCTGGAAGGTCAGACAGAAGGGAGGTATGGGATAAAGAGAGACATTCCTAGAAGCCAGCCCCTCCCTAAAGACTCAGCAAAGACATGACCTGGCCCAGCAGCAGAGCTTCAACCACCTGGAGCGAGACAGAGAGAAGATCCGCCCTGACCTGCAAGACCTACCTTTGTGGAAGAGAGCCAGCCCTACATCAGCGATGAAGGAGATTCCAGTGGCCCAGCTCAACCACTCTGATCATTGCAGATAATGTCCTTTGTCAGATCTGGAGAGAGAGTAAATATTCTAGGAATTTGAGAAATGCTTATGTGGTGCATTTTAATAAGGAATATTTTGTTTATATTAAGTTGAACTGCAAACCAAATTTTGTGTCTCTTTGCCTCACCAACAAGAGCACTTGGATAAAGTGTTTTTAATAGGTAAACTGGTCAAAGGGTCCAAAGCACGGACCATGACAGAAAAAGATACAGGTGGGAGAGCAGGGTGGAGAGCTTCATTTTGCATTACTTCAGTAAAACAGTGGTGCAGACCATGATGGATCAAGTGTAACATTCTGCCATAAACATATGTTTGTGTGTCATTGTGGAATAGACTTTTATTTTAGCTTTACTGTGCATTCTTTCTAAGTAGACCAATATAGTATCCTAATTGAAATGCCTGCAATGCTGCATGTTGACTTGTGCGATTCAGTACACGCTGCTAGTCTATAAATGTGGACTCAAGTAACCTTTGACCGTTGCAGACATAGGAGATATGTGGGTAAAATGAGCAGCAAAAATCTTGTGGTGCCAAATAACTGGCCGTTGAGTGTAGGAGCTAAATTAAGCTACTTTCTGATGATCAAGCTTGAAAGTTAGGGCTTGCTTCTGCTGCTGAGAGGGCGGAATTGCTTCAGTGGTGATTCCTGAGAGAGCTTTTAGTGTTTTGCTTGTGTTCTCTGACAGTGGAATGATGACATACATGTTAACTGCTGCATTTGAATTTGATTACGTGCAACAAATGAGTTGGCAGCGAGCAGTGTACTGCTGAAAATCCAAGCATGTAACAAGGAGTAGTTAACGCTGCTACACTGCTGGACGAGTTGGTCATTTTGTTTGAGTTTTTACAATGCCATGGATTTGTTGTGCGGACTTGGCCATGAACTTAACAGTGACTTCGGTAAGTAGGCTGCAGGAAATTGTGTTTTCAATCCTCTCCAGAGCTGCTTCTACTGTGTTAAAGTTGTTTTAAAAAAGAACAATCATTGTCTGAGTTCAAATAACGTCTGTTGAACGTTGTCTTCCAAATCAGACAGAATATTACTTTGATTTTGGCGCAGTATTTTTACGCACATTTCAATGTGAGAGAACTTTCCAATGATTCAATGTCTTAAGACAGCATTTAAGAATATATGACTATAGTTAATAATCAGGCAAAAGCTGCTTAATCAGGTTACTGCTTTACTGTGAGGGGAGTGGAGATGGGAATTTGAGTGATTTAATATGGAGATTTGTAATTTATTTTCTGAATCTGCCATGCAGTGCAAGACATGTTTTTCAGCTGTAAAATTGATCCAGAGTTTCTATTAAATTGCACTTTTTATTTCAGTATAGTTTACCAAGCCATTGCAAATGATTGTGGAGTATTAAATACAAATTGCAATCTGTTACCTTTTTATGGTGGTTTAGAAATCAATGCAACATCTGCCACCAAACTGGCCAGATTAACCTCCAATGCAAGGTTCTGTTAATTTGCACGTTTGTGGATCACTGACAAGTCTTTAAAATTTGAGTTGTTTAGACACACAGACACAAGCAATATTTTTGACTTGCTGAGAAGCTGGATCAATATGTCTTTCAGTTTTAGACAAATTATTTTGGTGTTGCTGAATATTTCTTTTTTGTTACATATAGTTTATATATATTTGAAGAATTTATTGTTGCAGTTAATCCAATGCTTGGATTTACACATCTAAATGTAAATCTCTGGAAATGACTACATGTGGTCATAGTAGACACTAACCCAGCGCATGGATCAAGTTCAATATACTGTTGAGCAAATCAATTCCTTCAAGTGTGTTCATGCCTTTCCAGATGCCAATCCCAACAGATAGTATGGCATTCTAACCAAGTTAACAGGATCACTCAATTTTACCAAGAGACTTAGATACCCAATTTACAGTAAGCATTCCATCAGAAACTCAAGCAAGACTAGTTTTTCAATTTCTTAGAACCATCTCAGAGTGGTAGAATCCCTACAGTGTGTCTGCACTGAACCTCCACAGAGCAGCCCATCACATGCCCACCTCCTTTAGGCTTTATTAATACTGACAGTGCATCAGATCAAATTTTTTGTTCTTTTACACGTTGCAGAAGCCATTCAACATTTTTAAATGTGTTAAGTAAACAAGTGTTTTATCAGGATCAAAAGAATACCTCGTGTAAGGTTCCCTGACCTTAACCGAGATGATGAAAAGGCAACGGACAATGATTTTGGTGTAGCAAGTTACTGGAATTGAAGTAACTTACTGAAAAAGAAGCAATAAAAATAGGCATAAGTGAATGAACTACTTTCAATCCTTGCCTCTCAGGATGCAAATGTTAAAACCGTGTGGAGCTGGAGGAACACAGCAGGCCAGGCAGCATCAGAGGAGCAGGAAAGTTGACGTTTCAGGTCGGGACCAACCATTTTCTGAAGAAGTGTCCTGACCCAATACACCAACTTTCCTGCTCCCCTGATGCTGCCAGGCCTGCTGTGTTCCTCCATCTCCACACTGTGTTATCTCTGACTCCAGCATCTGCAGTTCTTACTATCTCTGAGGATACAAGTGTTGTCATCTTTGATTCTGTTTAATGTCTTCTATGCCTGCTACTCCTGCTGCAGTGCAGTACACTTGTATGCTTTTACATCTCTACTTTTAGACTGTCACAGCGTCTGTTTTAAGCAGCAAGGCATGTTGATCCCTGACTGCATGCACCATGGCTACCTGACTTCTGGTTTAAATAAAGGCAATCACAATGGTATGAAGTCTGAGTTGGTTAACATAGCCTGGGGAAATAGTTCAAAAGGTAAAATGGTAGAGAAAGAATGGCAGATATTTATGGAGATCGATGCAGCACCAAAGGTTAGCAAGAAGTTAAGGATTATATCAAATTGAAAAAAAGGATGTACAATTCTGCAAAGAGTGATGGTAGGCCTGCGATTGCGACAATCTGAGACATGATTGGAGGATGGCTTCAAAGAAAGAAGAGAAATTGGAGTATGAGAGAAAGAACGTGAAAAAATACAGAAAATAAATAAAAACTTCTTGTGGTATATAAAATGCAAAAGAATAATAACATGCTTGGATTTTTAAGATGGTGACTGAGAAATTGACAAAAGAATCCAAAGAAAACAGCAGAGACTTTGAACAAATATTTTGCCTCTGCCTCCACAGTTGAATATACACAAATCTTAGAAGAATAGTGGAAACACAGGATGCAAAAGGGAGAGAGGAACTTAAGTCACTCATAATTGCTCGACAGAAGTATTAGGAAACTAAAAACTGACAAGTTCCCTGGATCCGATGCCCTGCATCCTAAAGGCTTAAAGGAAATGGCTAGAGAGATAGTGGATGCATTGGTTGAAATCTAATAAAATTCCTTAGATACTGGAAATGTGCCAGTTGATTAGAAAGTTGCGAATGTAACAGTTATTTGAAACCTATATTAATGGCTTGAATGAGAACACTGACCATGTTGTAGCCAAACTTTCTAATGGTAGAAAGCTGAGGAGGAAACAATGGTGCAAGTAGGATACATAGAGTCTGCAAAAGGATATAAATTTTGGCAAATACTGTATAATATGGAGAACAGGGAAGATGACTATTTTGGCAGGAAGAACACAAAACCAAGATATTAAATGGAGCAAGAATACAGGATGTTGCAGTACAGAAGGAACTGGGTGTCTTTCTTGCATAAGTTACAAAACATTTGCATGGAGGTGCAGCAAGTTATTTGGGAATAACGGGAAGGCAAGTGGAATGTTGGCCTTTATTACAAGTGGGGATACATTATAAATGTGGGAATGACTTGCTGTAACTATACATGGCCTGGTTCCAGTTTCGGACATCTTAAAGAAGAATATACTTGCAGCCTGATTTTTGGAATGAGCAGATTAACTTGTGAGGAAAGGTATTTTTGTCTGTACTCATTGGAGTTTAGAAGAATGAAAGTGATCTTATTGAAACATCTGATTCTGAGGGCCTTGACAGGATGTTTCCCCATGAGAAGGTCAAGGACTATGAGGGCATGGTTTAAAATTGAATCTCCATTTTAAGACAAGACGAGGAAGAATTTCTTCTGAGTGCTACTGGTCCTCAGAATTCTCTTTCAAGACAGTAGTAAAAGCTGGGTCATTTGAATATATTCAGACATTTGAATATATTCAATAATCTATTTTGGACTTTGATCAACAAGAAAATCAAAAGTTATGGGTACAAGCTGGAAAGTGGAGTTAACTCCACAAACGGGTCAGCCATGATCTTATTGGTGGTGCAGACACTGCCTATTCCTCCTCTTTATGCAAAGCTTGCCCTGACATGTCTGACACTCCTCTCTGCTCTTGTCTCCTCTGTTGAGACCGTCCAAAAAGCTTCTCTGCAGTTTTCACAACAAGCAATGAGATGAATAAGCAATTAATCTGTTTTTGTTCTGTTCATTGTTGGATGAGTGTAAGCCAGGACACCAGGGAGCTTGGTGCTTTTCTTTAAAGAAGTGGGATGGAATCTTTACATTCTTTGAAAAGGCGCACAGGACCTTCACATCAACAAGGCAGCATCTTAAACAATTCTGCACGTTCTCCGTACTGCACTGAAGTGTTAAAAAAAAAAACTCGGTCAAAAGCTGAAATCCTCGGAATGGGACTTCAAACCATGGTACCTGAACCTAGAGGCGAGGATGACCACTGAGCAAGGTTGGCCATAAAAACATGTTACATGTAAATACGCAGCTGGTATGTCGAAGCACAGAGCTCTGAACTCTGTTTCTATACTTACAGTCACAATCCCAGATCCACAATGGAGCAAAACTTTGGGATATCTGACATCTCGGGCACTGAAGCAGAATTTTTTTTGGACAGTCATTTTGTCACAGACTGCATTTGCTTTGGAAGAATCTGAAATTCAGTTATGTGCATCAAACATCTGAAGAGGAAACGCAGACAGCTTGTCATAAACCTGGACTTCACTATGGATTTGGCAGCAGATCCATCTACGGAGCGCTGCATGTGTTTTCACGTGTTGAGTCTACGGCTGGTTTTCAACACATCGAAGAATACAGTGCCTGAAGACATGCTCATTTAGCGATGGTTAGCTTGGTCCTCCTTGTGTCATTGCTTTTGTACAGTTAAAGGAGTCCTTTCACAAAATATTGTTTTCAGTGCATTCCCTGTAAAACTGTGAATTTATTTTTAATTACATCTGTGGATAGCAAGTTGTTCTATCAGTTAACTGTTAGTCCTGACTGAGCAAGGAGGTTCTTCCAAAATAAAAACAGAATACTGCAGATACTGTGGATGCTGGAGATCTGAAATGAAACCAAGCGCTGAAAAATTCATATCTGAGCATCTGTGGAAAGAGAAACAGTGAATGTTTCATGTGTGTTATCACTTCTTCATAACTGTAACATTAACTGTTCTCCTAACAGATTCTACCAGACCTGTGATATCACATGCTGTGTCTAGGGTCAGTAACATTCCTTCATGGAAAGGGCGGTTTGTCAACTACCGTCTTCAGATCACTGAAATTTGAACGTAATTAGGTTGATGTATTTTATTAATTAAAATGGTGTGGTGCTTTCTGTAATATGCAATGAGTTTTTTCTGGCCTTAGTAGTCCTGGTGGAGGCAGCGATACTAGTATGATCTAGTATCCATCTATGTTGTCATAAGTAATCTGTTTTCCACCACTTTACCTTGCTGATTGCTCAAACATGAAACCAGTCATGTTTTGATGTTACTAGGCAAGAATACAGAGCTGGCTGTTACAGATCTTCAGGCAATTTGGGCATGCTATGGTAATCTGAAGGCTTCGCTGACTGGTCACATCAGTATACAGTGTTGTTCACAGAGCAGTTTTCTCCAACAAAGAATTCCTTTCCATAATTCTTTTAGACAGATCCAACATTTTTATTTTACAGATGAGGGACCATACGCCAAATCTACAAACCCAGCAAAATCTTCCGAAGGCACCTTGGCAGTTAGAAGACAAAGTATTCCAGGTTAGTCTAATCCGTGTGTGTTGGCGGTCTGTCCTGCAGCTCAGCCCTGTTTTCAAACATGTTCGTTTGGGAGGATGCTCTTACATATTACCCACAAACTGGTTTGAAAGACGCTTCTCTTCTGTAATGAACAGCTATCAAAAGAATCATAGCCTGTGCTATCTCGTGGAATTTGGCAAATATTCTGATGTCATCAATGGTAGGATCACCAGCAATTAACCAGGAATAGTGACATTTTTATTGTATCTTTGCTTTTTTTTCCACTTCTGAGAATTCTACATTAGTAATCTTCTTTTGATGCTATCTGACTGCTGTGCACTTCTAGCATTTTCTGTTTTTAATCTTCTATTGATTTTCCTTAAAGCTAGGTTTAGCGAGACTAACAAAATCATGAAGCATTGATTTATTCATACGTCCTGGGAATAATTAATGAATCCTTATTTTTACTCTGTTAGTTTTACTTCAGATTTCTGCTACAGCCTTACTCCCCCATGCCACTTTATCTTCTATTTAACATGTTTATCTCTGTTATTTTCAGAAAGTTGTTTTCCTTAAAAAGAGCAGCTAATAATTGAGATGTTAACGTGGGTCTCCTGAGCCCTCAATAGGCAAGTACAGTGGTTGTGATATTATTGGGACATATAATTTACAAGTACCGCTTTTCATTCTTGGGTTGTATCTCATCTTTTATTCTCCTTGGACTCAACTTTCGGGAGGAAAGAAGTCACCTAAACTTTGACTTCTATGAAACTATCTAGAGATTCCAGTTGGAAAGTTAGAGAGAAAACACAGGCAACCGTGGACTCTTCCTGAATTGCTGGAAGAAAAATTATTCTTATTTCTACTACAGTCTGGTAATGCATTAAGACATTATCTTTTACCAGCTTTACTAAAGCTTGCACTTACATGATTGGATGAGCAGAAATTTTTATCCAACTACTGCAGACTGGATACTATCCAGGTAAATGTGATTGGGCCACTTTCAGCAGAGATAGATACTTGTGTTTGCTGTGATCATGGCCAGGCTAAAGCTTCAACTCCGCTTTCTCACTTACTGCCCATATCCCTGGAGTCCGTGAGAGACCAAAAATCTCTATCAGCGCTAGATAATTTCAAGCTGGCATATGCACAATACTCTGCAGTAGAGAATTCCAAAGATTCACAACTCTTTGAGGGTAAATATTCCTCCTCAGCTCAGCCCTGAATCATCAGCCTCTTATCCTGGAACTGTGCCCCATTGAATGACACTGCAGGCTCCATGGGCTGTATGGTCTTCCCCTGCTCCTACTTCTTACGGTCTTAAAACATTATTTTTGTTGAAGATATTTTAAATTTTAATCACGTTTCAATCGCCAAAATTTCTGGTATACCAATAGTAAGGGTCAACAATTAATTGCAGGCATCTGTTGTTTGCGCCCTGCTGTGAGGTAACCTAGAAGAAATTCTTGTGTCTCGCGGCACTAAATGACTGATGGGCCTGTCTTGATGTAACTGAATTGATTGATCTAAATCAGTCCTTACATGCATAACTGATCAGAAGAGAAGTTTAAATCATGAAAAGTTAAACAATTCTTTCCAGCATTACAGAGTTTAGAAGAGGGGACATGTCTTCAGCTGCTTATGAATTCCAGGAAGGCAATGATACTGCATGGGAATTCCTTCTGTAAACCTCTCCAACTCTGCCTATGTTCAGAAGCTTCTTAAAACCTGTTGCTATTTAACCTCTATTTAAACGGTTGCCCATTTGATGTGTCTTTCATTAGCTTGATGTCAGTCTTATGCTTCATGAAACATTTTGGAATATTTTAAAGGTATTAACTAAAAATGTGCTTTTTTGAAAAAAGAACACATTGCTTTCAGTTGATTGTTTTAGTACATAATGAACACTGACATTAATTCCCACAAATTTCTCATGGGAAACTGGAAATGCCGTGACAATGAAGGTGATTTTTTTTTTTGAGGAAGATTGCAGGTTAATGGCTCACATTGTACATTGATTAGATTGTGGCATACAAGACGACCCCATTTTTAGTTTTGAAGAACATATTTTTGCATGTATCAGCAATGACCCCTTTTTCAGCCATGACCTGCTGTACTTGCAACAGTAATTGACCTCAATATTTCAACTTTTAACCTTGAGAAAAGGATCGAGCAGGCGATACTGGCTGTGCTGCAAAGATGCATAGGCATTTACAACATGCCCACACAGACCAAACCCTGCATGATGAGTGACAAAGATGACAACTACCTGCGCCTATGTTGGTGGCTCACATTTAAACTTGGCATAAATAAGTTGGTTGCCATCTTTGGAGGGATATTTCAAGACCTCCAAAGGTCAATTTGTCTGTCAACATTTCACAATATCAGTGACTGTGAGAGATAAAATGATGCATTAATGCACAGTGTACCAAATGACTATTTATAGTGTACTGGCTGAATCCAGCTGCTCTATATATATGCACATTCTGAGATTGTGGGACACGTGTTTATAGAGATATGCTAGCAATCTAAAATTATTAATAGTAAGCCAATAAAAGTAGCCTTTGAAAACAAATCTGACAATAGTAGGACCTTAATTTTGCTCAGCCAGGAAAGCAATGGTACTGTCAGAAGCTAACATTTTGATATGATGTACCACCTTGCAGTTGAAAAAAAATTTTGCACTGTAATTGCTTGTTTGGTGTCCAAGGCTGACAATGGAAGATTACTTGCAGAATGCACATGCTCACAGTTTGTACACTTCATGATTACTGAGCACTAGTTACACCCCTATACATTACCTTCCTTTTAAACCAGGAGGAAGATTTAAAAATAGTTGCAGTGAGCTTTAAGTTTTCGTGCTTTGTTCCAGCATTGGAAACATTAACGGAGACTTCCTTTTCCTTGATGCTGTCTGTAGCAATCTCTCTTTCTTTTTGTAATTCTTTTTATAATTCCAGCAGGTAAGTTTGTAAAAGTGGGATACTTGTATATTGCCATCAACATGCTTCAACTTGAATGCGTGTGTATGTTCAGCTATTTACCTAGAATACATATAAGTCATGGATGTTACTTCCAGAGTTTGTGATGCAAATATTTCTAGACTTCTGTTTTCTCTCTCTCCCATACAATGCTATTACACTGAGCACTGGCTATCATTTATCTATCTGCAATTGTTCCACTTCTATAAGCACCACAACAAGGCTCAACATCAGAGTGACTGACGAGAAACTACTTCCACATCCAGGGAAATGCTGCCAGGCCTTGGTGAAGCTTAATTTTGATTCAGTTACTGCATTATTTGATTCTTTACAGTTTTTTTAATTCATTCACGGATGAGGGCGTCGCTGGCTAGTCAGCATTTATTGCCCATCCCTAATTGCCCCGAGGGCAGTTAAGAGTCAACCATGTTGTTCTTGGGTCTGGAGTCACATGTAGGCCAGACCAGGTAAGGATGGCAGTTTCCTTCCCTAAAGGACATGAGTGAACCAGATGGGTTTTTCCAACAATCAACAATTCACAGTCATCATTAGATTCTTAATTCCAGATATTTTATTGAATTCAAATTCCATTATTTGCTGTGGTGGGATTCGAACCCTGGTCTCCAGAACGTTATCCGGGTCTCTGGGTTTTCGGTCCAGCAATAATACTACCAGGCCATCACCTCCCTTCAAGTTTCATGTATGTCTCTTATTTAAAATGTACGATTAGCAACATGGAAAATAGGAGCAGGTGCAGGTTATTTGGCCCCTCAAGTATGCTGCAAAATTCAACAAAATCGTGGCTGATCCTATACCTCAACATTACGTTTTCCAGGCTATCTTTCTACTCCTTGATAGCCTTAATATCTAGAAAACTTATTATCTCTGTCACACTCCATGACAAAGTTTCCACAGATCTCTGCAATAGAATATTTCAAAGATTCAAAAATCTGAATGGTGAAATTTCTCCTCATCGTAGTTTGAACTGATTTACTGCTTATCCAACACTGTCCCCTGTGATAGACACTTGAGAGTCCCCCAATTCAATTACCCATTTTTGCAACCACCATATGAGCTCTGCGAGAATTTTGAGAACCTCTAATTTTTTTCAAAATTAATGTTAATTTATGAAGTTCAATAGAGAGTTTGAGAGAATAACAGTCCTGTCTACTCAATCTCTCCAACAGGTCAATCCTGCCATCCCAGGGATCAGTCTGATGTTCCTTAATTATACTCCCTCTATGGCAAGTATATCCTTTCTCAGATAAAAAGACCAAAACTGCACACACTACTCCAGGTTTGGTCTCTCCTAAGCATTGTATAATCTTAGAAAACCTCTGTACTCCTGTACTCACTCAAATTATCTTGCAGTAAGGGTCAACAGACCATTGGTCTTTCGAATTGCTTGCTGCATCTGTTTATTAGCTTTCAGTGACTGATGAACAAGTACATCTTGGTTCCTTTGAACATCAGCACTTCCCAATCTCCCTCCATTGTATTTCTATCTTCCTGAAAAGTTCTTATCACAAAGAAGATGTACTTTGTTGCATGATAGCAATCATGTATAATTTAGTCTCTGTCGCAATGTCCATCGTATTAGTCTGTAAGGATGACCTGCACAATCAGTCTTACTCCTTTGAGATTCTAAGCGATTTTTTTGCAGCTAGCCCATACAAAACCCCCTCAGTTTTAGCTCTTTAAGACTTTAATTATTATACAACACTAACTACTCTCTTGAGTAAATAGTTTTTCCTCATTTCACCACTGGTTCACTTGCCAGTCACTTTAAATGAGAGTCTCCTGGTTCTTGACGCTTCCACCAATGGGAGGAGTTTTTTCCTACCTTTTCTATCCAGGCCCCTCATAGTTTTGAACAGCACAATCGAATCTCCTTTTCACCTTTTCTTTTAAGGAGAACAACTACAACTCTCAACTTCAACCTCCATTTGGGAGGTGATGCCTGGTGGTATTATCACTGGACTGTTAATCCAGAGACCCAGGTACCATACAGAGGACACAAGTTGGAATCCTGCCACGGCAGATGACAAGATTTGAATTCAATAAAAATCTGGAATTAGGAGTGAAATAATAATCATAAATCCAATTATTGGAAAAAGCCATTTGGACCACTAATGTCCTTTAGGGAAGGAAACTGCCATCCTTAGCTAAATAACAATGACACAATCAGAAATAGGATTTTTTATGGCAGCTTTTACAATCAAGTAGCATTCTTTGTACTGGTGACTGTTCTACTGATAATTATTCCAATAGTCATCAATCAATTGCATTATTTATCCCCAGGGGTGCAATATTCATTAAATCTACAGGCAGGACAGAGAGATTTTCAGACAAGTGCAGTCACTTTTGTATGAGCTAATGTGACTGATACAACTTTATCATGTTATGACAGCCGTCATCATAGATGGCACGGTGGCATAGTGGTTAGCACTGCTGCCTCACAGCACCAGAGACCCGTGTTCGATTCCGGCCTCCGGCAACTGTCTGTGTGGAGTTTGCACATTCTCCCTGTGTCTGCGTGGGTTTCCTCCGGGTGCTCCGGTTTCCCCCACAGTCCAAAGTTGTGCAGGTTAGGTTGACTGGCCATGCTAAATTGCCCATAGTGTTCAGGGAAGTGTAGATTAGGTGGGTTGTAGGGGGATGTGTCTGAGTGGGATGCTCTGAGGTTCGGTGTGGACTTGTTGGGTCAAAGGGCCAGTTTCCACACTGTAGGGATTCTATGAATAGATCACAAAGGATTTAAACATGATAAATCACAGGGCTGTAAATACAAATGCTGCATAGCTAGGGGACAGTAGTAATTACCTACACTTGACTATGGTCATCATTAGACTAAAAAGGAAAAACCCATCTGGTTCACTAATATTCTTTGGGGAATGTCTTTACCTGGTCTGGCTGTCGTGTGACTCCAAACCCGCAACAATGTGGTTGACTCTTAACTGCCCTCTGGGCAATTAAGGATAGGCAATAAATGCTGGCCTAGCCATCGACCCCCTCCCCCCGCATCCCATGAATGAATAATTAATATAAACACTACTTCAATCTGTCTTTGTAACTGACATTCCTCATCCCCAACATCATTCATAAAACCTTCCCTGCACCCTCTGTAATGCTTTCATATCATTTCTAAAGTGCAGTGCCTAGAATTTAGCACAATGCTGTGGTTGAAGGCAAACTGCTGTTTTATAAATGTTCACCATAATTTCCTTGCTTTTGCACCCCATGACTCTACAAAAGTGTGGATTGCAATTTCCTCCTTTTAGAGTAGTTTAGGTAATTACTACTGTCCCCTAGCTGTGCAGCATTTGTATATACAGCCCTGTGCTTTATCCTATTTAAATCCTTTGTGATCTATAATGATGGTTGTCGTAACATGATAAAGTTATATCCATCAAATTAGCTCGTACAAAAGTGACTGCACTTGTCTGAAAATCTCTCTATCCTGCCTGTTGATTTGATGAATATTGCACCCCTGGGGATAAATAATGCAATTGATTGATGACTATTGGAATAATTATCAGTAGAACAGTCACCAGTACAAAGAATGCTATTTTATTGTAAAAGCTGCCATAAGGAATCCTATTTCTGATTGTGTCGTTATTTTGTACTAACATTCGTGGCAGTTAAATAATGTTACGCACTGATGTGGTATTTTTGATTTAAAATCATTTCAGGAATTTCATTACATGAAGATAGAAATCGATTACTTGGGTATGGTGGCCTAATGGTTGTGGTTAGATTAACAATGTAAGATAGCAAGTTCTAACTTGTAGCCCTACAAAACCCAGACAAGAATGGTGACTGATCACTACCCAATTAAGAGTGGGAGGAAGCAATAAAAGCATCCCCATTTATGGTGCAGCCAATCAAGTGAATATAATTGGTGAGGCTGAAGTATTTGCACACGTCTTATGCCAAACACGCCAGTCGCATAATCCTCATGGTCTTCATGATTGTAAATGTAGCTGTCTGACTAAGTTGGTTCACTTCACCTGAAATTTAGTAGCGATTGACTGCATCAGTCAAAGCCAGGACTATTGAGTCTGACTGCGGATAAGAACATGAGCAAAGTCGACTTATTCCAGTACAGTTTCCATCTGGCAATACGGGACATTGTACTGCTCTCTCCTATCCATAAAACTCAGGATGACTCTAACCTGGTCAAATGCCAGTCCTGCCAATCATCAGTAAATATTGGAAGGATTCGTTACCTAATGAATGAGAAAGTTATACAGCACGGAAACAGACCCTTCAGTCGAACTCGTCCAGGCTGACCAGGTTTCCCAAACTTGACCAGGTTTCCCAAACTTAACCAGTCCCAAAATTAATTTGCCTGCATTTGGCCCATATCCCTCTAAACTTTCCTATTCATGTACCAGTTCAAGTGCCTTTTAAATGTTGTAATTGTATCATAAATGTTAACTTTTTATTGGTCAACCTAACCTCCTCAATGCTCAGTAAAAACTGAAAGAACTGCATTTGCTGTAAATCAGGAACAAAAACAAAAGTTGCTGGAAAAGCTCAGCAGGTCTGGCAGCATCTGTGAAGAAAAAAATCAGAGTTGACATTTCAGGGCCAGTGAGGAAGGGTTAACCGAAATGGTAACTCTGATCTTTTTTTTTTTCACAGATGCTGCCAGACCTGCTGAGCTTTTTCAGCAACTTCTGTTTTTGTTCCTCAATGGTCAGTTCAGCTTCTACCAGAGTCTTTCGGTTCTTGCTATCCTCTCTCTGTTTTTATCTAAAATTAGAGCTGAGCTGAGTGCCAGAGGTGCAGTAACAAAATGGCAGCTTTCAACTTAGGATGGCACTAATGATTCTGGCATTTGTATTTGATGTAGTCAAATAACAAATACGGACATTCAAAGCAAAAAAAAACAACCCATCCCTACTTTCCCAAAAAGAACTGTATCTAAAAAATTGTCAGATTTTTCAGCCATGAGCCAAAACACATTCTGCCTGCTTGTCAAATTATTTACTGGGTCTAACAAATGTGATCTGTTATTCAGGAGATACTATGGCAGCCAAACACAATCTTGTCCAATCTTGGCCACCCAGTCTAAGATACCAAAACCTCAAATACATCGCATTCTGGGTAATTCCTCTGAGCTGTTCCCAGTGCATGGGCATTAATTCCCTGGAAATGTAGAACAAACACTGTAAGTGTCATTGTCACTGCACTAGTGGCGGACCAATGCATCTGAAATCATGGTAGCTCGAAGGAAGTTGCCTGCCATAGTTTATGCATCTTTCATTCATGGGAACTGCAGTTATGAAATGCATCACCGCTAACAAACGCTCC
Source organism: Ginglymostoma cirratum (assembly GCA_024137785.1). Classification (NCBI taxonomy): domain Eukaryota; kingdom Metazoa; phylum Chordata; class Chondrichthyes; order Orectolobiformes; family Ginglymostomatidae; genus Ginglymostoma; species Ginglymostoma cirratum. The sequence goes on along the minus strand of JAHRHZ010000021.1, from coordinate 21,202,944 downwards.
ATAGCGCACACTCCATAACAAGCCCCAAAGTATGATTCTAATGTAATACCATTGCGAAGCTTTGTGTTTTTGATTTTCACATAACATTGTGGTGTCCTGTTTTGTCAGTACTGACATTTCCAGGAGGATATTGTGGATATTGCTGTTGTGTTTTTTTTTTGACGTTTCTTATTGACAGACCAAAGATCCCTTCAGGCCAGGACATTTGTTGTGAGCACAGTAATAGTAAAATTTCTGTTTGCTGTCCATGTGGAATGGATTACTTTAACTGTACGTAATGTGAGGATGCTTTTATCTGTGTTGTACATGGATGCCTTACTGTTGACTGTTTTTGAGAGATAAGCAAAGGAGAAAAAAGGGAGAAAGCATCAACAGTGTTGATTTCCATGAGAAGCAGCACTGTCAACATTGGACAAATCTTGAATAATAAATTGTTTGTAAACCTGTGGCATTGCCTCTCATCAATAAATATGGTTAAAAGCAACACACCACACTCATCACATGTCTGAAGATGGGCCCAAGAATGTGTTTTATTTGGAGTTTGCTCTCCTGTTTCTTCTGGTGTGATTGCTGCTCTACAGATTTCGTTAAAGTGACTTTACCTCCTAGGACCAGTGACTGATACAGGGCAGAAGCAACATGTGGTGTTTTTCATCACGTGAGACAGCTTTGATTGAAAATTCTACTTTTGCAAGTAATTTTATAATTCCCCCTTTTAAAGGAGTAGCACTAAATTCCACCTTTCATCCATTGCCCCTGCTTGAAAAGCAACCATCTTATTTTATTTTCTGCTTGTTCTAAGATTCATGGCCTCACTATCTCGGAAACCAATTTACCATCCTTTTCAAAATGCTTCATAATTTTGGTGTTCTCTCTTTTGATGATAATCTTATCAGGTTTGCTGGAATGAAAATCCTACCTTTTCAAGTCTGTCTACCAAACAGCAATGCATTTATCAACGTTACATCTGAGTGAGTCTGCATCATATTCCTTCCATTACTTTTGTTGTATACCACACCCTCAATTTTGTGGCTAATATTGAAGTTTGTTTTGATGTTCAACTTTATTGCCATTCTGTGCATCCTGTACAACAAGATTGAAAAGCAAGGAATCAGTTTTTAATGTTCTTCTGCTTGTGGCAATTTTTTGACAGCCTTTGTACCTGTTATCATCTTCTTTTGCTACTACATATGATAATTCCATAATACCGATTCCTTGTTACAATGAACTTGGATAAACATTATAACCAGTTTTTATTTCTCTTTTTGATCTGCCTTCTCCCCAGTAAGGAAAACAAATTAAATTTTGAATGAGTTCAGTGTGAATTTGAGACTGAGGCATGGGAATGGGAGAGAGTTTCATTGTCTAGTTGTAGAAAGTGTTCGCTTTATGACTTTTTCTGTGCAGTAACTTATTTCACAGACCTGTGGTGAATTTTCAGAAGCAAGTGAGGAAAGAAAAAGGGTGATGCTGCTGCAAGGAGAAATAAATAATACAATTCAAGAAAGTAGATGGAAATTGAGAGAAATGAGTTGTAACTGTGGGAGATTTTCCCCTCCATTTTCAATGTAGGTTTGGCTGGAATTTCTTTTAGATCTACAGACTTTGTTTATAGTATAGACACTAATATTCCATTTCAATGCAAGCACACACAGTTCACAAACTTGTTTAGTTTTAAATGTTTCTTCTCCTCTACATTTTTTAAGAAAAAGGTCACTGTAGCCTTACCAGATCACAGGACTGCTCTCTCATTCGAGAGAGATGACTGGCAGTGGTTTAACTTGAGAGTCAGTACACCTCAGGTGAGGGGAGAGATTGTGAATGAGAATCGTTCATGGTAACTTCAGCTAGTGTGGGAATTGAATCAACACTGGTGTCATTCTACGTCACAAATCAGTCAACTGGCCAAAAGAGCTCAATCTGATAGCTCTAAAAAGAAAGACTTGCAACAATATAGCACTTTTCCTGACCATCGGTTGTCTTGAAATGCCTTGCGGTCAAGTGATGTACTTTTGAAGTCTAGGCGCTTACTGCAGTATATGAAATGTAGCAATCAATTTGTCCACAACAAAACCCAAAAACAGCAGTGTTGGCCAGGTCACTTTTTTTGTAAATATTTAGTGATTGAGGGATAAATATTGACAGGAACATGGGACTAATTCCTCTACTGTTCAAATTTGTGCTATTTGATCATTTACATCCATCTAATTAGGTAGAAAGGAGTTCTATGTAATATCTGAAAGACTGCACTTCCAGAGTGCAGCACTCCCATAGTATTGCACTGAAGCATCAACCTTGTATCTTGTGCTCAAGTCCCTGATTTGGCTTTGAACCTGGAACCTTGCGATTCAAGAGGTGAGTGTAACCAACTGAGCCATGGTTTACACTGCAGAATCAAATGCACTTTACAATTGAGATACACAACAGTAGTACATTTACTTCATTAAGTCAAACTCCTGCTGGGCCTTGTGCAAAAGTTCTTATGGAACCAAAGTTTTAATGTCAATTGAAGGATCATTAGATTCTTATCTACCTTTGGAATAGAATGAATTTTTCAGGACATTCCTATTAAGCAAATTTTAATATATGCACATTATTGGTAGTTAATTTTTTAATGTAAATTTTGAACCTACTTCAGCAAAATTTCAATTACTTGTTACTAGACAATCACATTGTTGTTTTGATAATCATCTTAGGATATTCATACAGAATGTCTTAGTCTCTTGTTGTATAGCAGGTTAAACCAGTGAACAGTCCAAGCTGCATGGGCTTGGAATAAGCCAGTTGAGTGCCTGCTCTGAGCTGGTTTAATGGTATACCACAGCAGTTTGGTTTGATGGTGAAAAATAACCAGGATTCCCATTTCCATTGTTGAGTAACCTCTTCCGGATGTGCAAGTAGGATTCAGGTTCGGATAAATTGGGCTTCTGTCTTCCCCATTGCTGATTGGTACCTACCATCTAATTATTTTAATCAGCCTGTTGTCACACACCTTAATGGTGGTTGGGACTTGAAATTGTACTGTCTATCCCTGCACCTACTATCTATACTTACTTATGCAAAATGATCACTTGAGTAAATGATCCATAGAACAATTTAGATTTTAGATTTTAGATTTTAGATTCCCTACAGTGTGGAAACGGGCCCTTCGGCCCAACAAGTCCACACTGACCCTTGGAGCATCCCACCCAGACCCATCCCCCTATAGCTCACCTAATCTACACGTCCCTGAATACTATGGGCAATTTAGCATGGCCAAACCACCTAACCTGCACATCTTTGGACTGTGGGAGGAAACCAGAGCACCCGGAGGAAACCCATGCAGACAAGGGGAGAACGTGCAAACTCCACACAGACAGTCGCCCAAGGGTGGAATTGAACCTAGGTCCCTGGCACTGTGAGGCTGTTCCCCAGTGAATGGTCACCATTTTAGTAACTTTATCTATTTGTCATTTAGAAATATAACAACATAGAATATAATGCAGGAGTAGGCCATTCAGCCCTTCAAGTCTGCTCCACCATTCATGGCTGATCATCTGACTCAGTGTGCTATTCCCACTTTCTCCCCATATCCTTTAGCGCCTTTAGTGATTAAAAACAATGAAATCTTGAAAGTCTTCAATGATTTGGATTCAACACTTTCCTGTGGCTGAGAATTCCAGCGCTTACTACTCTCTGGTAAAAGAAATTCCACCTCATGTCTGTCCAAAAAGGCCTACCCCTTATCCTTGTTCTGTGACCCCTGGTTCTGGACTCTCTGATCATTGAGAACGTTCTTCCTGAATCTACCCTGTTTAATCATGTTAGAATTTTATAGGTTTCTGTGAGATCCCCCGCACATTCTTCTAAAATTTAGTGAATATAGCCCCAGCTGATCCAGTCTCTTCCCTATATGCCAGTCCTGCCTACATATGAATCAGCACAATAAACGTTCTTTGCACTCCCTCCATAGCCAGAACATTCTTTCTCAAAAAGGAGACCAAAACTGCTCCAATATACTCTAAGGTCCTGTACAATTGCAGCAAGACATCCCTCCTCCTGTACTCAATCTTCTTGCTTTAAAGGCCAACATACCATTTGCTGCCTTCGCCACCTGCTGCACCTGCACTTATTTTCAGCGACTGGTGTGGAAAGACACCCAGGTCTTATTGCACCCCCTGCTTTCCTAATCTATCGCCGTTCAGATAATTTGAATGCCTGTTTTTGCTACCAAAGTGGATAACCTCATTTATCCACATTATTCTGCATCTGCCATGCATTTGCCCACTCACTCAATTTGCATTGGAACAATGGAGTCTACAAGTAACACATCCACTGGCTCCTCCTTATCCACTCTACTTGTTACATCCTCAATAAAATATTCCAGTAAATTTGTCAAGTATAACTTTCCTTTTATAACGCCATGCTGACTCTTTCCAGACTTGTCATTATCTTACAACTGTTCTGCCATTAAACCTTCTGTAATGGACTTCAGCATTTTTCTCACTACTGATGTCAAGTTAACCCATCTATAATTCATTGTTTTCTCTCTCTGCCTCCCTTCTTAAATAGTGGGGTTATATTAACTACCCTTCAATCCATGGGAATTGTGTCAGAATCTATAGGATTCTGGAAGATGATCACTAGTGTATCTGCTATTTCCAGAGTCATAGAGTCTTACAGCATAGAAACAGACCTTCGGTCCAACCGGTCCGTGCCAATATTAATTCCAAACTAAACTAGTCCCACCTGTCTGTTCTTGTCCCTCCAAATATTTCTTATTCATGTACTTATCTAAATGTCTTTTAATCATTGTAACTGCACCCTCATCCACCACTGCCTTTGGAAGTTCATTTCACATATGAACCACTCTGTTTCTGAAAAGAAAATTGCCTCTTTTTTAAAAATCTTTCTCCTCTCCTCTTAAAAAATATGCATCCTCGTCTTGAAATCCTCCACCCTAGGGAAAAGACATCTGTCATTCACCTTATCTATACCTCTCATGATTTTATAAACCTCTATAAGGCCACCCGTCAACTTCCTATGTTTCAGTCAAAAGAAGTCCCAGCCTATCTAGCCTCTCCCCATAACTCAAACCCTCCATTCTTGGCAACATCCTGGTAAATCACTACTGAATCCTGTCCAGCTTAATAATATCCTTCCCACAACGGGGCAACCAGAACTGGACACCAATACTACAGGAGACACCTCACAATCATCCTGTCCAACCTCAACATAACATTCCAACTCCTGTACTCAATGATGTGAACAATGAAGGCAAGCATGATAAATGCCTTCTTAGCCATCCTATCTACATATGGTGCAAGCTTCAAAGAATTACGTGCCTGAACTCAGAGAGATCTCTGTTCTACAACATTACCCTAGGCTATTTTAATTGTATATTTTACTGAAATTCAATACCTTGCATTTATCTAAATTAAACTCCATCTGCCACTCATCAGCCCTTTGACCCAATAAATCAAGATCTCTCTGTAATCTTAGATAACATCCTCCACTGTCCACTATATCACCATTTTTGGTGTCATCCGCAAACTTACCAACCGTGCCTCCCATATTCTCATCCAGATCATTTATATTAATACAAAAGTGGACCCAGTACTGATCCCTGTGAAGTACTCCAGTCTGAAGAACAACCCTCCACCACCACTCTCTGTCTCCTGCTGTTAAACCAATTTTATATCCAATTGGTAAGCCCACCCTGAATCCCATTTGGTCTAACTTTACTAATAAGCCTACCATGTGGAACCTTGTCAAAGGCCTTACAAAAGTCCAAGTAAACAATGTTTAGGGCCACCTCTTAGATAATATGGGATGTAGATTATTGAGCCCTAGAAATTCACTTGGGAATTTAATCCCATTGGTTTCCCCAAAACTGTTTCCCTGCTGGCATTAATCTCCCTCCTTTTCATTAGGTTCTGTGTTCCTCATATTTTTGGGATGTTATTTGTATTTTCCTTTTGAGTTGAGCAGTTTTAACAGTTGGTGTGTTCTATTCTCAGAGGAATTCAAAGGTCAAACTGTAGTTGAGTTGATGAAGAAGGAAGGCAGTACCCTGGGGCTCACAGTATCAGGTGGAGTAGACAAGGAAGGGAAACCAAGAGTGTCCAATCTTCGGCCTGGAGGAATTGCTGCGAGGTAACTAAAACTGTTGTGAAATATTACCAAGAGGGTGAATTGAGATTACAGTTGAGAAGTGTTTTACTGAGTTCATAAAGACTTTGTATATAATACTTTCTAAAATTGATGCTGAGTACTTCTCAAATGCTTCATTTGCTGAAATTTCTAACATTCTGTGACAGAAATGATAAAAATACATCTGCCGCATAATTGAGCCACCTTTTTGCAAGACAGTCATGGAAACCAGTTATTTTCAGTTTGAAATTTTTTTGCTGATTGGGGAAATAATCTAATGGTAATTGCTTTGGTGGGAGATTGCATGAAATTGTTTTTTGATCATTTGAAACTTTACTAAGATGTTCTACTTCAACACATTTGTGCACTAAATAATTTGGTTTATTAAAATAGATTATATATAGCAAAGTACTCAACAAAGCATGTAGTGAATGAAGATAATGTGAATTTAATTTTCTCATACACTGTTTTGCTTCTCCCAGTCTATAACTGATGCAGGCAATTAATTTTTAGAGGTGTTTAAGATAGATTTCTAGAAAATGTGTTAGAATCAGCAAGAGCGGACTGATGAGGACAAGGAGTAGTTAACAATAAGGAAGCATCTTGGAAATAGTGAGCATAATAAGTTTGAAATTGATAATGGTCTCAAGAGGGAGCATCTTAAACCAACATCTTAAGGTTTGGCAAACATAAATATAAGGAATGTGAAATAAATTGATGGCAACAAACTGATTTCTGTCAGATAGATAGTGTCAACCAGCTTGGAATATTTCGGGTGCATATATTTAGTTTTTGTTTAAATCACGCATTGTCGTTAAAACAATTTTTCTTGACCATTGTACCTGAAGAAACAATCAATGTGGTAATAATCGATCAAAGTAATCCCTACAAAATTTGGATGTGAGAAAATTTATTAATGGAGATTAAGAAAATGTTTTGATACTTCATGTGGAACCAGATCATTTTTTGTGAGAATTTTAATTTGGTGACCATTTAACTTGGTTGCTCTTGTGTGCGAAAATATCTTCGATTCAAAATATACTAGGCATTTTGGGACTTTTTAGGAAGAGGTTAAAGGCTTGGATATACTTGACTTTGTGTGTATTGAGGCATGATGCCTGAAGGCTATCTGTTTTACTGTTTTTTTGCAGAAGTGATCAGTTAAATATTGGAGACTACATCAAATCAGTCAATGGAATCAATTTAACAAAATTCCGGCATGATGAGATCATCAGTCTCCTGAAGAATGTTGGTGAGAGAGTGGTCCTTGAGGTGGAATATGAGCTCCCTCCTGCTTGTAAGTATCTTAAATCAAAATTAGTACAGTTCACTTGAAAAGCTTGAAGTATTGACAATGTTGCTAATCCACTTGAAATCTAAATGTAATTATTGCACGGATAGATCTTTTAATTCATCTGTTATGCATTTAGTTGGAAAGCTGTGGTATAGCCTGTATTAGTATTTTAAAATCCTTCTGGAGCATATTTTGATATGATTTGCAAGTCCATCTTGGTTTATGAAAGGAAGAAGTGCATTTGTTGATTTTGCCCTAACATTTCTCGTTCGGTTAATTAAAATTCTCAGAGGTAGTCACTTTTCATATGTAGGTGCGCATGGCATTCAATTGAGTGCAATGGCAGCTCACTGGGGGCTTTAAATGTGACGTGCCGAGTGCTGTGTGTGTAAACAAGGAATACAACTCCAAACATGACTCAACGACTGCCTGGAGTTGAATTTTCCAAACCAAAATAATTACTTCACTCGCGAAGAATTTAGATAAAATCTGATAGGACTATAGTGGGGATTTGGATGCTCACATGTTTGCTTCTGCGCAAGCCTTCTGAAACAAGTTATATTAGTCAGTATATGTTTGCTGCGATTAGTTGTTGTATAACTGAAGAGGTTGCACTTGTATTTGACTCTAATCTCAGCTTTCCAGAGTGATTGCAATGTGATGCTTTCACTTCAATTGTTGTCCTCCCCACACAGTCTGGTGGCACCTTATATTGCTGCTGAGGTCTGAGAATCTGTTGCTGAATAGACATCTGAAGAACCGCTATCCCTGCCTTGACTTTAAACCAGGTCGTTGTCACTTTGTCACTTTGTCACTAGCAAAACTTTTTTTTCTGGGTTAGATATCCGCCAGTTAGATCTTTCGAGTTCTGTAGAGGATTGTATGGGGTGTCCAATGCCCATTCAGCAGCAAAATAGTGCAAGGCGTTGCCAATTGTGCTATTAGGCATTTGCTCAATGTTACTTAGTGAGGATTCCATTATTGCCCACTCAGCTCGTAACCTCATTACAGCATTGGTGCACGCATGGACAAAAGAGCTGAACTCCAGACAATGATGTAGGGCAGAGTGTCTTTGTCACTAAGACAGCATTTGGCCAAGTGGCATTGAGGAGCCAAGGCAAAATTGCAGTTTATGGGAATCGGGAAAATATCTCCACTGCAGGAGTCATTCAGAGCACAAAAGGTGATAGTTGTGATTGTTGGAGGTCCACCATCTCAGCTCCCGGACACCTCTGCAGGAGCTCCTCAGGGTAGTGTTCTAGGCCCAAATACCTTCAGGTACTTCATCAATGTCCTTCCTTGCGTCATAAGATCAGAAGTGGGGCTGTTTGCTGATGGTTTACACAATGCTCAGCCTCACTTGCGATATCTCAGATCTTTGCCTATATGCAGGGAGATCTGGGCAGTGTTCAGGCTTCGCTTGATCAGTGGCAAGTAATATTTGCGTCTCAAGTGCCAAACAATGACCATCACCTTTCATGCTCAGTGGCATTACCATCACTGAATCACCAAATATCAATGTTATGGGAGTTATAATTGACCAGGAATAGAACTGGACTGGTCATATACATGCCATGACTACAGCAGCACTTGGCTGGATAGTTGTTTCTCCAAGAAGCTGAACACCACCAAACAGCCCACTTGCCTGTTCTCAGGCCTACCGACCTTTAAACATTCACTCAATCCACCAGCAACATACAGTGGAAGCAGTGTGTATGATCAACAAAATGCACTGCTGCAATTCACCAAGGGTCCTTGGGCAGTACCTTCTGCAACTGCTACCACCTAGAAGGATAATGGCAGCAGATTTATGGGGACACACCATTCTGATTTGGAATTCCTTCACTGTCACTGGTCAAAATATAGGAGCTGTCTATCTAACAGCATTGTGGGTTTACCTATACTAGCTGGACCACTGCCTTCTCTAGGGCAATTAGGAATGGACAATAAATGCTGACTCAACCAGCAACACTCACGTTCCGTGAATGAATATTTTTAAAAAATACAAAAACCCGTTGCTGCAGTTGTGTGCTTTGATTCATGATTTATTTCCTCATCCGATGTCATTTGGCAAATCTTGAATCATGTTCAAAACTATAAAAAGCTGCATTCGTCCACCAACTAATGACCAGCTGAAGTGTGCTGCACATTTTCTGATGCCACAGCATTGTGACAGTCAATATTGTGGGCGTTCTTAATTCCAGCATAGCAGCTGGCAATTATTGTGGAGCTCCCTTCTGACATTCTCGATATGTGTATGAAAGAAATGCCAAGGAGAACCATTTTCTTTTTATCAATTATTTTAAATCCTCCGGATGCCTGAAACAACTTTTCAACCAATGTATCACTTTTTTGAATTGCCTCCTTGTTGCTAAGTATGCAGAAGTGGCAGGCAATTCACTCACTGCATACATGCCTGAAAATCGAAGAAAGTGTATGAATAGATGACAGCTAGAGGTTCTTTTCCAAATGATCGGTCTTGATTTTGGTCAACGTATTAGCATGGGATTCATTTCCTAGCAATTTTGAGTGACAAGTTCTTTAATTTTCTTCTAGCTACTCAAGGCTCGGGGATTATTCTCAAAACTGTGGAAGTAACTTTGCACAAAGAAGGAAATACCTTTGGATTTGTGATTCGAGGTAAGAATATCTATGTGCTTAATCATAGAATCAGAATCCTTACAGGTCATTTGGACCACCAAGTCTACACTAACCCTCTGAAGAACATCCCACCCAGACCTACCCCATTCCCATAACTCTGCATTTCCCATGGCTATTCCACCTAGCCAGCAGAGCCTGGAAACTTTGGGCAATTTAGCATGTCCAATCACCTTAGCTGCACATCTTTGGACTGTGGAAGGAAACCAGATCACCCGGAGGAAACCCATGTGGGCACGAGGAGATTATGCAACCACCATACAGTCAGTCACCAGAGGGTGGAATGAAACCTGGGCCCCTGGTGCTGTGAGGCAGCAGTGCTAACCACTGAGCCACCATGCCACCTGGCACAATGGTGTTTTGTAGTTTTTATTTCAGCTTTAGCCTGTTGTTTCAATCAGTAGAAATAAGCGCTTATTTTCTTTGTGTATCATATATTCATAATGTAACCTTTTTTTTGCTCCCTATTTCTAGTCACTGTTAATACGTCATCCCATTCTTGATACAAAATGCATGTGGTAAGAAGGATAGATTTGTATCTGTACAACAGCATCCCCAACCTCAAGACATCCCAATGCACTTTACAAGCATGTAGCACTTCTGATTGTAGGCACATGGTAACTTGAGAATCATGTCACAACTAAATTGTTCGAAGCAATCTCCCACAAACAGGGATGTGGAAATGACCAAATGAGCTGGGTTTGTGATGTTGAGTTGAGGAATAAATATTGATCAGGCCGCCAGGGTGACTGCACTGCTGTTGTTTGAAATCATGGTGATTGGATATTTAAAATCCACCGAAGAGACCATTAGTGCAGAAGTCACTCACTACTGAACTGAAATATCAACCTAGATTTCTGAGCGCAAAATCTGAGTGGGACTTGAACCCATGACCTTTTGACTCAGCTGAACAGAATCCGTTTCACTTAAAAGTATTAGTAGGGTATGTGGTTCACATTGTATCACCATTTGATGTTCTTTCTATTTATAGATTCCACATTCTAAAATCCTTTGTCATTAAAATAAATTGAATTATTTAGTCTTTTCCTTCCAAGTGTCCTTCAGTGTATAATTTGTTGAACATGATGCTAGCCTCAGATATGTTACTGTGAAAATAGGAAGTCTGAATTTTACGTCTTTCCTGTAGGATTTGCTGGTGCACCATATTACCTCCATGATTTGGCATGACTTCTGACATCTATACTCTACCCAGCACTGAATGAGGCTGTTACCTTGGCAACACTTTTTTAAAAAAAATCAGTATTTTGAGTTGTGATGCCAAGAAAACCAGATGGAGCTGACACAATTCAATTTCATAAAAATATCATAGTGTGATGGAGCTGGGGCAAGAGTCAGTACATTTCTAGAAAATAAGTATCTTTGTGTTAATTAAAGCTGTCATCGGTGCTGCAGATGTAAAACTTGATTTTGTTATGGGTTTCCTCGATTCATAGAGTCATGTAACTGCAGTGTAATTCTTGTCGATCTCTTTAGTTCATGTCGGTTCAGTGATACCACTGAAATGGAATATGTACACAATTTAGCAACACTCACTGAATTACGTTCAGAAATGAGAACCCTGGTTGCATTTCCTGTCTGAAGCCTGGAACACTAAGGCCAGTTATCGTGCTTTCTTTATCACTTTGAATGAAATCTTTCCTCTGAATACAGGATGTGAGATGAACTTGGTCAGGTAGAGCCAAGCCTGTTCTGAACAGTGGATTTACTAATGGAACATGAACCATGAAGTACAGTGTTCATTAAACAGCATTATGACTACAATGTGCAGTTACGGCTTGCCATTTGTCCTCCTCCTGTTTGTACAGCAAACCACCTGGGTGCCATTGTATAATTTGAAATAAGTTTGCTAATAGCATATGCATTTTTATCTGAGGGCAGATTTTGACCTTGTTTTATTCGGCAAACTTTGTAGGCCACTCAGCCCGTTGATCCTACCGTGCCGTTGCATCAGATCATGCTGATCAGCTACCTTGATGTCATTATTCTCCTGAAATCCACTGATTGAGCATAACTGCATTGTTTGAACTTCCGCAGTGCTCTGCGGTAGAGAATTCTAGAGATTCGCCGCACTCGAAGTGAAAAAATTCCAAAAAGTATCTGGTCTGTTCGAGCATAGTAAAGCCACCCTTCTCCCTTCGATAGCTTTAACAAGCATACGATTTTACTGAGCTGCCGTAACCTTTATATTCTTCACCTGTGTGTCCAAATACTAAGTGTGGCAAGGCCAATAAATCTTGTTTTGGCTTTCCCTGACGCACACTCGCACGCTTTCCAGCAGGAAGTTTAAATATAATCATTGATCGCAGTCAGAAGTGAGGGCTACCTTTTCTCTCATCCTGAAGTGCTGAAGATAGTTGTTGGCTTCCTAATCACCTTGCCTCAGATCAATTCACCTTGTACAGATTGGATTAGCCTTGGGTCCGTCTCTATTGGTGCTGCTCAATTCCGCACTTAGCTGTAGGTATATCACTTCGTGTTCATCCAGCCCCACGCCTTGTTATCTCGGTATATCACTTCATATTGTTTCATGTCTTATATATTTATTTATCACAGGAGGAGCACATGAAGACAGAAATAGATCCCGCCCGATTGTAATAACCTATGTCAGAGCTGGGGGACCAGCTGACAGGTACAGTTATAAAAAAGAACATCATGATCATACTTGAAATCAGGTAGCCTTTACATAGCTCGTTAGTCAACTGCAAGCTTTGTGGGCCATTATAACCACACTGCCTGTTGCCAGTCATTGTTCCCCTTGTGTGTTATTTATTAGTTGTAAAGATATACTGCATTCATAATTTATCTATAAGTACATTATAAAACAAATCAAGTTGAACATTTATAGGAGATTAAATGAAAAAAATACATTTCCCAGTTGAACACTTTGCTCTCTTAAGTGCCTCCATGCAAATGAAAATTTGGAGCATTTACTAATTGTGACAAGCTAATCGCAATCCAATGGAAGCTCCAGAAATTCTAAAAGTGAACTGACTCTCAGGGTATCGTGACAGAAACTACATTTTTATTTGTAAAAATGTACTTTATTCATAAATAATCTGTAAGTACATTACAAAACAGTTCAAATTGGAGATTATAGAAAATGCAAAAATCGCATTTTTTTTTCTAATCTTAGCTTTGCACTTTAGGGTGCCACTATCTGAATCTAAAATTGGAGCATTTATGAAAAATGACCAGAACTACATCATTCTGATATAAGCTTCTGTACGTAACAGACCCTCTGCATATCACAAAAGAAAGGCTTTAGACAATGTCCTTTCCTCACTCTGTCTTGGCAGTGGCTGCTCCAACCTGTAGTGCATCCCTCAGCAGATAGACCTAGATCATGGAATGTACTAGTCTGCAACACTCAGTTAAGAATAACTTCTTGCACTGCAAGATCATTAAATTTCAAACAGAACAAGGAGTGGGTCTTTCACAGAGTTGATAGTCTTCCAGGTGCAGTTGGTGTTTGCCAATGAGGCATTCTGCAGATTACTTTGATTTTCTGTTCAGGGAGCCATCCAAAGAGAATGACCTTCTGATTTCCCTGAAGGGCCTCAAAGATGTTACATGGTGACCACTGCCTGATGGCTTGTGGCCAGAAAGATTTTTCTGTAGAAACATTTCTGAGGGACATGTGGTATGGAGCATTCCATGACAATATGGATTGACCCATTGTTCACAACCTGGGTCAGGTAGAACTTATGCACAAAGTGACACTTAGTGTTTGCGTACATGGTTTGATGCAGCCACTCACAAGTGTGGCTGTCGGAATGAGGGTGACCTGCTCTTAAACATTGTTTCTTAATATTGTACATTGTTTTTCTGTTTCCAGTTCATTGTTTTAGTAAATGGTACACAACTGATGAGACTTGAAACATTTATTCCATTATTGAAAACAAGAGTGTAGAATCATAAGCTGAGGATCTGCTACAGAAAAGTAACTAAAAGTGTACCACATCCAATACTGAGTCATACCTGTGTTTGTGACTTAATGATTTTGAATTTCTATCAGTCTTACCTTTCTACCTATGTTTATATTTTTATAAAGATTTTTAAACTATAAAGACATGCTTTATAATAGATCTATGTGAATGCCTCAAAGCTACTGTCTTGATCTCTGACACTTGAACGTTAGTGAAAATGAAGTGTTCATGATTTTGTACTTGCATGACACAAATCTGTGGTACACTTTCAGTGAGGTTTTGATTTGTGTCTGATGTCAGTTTCCACTGTTGCCCTTATTCTTAACCTGAGAAATTGTTTGAAAGTAAAACATTGAAAATGTCACCTAATAGTTGGTTTAAACTTTTACATGAACTGAATATGTATTTATGATATTAAAGAAGTGATTAGATGAAGCTAATCTCACTGAAATCTTCTGATGACATTTTTTTAAAAAATGAAGAAATGTGAACATTTCGGAGAGCTACATTTTGACTGTTTCCACCCTCCACCTTTCCAATTTAAAAAAAAAATCAGAGGATGTGGGTTTCACTGGTTGGGCCAGCATTGATTGCTCATTCCTGGATGTTCTTGAGAAGGTGATGCTGAGCTTCCTTCTTGAACTGCTGCCTTCCATCTGCTGTAGGTAGACCCAAGATCTCAGGATTTTGACCCAGTGACACTGAAGGAACGGTGATATGTTTCCCATGAGAGTGGCCTGAAGGGGAACTTGCAAGGCATGATATTCTTGTGTATCTGCTGCCCTTGCCCTTCTAGATGAGGTGGTTGTTGAGTTTGGAAGGTGCTGTCTAGTGACTCTTGAATAATTTCTGCAGTGCATTTGTAGATACTACACACTGCTACGACTGAATGTTGGTGGTAAAAGGAATGGATGCATCTGGACGTAGTGCAGTTCAAGTGGGTTTTTATTTTGTCTGGATGGTGTCAAACCTCTTGAGTGTTGTTGGATCTGCACTCATCCAGGCAATGGGGAGTATTCCATCACATCCCTGACTTGTGTCTTCTAGATGGTGGACAGGCTTTGGAGAGTCAGGAGGTGAGTTACCTGCAGGTTTCCTAGTGCCTAACTTGCCCTTGTAGTCACTGCATTTATAGGTCTAGTCCAGTCTAGTTTCTGATCAATTGTGACCTCTAGCACATTGATAATGTGGGGCAAAAACAAAGTTGCTGGAAAAGCCCAGCAGGTGCTGCCAGACCTGCTGGGCTTTTCCAGCAACTTTGGTTTTGTTCCTGATTTACAGCATCCGCAGTTCTTTCATTTTTTTTATTGATAATGTGGGATTCAGTGATGGTAATGCCATTAAATGTCAAAGGTTAGATTCTTGTTGGAGATGACATTTGTGTGGTATGCATGTTATTTGTCACTTCTCAGCCCAAAGTGAGGTTGCATTTCTGAGCAGATACCAATATATGAACATTTTAAAACTTAAGGTATTTTACTAAGATTCAAACTGTTTTTTTGCCAATTTCTTGTAGCTATTTATGGCCAATGCCCTAAGTGCCATTAATAGTGATAAGTCAGGGAGATTGTGGCATAATTCTGATGTCATTGGACCAGCGACCCAGATTCGTATCTTGGGGACACATGTTCAAATCCCACCATGATTTTACAGCTGGATGTACATTTGATAATTAAGAATTCATTTGATTGATGAAAATCTGGAATATAAAGCTAGACTCTATATTGATGCTATTGAAAGTATCATTAGTTGATATAAAAATACCCAACTGGTTCATTTAATGTCCTTTTATAGAAAGCATTTGACATGTGACTTGAGGCTCTCGGCAATGTGATTGACTGCCTCTTAGCTGTCTTCTGCACTGGCTGAGGAAGCCCTCCGTTCAAGAACAGTTAAGAATAGGCAACAAGTCCTATATAAAAAAGGAAAAAAGTAATAGAAAGAAGAATGATGTATAATCAAATGATAACCTAGAGCTAATTAATGAGAACTGCTCTTGTTGAATTATCATAAAACAATCTCAACTTCATATTGAACTTGTTACTAGTGAACCACCCAGCCATTCAATTTGTTTACAAGAAAGTCTCTATCTTATGAATAACAGCCTGAATTCAGAAACTAGCCAGATATCTTTTCCTATTCTGTAACACTGTTATTAACCGTTGTGACTAATGACTTTGACTTGTGATATGATTTATTTTATTCTCTAGAGAAGGCACAATAAAAGTTGGCGACAGGCTGTTGAGTGTTGATGGAATACGATTACATGGAACAACTCATACAGAAGCTATGAGCATTCTCAAACAGTGTGGACAAGAGGCAACATTAATAATCGAATATGATGTGTCTGTCATGGGTATGTTGAGTTTTGAAGACGTCCTTGAACTCATTTTAAAACAGAAGACCTTGAGCTCTTAACCACTTTGCCTTTTTTCTGTACAAAGTGTTGTTTCATCTCAGCTGTGCCCATATGTGTTCCATTAGGAATTACCAAGTGTAACAGTTTCATTTGTGGGTTCATTCTGAGGTGAACTATTTTTGGTTCCCTCTCTTGAGATTGCAGGTAAATCTATCCAGTCTCTTTACCACACTTAGGTTTTATTCAAATAATTGTCCTAGATGAGACTGTAATACATTTAAGATAATTGTAATTTCCAAAAGCATATGTATTATTTAACAACTATCATTATTTACCTGACAATTGCACCTATTGGTTACCTTTTGAACTCGTTTAGTTATTCTATAATTGAAAAATAATTGCATACTTCTGCATCATAATTCATACATTAATACTTAATGTAGTCCAAAAGTTGCCCTTCACTTTGACCCAGTAAACTTGGCCTTTTTTTTATTGTCCGCAAGGTTTGGAATAGATATGAGTTTATTTGCACCTTTCTTGTTTCTCTGTATCACACAGATGGTTTTGTCTACTGTGTCATTTAGTTTTAAAGGTTTATCATCTCTCTTTACAGATCACTATCTATTCTTGTCTTAAAACTGTCAGTGGGCATCTGGCTTTCTATTATTATATTCAAGGCCAGTTGCTGTATGGTGACACAGAATCTTCACGTTGTGTCATTTTGCTTTTTGATTTGTTAGATTCAGTAGCAAATGCTTCAGGCCCACTGATGGTGGAGGTGGCCAAGACCCCTGGTTCAAGCTTGGGCATTGCTTTAACTACCTCACTGTACTGTAACAAGCAAGTCATAGTCATAGACAAAATAAAAGCTGCCAGTATTGCAGATAGGTAAGTACTTGGGCTTGATCAGCACGGTTATTAATCACTTCATTATTTTATGCATTTCCAAATAGAATTCTTTGTGATGTGATGTTATGTAATGTATGTGTATTTTGATTATAAATATAACAGTTGGTGTAGGTAAAGTATGTTCTTAATCAAGATTTTAAACTGTCAATCTGAAATTAGGCTCAAAAGTTCTCTATTATTTCATCTTTCTGTTGCAAGTACTTGACTAAAACAGTATTGCAGGGTTTTTTTTGGATGGAGAAAGTAGTCATATTACTGGCTTGTATGAAGTTTAATGTGATCACCTGTGTCTGTCCCCAAAAGTCTAGGCTATATGCAAGACTTTTGACATGATTATTACTCCATCTTGCCATGGTGCTGTGTTTGGGGTGAGGCCAACTGTAGACTTTTAAGGTGAACTTTCCATTGTCCATGTAGTCTTTAGGAATTTTGAATCAATAAAGTTGACCAAAAAAGAGACAATTCTGTCGACTGTGCATGCAAATATAAGATTATTAATAAGATGTAGCTGTATTTTAAAATTGAGTTTAAATATTGAACTGAAATAGTGTGAAGCAGATTTTACTCAAAATAGCCCCTGGAAGCTATAGCTTGGTGAATATGGAGCCTCTTTCCTATGAATCCACTTCTTCAATCAAGCTTTGATCATCCTTCTGATATCTACTCCTTTGTCTCAATTTTGTTTTACTATATATCTCTTGGGTGTTTAACATCCAGTGCCCATTGAAACTTCAATATTAGAAGTGCAATATGGGTGTGCTTGCACTGCTGAATTTGTATAACCCCAAAAAAAGGTACATCTTTCAGAAAATTTTATCAATATACTTTGAAACTCTATGCAAATATTGATGTGTAATTTACACACATGCTTCCATGCAGGCCATCATTGCGCATACTGCTCAAAATGAAGCACACATGTTTGGACCACTGGAAGTGAGTGGGCTGTGATATACCACACTTCATTGTAATATGCTGCAGAGTACACAACATTGTGGTTTTTTTAAAAATCTGTTGCTGCTTCCAATTTGGAACATGCATCATTGCATTCCCTAAGTTAAACTTTTCTCTGTTTCATTAAATGAAACGTCTCATTTTTTTTTTTTGTTTCCTTTGGGTATGCTGTTATGTGATACCTTGGATGAGTTGAACTGTGTTTTCCTAAAAAAAAACTATATTGTGCTCTAATTATTCCCAACTGCCACAGCACAACATGTTGGACTCCTGGCAGTTTATGAGCCAAACTTCATGAAAGTGCATATGGATGCTATCTTGAAAGCCACATGCTGAGTCACCTTGCCTTAGTTGCTAATGTCACCATGACACATGCTGCACACTTGCTGAGAGCTTTGTAAAGCAGACATCAGGATGTACAGAGACAAGCCCGATTTTAAGCTGATTGAACTGTGCAGTATGCTCTGCAATTCTCTGATCCCAACGGTGCCAGAGATCTTTTTCTTGCTTGACCCTAAGGTTGCATTAGTTGAGCATCCTCAGTGACTGTGCTTCTACCCTGTTACGGGCCTTGAGGGTTGCCAGAACAAGTGCCAGTACAGTGTCCTTGGCATGACCTTGTGGTTGAGATAAGGTTGCTGGCAGAGGGAAGGTTGAGCAGCAGAGCTCTTCTGGAAGGTCCTGAGATGAATGGTATGTTTTTGGGGTGCCTGGTTGGTGCTTCTCCTTCCTGTGGATACCCAAAGACACCTATCTATCACCCTTAGATGAAGGCACACCTGGTTGAAGGCCAATGTGCCTTGACCCCTCTTAATTGCTATTGGTGCACTGCCACATATCCAGAAGCCACTGAATGCTCCACTGGAGCTGGATCTCCAAGGGAGTTTCCATCTTCTCCACAGAATCAACCAAACCCTACAATACCTGAGCCACAACGGTGAGCAGAATTTGGACAGACTCCTCCAGCCTGTATTCTGGTTTACTGCAGGCCTTTGCCTGCTCTATCTAATGGTCCCCTGTCTATCTCTACATCTCCAACATGTCACTTATGGATTAGTACAAAAACTTATCATCTGCATGGGGCTGAGCAAGTGTTTGGTCTCTAGCAGTGCCTCCAAGTCTCCGAGACCTTGTGCCTTCCTGCCCCACAGGAAGTGGATGGAGGTCAGCAACAAGTTCATTGCCTCCACTGGCCTAGAGCACTGCCTTCTGCAGGCAAAGCGAAGGAGTGCACAATGGGTGCCTGAGCATTTAATGAGCCGGCACAATCCCATCAAGTCCTGAGCCCTCCCCGATAAGTAATTAGCAAACTGTTCTGCAATTGGTAGAACATTGACAACGTGAGGTGGTTGTTGCCCGTTAGTACACGTATGCCATCTGGAGCTGAGGTTTGCACACAGTTGTCCTGTCTGATATGCCACTGCACTGGCTAAGAGTGAAAAATTCCTGTGTTAGTGTCAATTGGCAGAGAGTAGATTGTTCCACCTAACCTAGCAGAATGCAGGATGTCATTAAATCTGTTCTTACACTGGATCCTAGCTCTCTTGTGAGGGACTTGGGTGTTGACCTTCCCTGCTATCTCAACTCCATCAGCAATCAGGAAATCTTGACTGGCCATTCAACAGAATTTCCACCTTTGAACTTAGGCAAAATCTTCCATTTTGGAGTCTATGGTTTATATTGTAGACACAAGCTATCCATATTGCTGGTTCATTTTCAGTGTCTTTCATGTTTGATTTGCAAAAGTTGATCCATATTACATTAAATCTGACACACAAATTATTCCAAATGAACAATTGTAAGAAAACAAATTTAACCCCTCCAATAATTACTATAATAGCCACATCTGCAATCGTTTATTCAGCTAGAATTTGATGTGTATTATAGGAAAACATTGTACTTTATTGCAAGAGTATTTTTAACAATATTCCACCTGAAATATGAATATATTTCTGTCTGATTTGTAAATTGTGAAATGTACTCGGTGTTGGAATACCTCTAATTTTGTGGCCATTATATTTGGAAAGATTGTAATGTTAAATACTCCACGTTGTGCTAATATAAACTGGCATTGAAGTTTACTTCACTCTTAGTAATTATTTGTTGAGAGCCTGCATCTCATGCAGTACTTACAGTCATAATCTAGCAGGCTACACTTCGCAATGATGTAGCTGCAATTCATCACACAATAAACTCCCAGGTACAGTTAGGGAGCGGGGGGTTGAACTTACTGAAGCTAGCTACTCCTAGAGTAATAGGGAACAAGAGGATGAGGAGAAAATTATTACGTTGTATATCTGTTGTAATTTTATCAAGTGTTCTGATTTCATGAGTTCTTATTTTACTGTTGCATTTGATACATCATAGATAGCGGCCAACTGATTGGCATTAAGCCTTATGCAATTTTGACTCTAAGTAATGTAAGTTACATTTTCATTTCAAGCTTCCTTTTATAATTGATAAATTGCTAAAGCATGTTTAATGCTTTTCCTTGCTATTTCTGATGTTAAAGTTATTTCTGTGACCTAAAAGGTTTTTGTATTCACAGATGTGGAGCTTTGCATGTTGGGGATCACATACTTTCGATTGATGGCACCAGCATGGAGTATTGCACATTAGCTGAGGCAACTCAGCTTTTAGCCAGTACCTCTGAACATGTCAAGCTAGAACTGCTTCCTTACCACCAAACACGACTTGCTTTGAAGGGACCAGAACACGGTAAGTAAGTGAATACTTTGCCTGGAGAGAAATGGAGGAGAAGTTGACAGCTCAAGTGCACATAATAACAAGTGACAGTTGAAATAAAACTTTCAGTTAGCACATTTCTTCCTGTCTGGCTTGAGGTGATTATCCGATTACTGGTTTTGATGTCCATTTATGTGCCATTTAATTCACAGCATTGCAAGAGATCACAGTCCTGACTCTGCTAGATAAAAATCATTCCATAAACAGGAATATTCTTCTTTTTTTCAAGAGCAGAGCTTCATCAGGACCTCTGGAAACAATGCACCTCATGCTGTACAAAGGCCACTATTTTCCTTTGTAAGGTATATCTGTACAAGTCACTTCAACACATATTGTCAAAGCTCCTTCAATCTTGAGAAAATTTGTAATCAAAAATGAAATTTGAAGCTGCAATAAGATAGGTCCGGATTTAGATATAGAGGGGAAAAAAATCACTATCTCTCGTCCCTACCCTAGCCTCACTGTTGACCATAATGGCTCAATGTGTAACTTTAGGAAGTTAGTGATCATACCTGTATTATTACATACTGTCACTAGTTATTATACAAGGTCAAACATAGTCTAGCCAGTTCCACGAACTTATGATATTGTCTTAATAAATGATATATTGAAAGTATTTTCTACACTTTATGCATTTTCAAATTCTTCACCCTTCTGTTTTCACTTTTATTAATTTTTTGCTGAATACAGTTTTGTTAACCCATTAATAACTGTCAGTATAGGAGCTTTTTTTGCTTTGAATCCTGGGAAGCTATAGTTTTCTGGTTTGTACAGACTTTTCCAAATTAAGAGGGATGTCCAACAGCTTTATGTAAAAGTTGGCATGCATGTCTATAAAACTATTTGATCTGTGCAAGATTGCAGGGGTTTTTTTGATACAAATGATCCTGTATTGTCCCTGGTGCTTTGAAATGTTATGGGTGTGCCGTAGATCATTGGGAACCATGAGATTTGAGATCTCCCTTGGGAAAGCAAATCTGTAATACGAGCGTAATATCAGTTTGGGCCTAGCACTGCCCTGATAAAATGTACTAATATAACCACTGTTAGGAACCAGTGGCAGTCCAGTTCAATTAATGTCTTGCACTTTTGTAAAGAACCAAGTTTAAATTTTAACAAAAAGACAAGGAAAATTTAATTGAAGGTTTGGAACCTACATGCATCAGCAGGTTAATTAAAGAAAAGCAGGAATTCACTTTCTGTTATAGAGGAATTTCAAACCAATAGAAAGGTGTATTTTAAAAGTTGCAGTAAAAGTCTACAAGACATGCCAAGATCTACTTTTTAAACAGATTATTTTTCAGAATTTGCATTTTTGGTATGGGTAAATCTTGCGATGCCTATACATTTGATTATTCAAGATTTTTTTCAGCCTGCTGAGATTGTATTGTATCGCTAACATAGAAGTTTAAGATGATTACTTTTGACAACTGAGATTCTTGTTGGGTTTGTATCTTCATTTAATAACCATTCTGATATGAGATTTATACCTTTGATTCAAACTTCAATGAAGTAAAATTGTGAAATTTTAATCAGCAATCAAGGGTTTTTGATTTATCATTTGACAGTTGACAACCTGGAATAAATCTTTCAGTGCAGTTTTGTAAACTTCATTTTCTTTCACAATTGTTTTAAATATATGAGAACAGATTTACTGAGGTGATGCTCAAAAAGATTGTGGACCAGAGTGTTCACTGCATTGTGGTCATCCTGTCTCTGACCTTGCTCATTCAGCGTGTGACTCCCAGTTCATAGTACAGAATTATTAAATGGTGCTATTGACGTAGTTAGCACATTAAAGAGTGTGGACTTTTTATTTGCTTGATATAACTAAAACCGAGAGGTTATGGAAAACAATGGGTATATTTTTCTCTCTGTAAAGTGGACCAGAATGTTAATGTGATGAGTAGCTGAGCAAGATCAGCAGTAAGCAGAAGCAGAAGCAGATGAAAAAAAATCTGTTATTTCCGGAACTATGATGCATCTTGCTCCATGACAAAAGGGGTGAGAGAAAATGCTCAGTGTACTCTCTAAGGGGCATTTGCAATTAAATCTTGCAATCTCACTAATGTGGGAATTGACAGGGAAAGAAAATCTAATTCTCCCAATGGAGGTGGAGTCTAGAATCCCTACCGTGTGGAAGCAGGCCATTCAGCCCATCAAGTCCACACTAACTCTCCGAAGAGCATCCTATCCAGAACCACTCCCCTACCCCTTCCCTTTAACTCTGCACTTCACATGTCTAACCCACCTAGCGTACACATTCCTGGACACTACGGGTAATTTAGCATGGCCAGTCCACCTAACCTGCACATTTTTGGACTGTGGGAGGAAACCCACAAACACTTGGGGAGAATGAGTAGATCTGTTTGTTTTGGGATCCAATCCAACAATTGCCACCTAGTGCCTATGGTAAAGGAGTCTAGCCAAATTTTAAAAATTGCAGATTTAGATGCATCAGATATCACTTCATGTTGAAAAGTAAGTAAACGATTCAGAAGAATGCAGTTACATTCTGCTCGTTTAATTTGGTTCCCAGTAGCAGTCCTAACATTTTTGATCCTTTCTGGTAACTGGTCTATACAGAGAGCTTGTCAATTCATACATTTGAGCAGGCAACTATGTTGAAAATGCTCATCCGTTTGAATGTATGAGATGTTCACAAGTACCACATCAGCCCCTCACTAAGTGAATGGACATGTCGGGAGACAAAGCTTTAAATGTCACTCTTAAAAATATGAATGAATCAGAACAACGAACAGCTGCAACTAGATAATTTAGAGCTGGGTAAAATTCTGAAAAGGAGTCAATGGTAAAACAGTTAAAATGTTGGAATTTTTTTAAAAAAATGAATGAAATGCATAAAGTATTTAAAAGAAAGACTTGCATTTCTATAGTAACTTTCTTGATCTCAGGATATCTCAAAGTTTTAAAACCAATCAAATACTTTTTAAGTACCATCGCTATTGTAATGTATAGCGGTTACACCATGTAATGAATGAACCCTGACTGATTTATCAGCTATTAAACTTGCTCATTTCAGCATTTTGGAACTTAATTTATGTTGTCTACCGTATCTCCTTGTTGAGGGTATCTACTGAAGTTGGGGAAGTTGTTGGTAAATAGCAGTTAAAGTTGGAGATGATGTAATCCGTCAAACAAGATACATGGACGGATATCTGAACAGGAGGGGTTTAGTGGGCCAAATACTGGCAAATGAGACGAGATTAATTTAGGATATCTGGTCAGATTGGACAAGTTGGACTGAAGGCTCAGTTTCCATGTAGTACAATTCTATGATTCTATAAGACTGTATTCCTTTATCTGTAGAGCAGGGTTTAATAGAATCTTTAATGGGCCAAGCCCTTAACTGATATCACAGCTGGGGTGAGCAGTAAAAGCAAACTCCTCCAAGCTGTTGGAGCTCTGAAATAGAAACCGTGCTGGAAGTACTCAGCTGATCTGGAAGCATCTGGAGACAGAGAAAAGAGTTGAAAAGCAAAATATTTTCTGCTGGTTGTGACAGGGGCAGACTGGCCATACAGCCAATCAGGAAGTTGCTCAAGAGTTTCCTGCGAAAGGTTCTCGCAGCTTTTATTGCAGGAGAAGCCCAAAGTGTTTAATGCCGTTTTGCACCAGGCAATTCGTCTCAGGTTATGCTCCAGTCAGCTGTTTGAGAATGTTACAATATTAAGCTATGCTGTATTTAGCCTTTTCTGTCATTCCTATTTTTAAATTCTTGATTGAACAAAACCAGCTAAAATGAACTCTTAATTTTAATTGGCAGTATTAAACATGAGTAAAATTAAACTCATGATACTTTTGAGCAAAAGGAGGAAAATATACCCATATAAGATGGTAACTTTCAAAATGTATTTCATCAATCACTCCAGCTTGCAAAGTATTTAATTGTATGCACCTTTTAATATGCAGGGGAAAAATTGTGTGGAAAAATTGAAGTGAAAGGTTTCATGGAGTGCAGCCTTACACTCTTATTGCGCACATTTTTGTTTGAAGATTAATTTTATCCTCTCAAAAGTGTGGTCCACAGAATATGTCATACCACCTTAGAGGATCCATGGGTGTCTTACAATTTTTCAGAATAGCCCTGAGAGACAAAAGGACCTTGGAGAAATGCTGTAAACATCCATTATCAGCAATTTCTTTGGAAGTTCCACCGGTCTCCCACCTGAGTTACACTAGGAGACCCGAAGTATTCAGTTTGTTAATCACTGTGTATGTGTCAATTAAAAAGGGCTGTTCCAATAGGTGGTGATAAAAGTCGTCATTCTTTCTACTCAAAACTGCTTTCTCTTCTGTCAGATGTTACGATCTGTATAATTCTGTTGTCTTTCCCTCTTTTCTGCTCCGTTCTGTCTTCTTTGTGTGCGATTCCCATCATCCTTCATGTGGACAGTCAGGGTTCAAAGGAGCAGCAGACAACTTGCCTGGGATACTTGTGGAAGCAACAGCAGCAACTTGCTCACCTACCAACCCTATAACACCTACCACCCTGACCAATGTAGGATGACGGCCTTGAAATGCCAGCAACCTTCTTCTCAAAACAGTCTTCGTAATGTTCCACTTTTTTCTTCCTCCTGTCCTTTTTATTCACTAGTTTTCTGTCCCATGTTCTGTTTGCATGGGTTGAATATCACTAATAAAGTGATCAAGTCATTTTATGAATAACTATGTTTGAAAAGTAACTTGTAACATTATCTCTTAAGAATGCAATTATTGTACCATTGAGCTTCATATCACCTGGACTAGTGTATTTAGCAACCTAAGCCTAGATCACTATATCAGAATTTAAATGCTGTTTTTTTAATTAGTACCAGTTTAACAGTGTGCACAACCAGAGAAGATAGAAATTATAAATATTAAGTTTTGGGGAAGAGTTCTTTTTGTGAGCTACATGGGACAAAGCTCTTAAAATGTATTTTCTAAAAGATTTATGACTTCATTACGTGCAGTGCATGGAGAATTTTAACTCCTAAATGTTAAGATGGTGCTGAAATTTGAGCAAAAGTAACGAATACCACAACAGTGCTGGGTTGAAAGAGAGAAGTTTGAGTTAGCTCGTGCTATTGTTATGGTGCTGCAGTTTGTGAGTGCTGAGTAGAGACTATAACTGTACGTGAAAAAGAGAACATGGGCAGAAGGAAACGTGGAGAGAGACTGGTCATCTGGGCTCATTTCACCATCTCTGAGCAGCTGCACTGGCAAAGGCCTAAAAGCCTTTAGCTCATCTGCCTTCCCAGTTGCTGTTATGTTCTTCCCTCTGGGCGGCCTTGATGATCGGTGTTAAATCTCAGTTTTGTAACTTGGAAAAATTTGAAGCATTATTACATACTGTTTGAGTAATGTTTAAAATGATGCATTTGGTCAAGTAGAATGTCTGTGGAATAAGCCAGACAAGTGAACTTTGAGTGTGTTATAACTTCTAACCTAGATCGCATTGACAACAAGTCTTGCTCTGCTTTTTTGGCAGTTCAGTTTTGAGAGAAATTCCCTGCTCAGTGGCACCCCAGAACGTGTTGCTGTGACCTGATATCCTCATTGTAGTATGCATGTTGTCATGCAAAGAGCTCATGATGTATTCAAAATTGTACTGTTCTTACCAAAATAACCATAAGATACAAGCCAAGCAAAACATGCTGCAGCTGTTCTTTGTGCCAGTAACTAAATCTGCTATTGAAATTTTAGTCATTTCCTTTGTTTCTTTGTTCCTGTAGTTTTCTAGGAAAATGAGTCATAGCTAGATACAATTTTATTAATGAGTATTTATGTGGTTGCAAAGTTCCTAGAAACAACAGTTCATGACTAAATTAATAGTCAAATAGATAAAAGCGGGTAAAAGAAAGCAAGCCTGGCAAAGATTTCTTGAGGAAAAATTCTGTTCAGTTATCTTGTTTGGGTTTCCTTTAGGAAGAGGTAACAGAGGGGAATGCTGCTAATTGTTGTGCACGTGGACTTTCAAAAGCTATGTGATACAACGGCACACCACAAACTTGTGAGCAAGGTTATACCGCACAAAATAAAAGGGTATGAAATTGGCTGAGTGATAGAAGGCAATGAGGAGAATTAAAAGGAATTTTTTTTGGGCTGGAGGATTGTTTGCAGTGGAGTTCCCCAGGAGTCCAGTGTCAGTAATTTTCCTGAGGTATATTGTTGTTTTCATATTGCAAACTCCTAGAACTTTAAAAGGATGTAGACACGTTAGTGAAATAGGCAGACAGGTGGCAAATAAAGTTTAATGTGGAGAAATGTGAGGTGATTCATTTGGTAGGAAGAACATAGAGACCATGAAGATACAACCCTAAAGGGGGTACAGGAGAAGAAGGGCCTGGGTATACAATCACATAGGTCATTGAAGTTAACAGGACAAGTTGAGAGAGCCATTAGTAAAGCCTTTGGTACCCTAGACTTTATTAAGAAGCCCATAGAGTGCAAGAACGAGGTGGTGATGTTGACCTTTGTATATTTATTCAGCTTCACCCGGAGTATTCCTTTCAGTTCTGGGTGCTACACTTCAGGAAGGTCATGATGGAATTGAAGAGAGTGCAGAACAGATTTATGAGAAGGGTTCAGGGATGAGGAATTTCAATTATGAAGATAGATTCGAGAAGCTAGGACTGCTTTCCTTGGAGATGAGAAAGTTAAGAGGATAGATGCATACAAAAGCATGAGAGGCCTGGAAAGAGGAGATGGAAAAAATCTGTTCCCACTCATGAAAGGATTCAAAATGAAGGGACACAGATTTAAAGTAATTGACAAAAAATGTAAAAGCAATATGAGGGGGAAAAAAACATTTTCACACAGTGAGTGGATAATGCCTGGAGTACGCTGCCTGAGAAGGGGTGAAGGTGAGTTCACTCCCTTTTCAATGCATTGGTTGAAACTATCATTTGAGATGGAAGAATGTGTGGGATTACAAGGAGCAGGCAGGACTAAGTGAGATTCTTGTTTAGAGACCCAGAATGCACACTGTGGGCTGAATGGCCTCCTGTACTGTAATAATTCTGTGAAGACACCTGACTAAAAATATCCATTTGAATTTGTTTCATCATGATGTGGGCTCAAAATCTATTTAAGCTTGTCATCGTAATGGTTTCAGTTGTGATGGCTCAGAGCACTAATATTGATCAGTACTGTGTAGCAGAAGTCCAAGGTTTTGTTCAAGACCAGTTGTAACTACCATAAAACAAATAAGCTGGTTAGAAAATATAACACCAGACTATTCTAAACCAACACACTCTCTTATTTGAAGACAATTATAACTAAAAGAATTAATTAGATTCTGTTAAATGACAATTTTAAATGATCACTTTCTCAAACTTAATCAGACACATGAAAAAGAAGCATCTGCCAGAATAGTCACAAGAGAATGGGGAGGAACCATAAAATAGATTTTTCATATTCTGATTGGTCAGCACTTTGTGCAGGCTCCTATACACAATATTGGATGAATGTCTATCTTTACCACGAGCCATCTCTCAAAATCACAGAGAAAATGTCAATTTAATTAAAGGAAAGGAAAACTCAAACTACAACAAATTAGATAGTGGTTTCAGTTGAGGAGTCTTGCTATTTAGAAAGTGGGGCAATGCTTCTGAACCTTTTTCCCATTATAACTGTTTATGTTGCTGGCAAATTGTCAAGAGCCCCAGACCTGACAGAGTGGAGATTTGGGGAGGGAGGAAGGCGGGGTGTGCGGTCATGGACTGAGGTATTTCTGTGACGGGGCTGTACTCTTGTGGGTGACTAAAGAGATCTTTGTGTGGGGGGAGGGGTGGTCAAAGCCTTTTTGAGGGAGGGGACAGTGTGGTAGAGATTTTGTTTCTTTCAAATTAAAAAAGCAAATAACCTTTCCATTAGATTTCCGGGATCAGGATTCAGCTCCCCATGATTGGGTGGTTAGACCACACCCACTATTAAAAAGAGTTCCAGTGATGTAAAGGGACCATGTCGTTGTTAGCATTCGGAGCTCCATGGTAGTAATTGCTACTTAGGTGCTCACAAACCCAAACGTTTGGCTAGCGACCTGAAAGGAGTTGTGACTCAGTTTGGGAAGCCTGACTTAGGAGCAGAATGAGGACATTTAGTTCTTCAAACCTGAATCATGTCTGATCTGTTTGTGGCCTGGACTCCATATTGCTGTCTGCTACCCATATCCCTTGACTCAATTGTCTATCGAATTCTAATAAAGGACAAATAGTTCAGAAGAACTTTAACATAACTTTGTGTTTGCCCATTTCCTTGTCTTTTTTCTTTACAATTTTCTCACTTTCTGCAGCCAGCGATTTTGTTTCTACTAATGTCAACAACTTTCTAGAAATGGTCGGTCGATAGTACAGAACTTGGGTATTGCTGAAAAAAGTCACATTTTGTTGAAGCTTTTTGTTTTGCGCTTGTCAGGACAACTTAGAAGAATACTAATAAAGGGGAAAACTAGAATGTCTGAGAAGAGAACACTGCTTAGTAAATGGACCCTGAATAGTAAAGGCGTTGCCAGAGTGTATGCAATTGTTGAAGATGATTGACAGTTAACTGCCAGACTTCATTTAGATTTTAAACCTGGTGGGTTGACTCTGAATGGTCAGCGTCTTATCCTGAGAAATGGGCCAGTGAATGACTGTCATCTATTTTGTTTTGTGGAAGCAGGCACAGGCTATGCATGTTCTGTGCACACAGAAAGACCATGTCCTTATGCAATACAGGTGATATATGTAGCTTTGTACGAGATGGTGCACCACACTGAGACTGACTGCCAATCCCATTGACTATTAGTGTAATTCTTTGCAGTTTGGGATTATCTAGTAAATTTCATCCGATTACAGATCATATGCCATTTGATATGATCCACCAGTTCTGGATCAGTTTGCGTAAATTTTATTGATAATACGTACAACTAATTCGATGATTTGCCATGGGATTCTTGTTAGATTCAACTTTCTCCAATAATTTTGGATTTTTCGGGAAATGTATCTTCTGATGGCACCTAAGCTCCTATGCCTTGCTTACTTTCAATAGGTAGATAATATATATGCTTCATCCTGCACTCAAATTTTCATTTGAAATGGAACAGTTAAATTAACTGTCTTTCCTCAATGTCCAAGTTAAAGATTGACTAGGGGCTCTATCACAAACCTACGTACTCTGGGATTGAGTTTTCTACAGTTCCAGATGTAAAATGGGTCATATCACCAACCTCATAAATAAAATCCAAGCCACTTGCTCACTGTGCAAGCTTGATCCTAAAATAGGGCATATCAAACCCAATCCTGCACGATAATGGTGACCCTGATCAGGTCATTTCTCACTCTTCTATCATGCAAGTTCATGAAAACTCCAAATGCAGTCACTTTTCATCCTGAAAGGTGCTCAGTTTATCTCTGGTTACTTTGGAAGAGTAATAGGTGGTGTTTGCTGCTGACTGACCGGATGCTATCATCAAGCCAAAAGACATTCTGCCTGTCACACACAGTAGTATTGCGGTATATGAATTGCAGTTCCATTGTGATACCATTTATGTCGGCTGTACATCCCAAAGACTAGAAGATCGTATCAAACAACATATCCCTATAGCTGTTTACAACAAGCCAGGCACTGGCTGTACAACCACTAGACTGAGGTGTTTGCAAAGCTTGCAACACAGTATCCAACATTATGTGTGATTCTGTAATTGGACAGCAGTTGCTGGATAAAAATGACATTGACAACCAATTTAGGATTGTCAGTTGGGCTTGCAGAGCGAAACACTTGCACATTCTGTCATGTTCAGGGCCTTGTTCTTTGCAGACACAACATGCACACGCACTGAATCTGTTACATCTCATCAAACTCGTCGACAGCCATCAACTGGTTCTTTTCTCAGGGCGATGCCTTGACTAATCTGTCAACTTGCCTGATTTCAAATCTAAACAAAGCCTGGCAGTTCACTATCAATCATTTATTAACTGTTGCATTAATAACCATACCACTACCAGTTACAGTCTACTTGACGACCAATCAGAATTCTCCTCTGGTACAGAATAAATGTTGGTTTTCCTTTTATTGATAGTCTTTATCGATGAATTTTCCTGTTGCATACAAACCAAAAATCTTTGACGAAGTGGCCTTTTTTTTTTTAAACCAACCTCCATGGGACTAACCCAGTTGGCTAGTGTCAAGCATCTTGTGCCAGAAGTGCCGAGTGAAGATGCAAGGCCACCTACTGAGGTTCCCACCATCATAGATGTCGGTCCTCAACCAATTTGATGCACTCCACGTGATTAAAAAGAAATGGATGAAGCTGCTGGACTTTGCTAAGGATATAAGCCTCAACAATATTCTGGCTATGTGACTAAAGGTTTTTGTCCAGGAACACCTACACCCCTCCCCAGCGTTTCAGTACGTTTACAACACTGACATCCACCAGGCAATATGGAACATTCCCCAGCCTTGTTGTATATCCAACCCAGCTAGTTACCGTCCTATCAGTCATTTGTCAGTAAAGTGTCGTTAACAATGCGATCTAGCAGCACTTGCAATAACTTGCTCACTAATGCTCAGTTTGGGTTTCGACAAACCCAATCAGTTCCTGGCTCTTTTTGACTATGGCAAAACTGGAGTCAAATCGGGGGGTTGGAGGGTGATCTCTCTGTTGGTTGGATTCATACCTGGCACAAAGGAAGAAAGCTGTGATTGTTGGAGATCTGTCATCTCAGCTCCAAGATCTCCACAGCCTTTTTACTCCCTACCCAGAAGTGTTATTATGCACAATTGAGCAACATTCTCACCACCAAAATCACTGACTTTTTTTGCTTTTTCTAACCAGTAACCACCACCAGTAAAACACCCATGTAGGCAACTAAATATTTACAAGCAAATCCCATTATGGGCAATGCACAGGGGTTCCTCAGCTTAATGTCCGAGGCCCGACAAGTTCCAGCTGCTTCATCAATGATCTTCCCTGAATCATAATGTCTGAAGTGGAGACCTTCACTGATGATTCCACGAATTTCATCACCATCCACAACTTCTCAAATACTGAAGAAGTCTATGTCCACATGCTGAAATATTGTACAATATTCAGAAATACAAACAGAAATTGCTTGAAAAGCTCAGCTGGTCTGGCAGCATCTGTGGAGAGAAATAACAGTTAACGTTTTGGGTTCGTTCTTCAGGTCTAGTGAATCTTCCTCAGAACGAACCCAAGACGTTAACTGTTATTTCTCTCCACAGTTGCTGCCAGATCTGCTGAGCTTTTCCAGCAACTTCTGTTCTTGTTTCTGATTTACAGCATCTGCAGTTCTTTTGGATTTTTTTTTGTACAATATTCAGGTTTGAGCGCAGAAGTGGCAAGTAATTTTTATGCCACACAAATGCCAGGCAATCACGCCTCCAGTAAGGGAGAATCCAACCATCATCCCTTGACATTCAATGGCACTACTATCTCAGAATACCCACTATCAACATCCTGGGGGTTACTGTTGACTGACTGGAACTGAACTGAACAAGCCGCCAGTGGCCTCAAGAGCATGTCAAAAACAAGGAATTATGTGACAAATAACTGTCCTTTCAACTTTTCAAAGTTTGCCCACATCAACAAAAGCACAAATCAGAAATGTGGATGAAATCTTTTCCGCTTATCTGGATGAGTGCAGCTCTAACAATGCTTAAGCTTGGTACCAACCAACGTAAAGCAACCCACTTGATTGGCACTACATCCACCAACATAATCAGTCACTTGGACCACTTTGGCAACAGTGTGGATTATCTATAAGCTGATGCTGGACTGAAACCAATCACTAATGCTCCTTCAACAGCTCCTTCCAGACCCACAAACTCACCACCTAGAAAGACTAGGGCAGCAGATACATAGGAATACAATCATCAGCAAGTTCCCCTCCAAGCCACACACTGTGCTGACCTGGAACTATGTCACTTTTTTTTCACTGTTGCTAGGTCAAAATTTTGGAGCTCTCCACATGACAAAACTGTGGGTTTACCTATTGTGGTAAAAGAAGCAGCTCATCACCACTTGAGGGCTATTAGAGATGGATAATAAAGGACGATGCTCACATACTGTGAACAAATAAACAACATTTTACATGTAAACTTCGTCTATTGATGGCCTAATTGATTAGGGATGGTACAATTGCAGCCACCTGATTCCATCTGTACCCTACATCTACTTTCTTAACAGGATAACTAGTAATTATGAGATGTCAAAACTGTTGTTAATTTAACTCCAGCCTGTTGCCTAATCTAACAACAGAACGCCACGAATATTTTTTGGCTTAGCATTAAAATATATACGATCTTCTCAGGAATCCAAATTCCTGAGTCTAATGAAATATCTCAGCAAAGGCCATTATCCCATCACCAAGTCACCTTTTATTTACACACGGAGAGTCCTTGACACTGATTCAGCTCCCTCAGAGCCAGCTCTCAGAATCTCTGACACTCCTGTTTATATCTGTGAGCCAGGGCTCCCTGATTGGGGCTGTTAATCCGGCCCAATCAGAGAACTCATATTCTGTGATGTCCCCCCAGCTTACCTGGTTACATTCACGACATCTAACTCTTTAGGAAGTAAAACTCCTAAGTCTAACTCTAAAGGAAGTAAGATATCAACATTAGCCCAGAATGCATCGGCACTTTTTGGTAATTAACTCTTGTAGCTGGTTGATTTCCAAAAGGGGCCCTAAAGGTGGAACTCTTAGGAACAAATATGCATAGACTGAGGAAAACTACATAATAAAGATTTACTGTTCATTTCAACTCCTTTGCTTATGATTTGAATGTTTGACTTGCACGTTGCTTTGGTTTTGGTTTAATCCAAGATGACACAAACATCTGGATTTTCATGTTTTGAAAAAAAAGCCTTGACAGGCTAAAGTGTCGGCAGCTTTACTAAAGTAGACTTGCTGATTTTAACATTGACTCTGACTCTAAAAGCCATTGCAGGAAAGAACTTTCACATGAAAGGTTTCAAAATCTTTCAGTTCTTTGCATGTGAAGTGGCTGATTAGCATATGTTTGGAAGTTTATGTCATCTGAAAGCGCAGATTAGAGCTTTTTAAAACTTAACATTGGCTAAATGCTTACTGATTGTCCGATTACTCCAAATCTTAAACTAATAGTTTATAGTCATATCATAATGAAGAGAGTGAATGAAATCATTTAATTTTAAAAAGAAAGGTAATTGTAAAAGAATTAATCTTGGTGTGATGCTTGGTGTGCATGCATTTGGATCAGTATAAAATATTCAGTATGGAGTAACATTTGTGTTTGATTGGATACACAGCTGTTATTTTACATAATATATGTATTGTGGTTCTGTTATTCTTGGAAGTGGTTGCAGTGCTGCAAAATCTCGTGGGTATGGAATCCAGAAATAGCTGTCATTACAATCTTCTAAAGATAGATGTGATGTCATGTGACGCAAGGCATATTCCTCAGCAATTGCACTATCATGGCAAATACTGTGTAATAACTCTCCAGGATAACCACAGTATATTGCATTAGGATATATTATGCTTTGTGTTAGATTTACTTTCAAGAGTTCACATTGTTTGAACATGGGTGACAGCAATTCCAGTAGGACTGTAAGGAGAAAGTTCTTGCTTAGATACTGAGCTGATCTCTGAACCTAATAGTAACAAGTGCCTCAATGGTAAGTTCTGTGGTAAAAAAATTAAATTTTGTGGAATGGTTATGAAGAATTATAAAGAATAAAATAAAAGAAATAAGAAAAAGAGGTATCTTTATAAAAAGATAGAGAAGGAACTTCATTTTATCACTAAGAAAACCCCAGATCGATCTTTTTGCAACTGATCCCCAAGATGATAAAGTAAGCCCATATTTGTCAGCCCACAACAAATCTATACAATGGGAAAATAACCCTTGGTACATAACCCTTACACAAGGGTGGAACCTCTAGTCACTTACATTGTTGACATCTTTTCTTCTGTGGTTTTCAGTGGTTGGCTGGACAACTCCGGCTGCAGCACTGAACCCTAGAGGCTGAGTTAAGTCTAATTTCTGGCTCCATTCAAGCCTTATGGACCCTTATTTAAACTTCCCCAAAATTAAGGCCTGGAAACCAGAAGTCTTTTTCAACTTCTTATAGCAGACTTTGCAGAATTTCAGTTGTTTACACATTTGGCATCTCTCGCACTTCATTCATTAAGTTATCCATCAAGCTGCTTCTCCACGTAATCAATTGCCCTGTGTGTAAAGCTGTTTATTGTTCTGGTCAAGGGTCATTGGTGTCACTGTCGTAGGAACAGTTCCTCTTTTTGAAATTATCAAACACAACTTCATATGTGGCAGCAAATCTAGAGAAGTCAATAGTTCAGTCAAAGCTAAAGCTGTGAGGTATAGGTATAGGTATAAAGCTGTACCTGAGGTGGGGGGAGGACTCGAGTCTGCAGTTACCAATATTACTCCTGACCATATAATTGGATAATCATTTAACTTAATGAAAACATAATCACAAGTTTAAACCATTGTCTAAAAGGTAACAATTCAGTATACGTTCTTTTTAAAAAAAATCAAAAATAATATGTAAAAGGAGAAAATTGCCAAAAAGAACTGCTTACTGTAGGCCTCCATGAGCGTGAAAAAGACTGATGAATTAAATGCAGATATAAATCTGGTTCCTTTACTTCAGATACATTTATTCACTCTTAGGCAATAATCCCATCTTCAGCCCTCAAGGGAATCGTAGAATAATAGATGCAGAAATAAACTATTCAGCCAGTCAAGTCCACAATGGGTCTTCGTAAGAGCAATCCAATCAGTCCAATGCTTTGGCTCCTTACTATTTTTCTTTAACTATTAATCTAATAATCTTTAAAAGTTACCACTGAATCTGTTTTCACCACCCCATCAGGAATTGCATTCCAAACCCTAATCACTCATTGTGCAAACAAAAATTCCACATGTAGCTTCAGGATCCTTTGCCAATCATCTGAAGTCTGCACCCTCTAGATAATGACATTTCAGCATTTGAAAGTTGTTTCTTCTTGTTTGTTCCATCCAACTCATTCATGATTTTAAGCATTTTTAACCAGTTTCCTCTCAGCCATTCCAATCTATCCACATTATTTTAATCCCCCATGTCTTTCAATCGTTATAATGAATCTCTCTGTACCCTCTCAAAAATACTTCAGGTTGGGCCAGAAAGTATCTTGTATCAGTATAACAGAATATCTTGGGTTTTTTTTTTACTGTATCCTTCCATTTGTGAGGCCAGGTCCCCGTATGTTTCATTAACTGCCTTGTACACCTTTCTTGCCAACTTCAATGGTTTATGCACCAATACCAGCAGTTATAGAGTTATACAACATGGAAACAGACCCTTCGGTTCAATTTGTTTATGCCGACCAGATATCATAAACTGATCTAGTCCCATTTGGTCCATATCCCTCTAAACCCTTCCTATTCATTTGCCTATATAGATGCCTTTTAAATGTTGTAATTGTACCCGCCTCCACCATCTCCTCTGGCAGTGTGCTCCATACACAGACCATCCTCTGCGTGAAAAAGTTGCCCCTCAGATCCTTTTTAAATCTTTCCCCTTTCACCTTAAATCTACGCCCTCTAGTTTTGGACTCTCATACCCAGGGAAAAAGACCTTTGCTATTCACCCTTTCCATGCCCTTCATTATTTTCTCTATATTCATGTATCTATTAAGCTTGCATTGTATTTGTCTTTCCTCATTCTATTCAAATAAATCACATAACACTTTCATATATTGAATTTTATGTGCTCTAGATCTGCCCAGTTCGCCAGACTCCGATACAGACATATACCTGGCATATATTCCCTTGAAACTTCATGCTATCTTTCTCGCTGTTACTAAATTTGCACATTTGAGCCATTTATGAATTTTCAAATTGTGCCCTATCTATGCAGGTCAAAGACATTAGTATATTTTGAAAACAAAAATGGCCCTTGTACGGAGTCCTGGAAACACCAGTGCGAAAGCAGTGATGTAGAACAACTCTGTTTTCTAGCTGTCCACTACTTTTGTATCCCTGCTGTTATTGTCCCTTTTATCCCATGGGCTTCAATTTTTGAACCAAGCCTATTGCGTGGTAGTTGAACAAACCGCCTTTAAAATTTCTTTTACACAATGTCAACTGCGCTGTCCTTATCTAAAGTTGTTGAAAAGTGATTTTCTTCCAACAAGTCCATGCTCTTTTATTTAGTCAGTAGCTTTTAATTTTCTCCTGGATTATGGTTGTAAAGGCCTCCCCACCATCAAATAGCTAACCTGTAACTGCCAGGTTCACATTTCTCCTCTGTGTTGGTCGAGGGTGTAACATTTGCAATTCTCCAGTCCTCTGGCAACACCCCTGTATCTGAGGAAAGTTGGAAGTTTGTGGTTAGCATCTCTGCAACTTCATTCCTTCCTTATATGAACAACTTTGTTGGGTTGACTCTGACTAGGTTATTCCATTACACTGTAGTCTCCATTGCATTACTCAAGTGACCTGGGTTTAAGTTAGCTCATGGGCTGTGGACAGCTGGTCTGCCATGCAGAGTGATGCCAACAGAGTGGGTCCAGTTCCTACACTGGCTGAAGTTACCATGAAGGACTCTACTTCTCAACATCATCCCTCACTTGACGCGAAGTGACCCTCAAGTTAAACCACCATTAGTCAGTTCTCTGTCGAACAAGAGAGCAGTGCGATGGTCTGGTAAGACTATGGCAACATACAGATTCAAGTGGCCATTGATCATGTGTGAGTCATTGACAGTGAGTCTCTAGCAACTGAAGGCATCACCACAGTGACAATACGGTTGTCACTTTGCATCTATACGTGTGTCACCAGCAGGACTAACTCATTTGTAATTAGGCAACCTGGCCAGTTTTCCATTCCCTAACTTCAAGGTACCTCAGCCAATTACTACATTACTGTCACTTTTTCAGATTTGACTAACTCAGCAGTTTAATGATCAAGCCTGGAATCTCCCTGCTGTAATCACCAGCTAAATGGTGCATATTCTGCTTTAGTGCTGAATTGAAGAGGTGAATGAAGGAATACTAAGGGCAAAACAAATGGTTTTGCTAAGAGAAAGAGAAAACATCTACTATGAAATGCAGTCCTGTGATTGCATTTTGAATTTTTTAAAATAATTAAGTGATAGTGAAAGATGTGTTAACAGGAGGAGAACATAAGGCTCCCTGAGCCTGCTAATGCCAGTCGATAAGATCGTTGTTGATCTTTCCTTCAACACCCTGTTGCTGCCCTAGCCCTATAGTCTATGTTCTAGAATGGAAGTACTTTGGACAAATATTATACTCACATTGCAGGTAAATTTAGGGAATTATAGGAGGTGAAGGTCAGGGTATGTAAGCAACTGTGTTAAAAAGAAATAACAGCTGTGTTATTTTGCTATGTCCTATGGTGACAGCGCTCAATTTTTCTCCATTTGTTTCTTTAGCTGCTCTGGTGTCGACATCATTCTCTCCTACCTCCATGAGTGCATATAGTCTGAGTTCCCTGAATATGGGGACCCTACCTCGCAACTTGTATCCAACAAGCCCACGAGGAACACTGATGAGAAGAAAAATGAAGAAGAAAGATTACAAGAGCTCTTGTACGTGGCCGGTTTCAATGTTAAAAATTGCTGATGAATCATAGGGGAAACATATTCTGCAGATAAAAATATGTCAGTGTTCAGTTGATGAAGTTTCAACTTTTAGCCTTTAATGTAATTTGAATTTATTTCTTGTGGGTTATTGATTGTTCAACCAACTGTCAGGAACAGTTTAACATAAAACCTATACAGGCAAGAAATAAATCTGTCAAAAATGCTTGCACTATCTTCAGTGATTTACTGTGCTGCTACCTGTGTATCTCGGAGATGTATCAATGAGATAAATTTTTATTTTTACTTTATAGCCATTTTGGGTTATACTTGGAAAAGATTTACTAGCCAATTGATTAACTTCTGTACGAGAAGTAAAACAAAAACATCTAGAATAGAGGCAAAAAAAAACTGCAGATGCTGGAATCCAAGGTAGACAAACAGGAGGCTGGAAGAACACAGCAGGCCAGGCAGCATCTGAAGGAAAGTAGCGGTCAGCGTTTCGGGTATCGCCCTTCTTCAGGACAAACAGTCCAGATGCTGCCTGGCTTGCTGTGTTCTTCCAGCCTCCTGTTTGTCTACCTTGGATTGGGTTGATCAGCTTCAGTCCACTAATGCACTGTTTTGGAAGCATCAGAAAAAATACCCCAGTAAGAACTGAGTTGTGAATTGTAGAATGGGAATGTATTAAAATCTTGCTTGGTTGGTAGATGAAGCCTCTACGTCGGGGAAACCAAGCAGAGGCTTGGGGACCGCTTTGCAGAACACCTGCGCTCAGTTCGCAACAAACAACTGCACCTCCCAGTCGCGAACCATTTCAACTCCCCCTCCCATTCCTCAGACGACATATCCATCCTGGGCCTCCTGCAATGCCACAGTGATGCCACCCGAAGGCTGCAGGAACAACAAATCATATTCAGCCTGGGAACCCTGCAGCCCAATGGTATCAATGTGGATTTCACAAGCTTCAAAATCTCCCCTCCCCCAACCGCATCCCAAAACCAGCCCAGCTCATCCCCGCCTCCCTAACCTGTTCTTCCTCTCACCTATCCCCTCCTCCCACCTCAAGCCCCACCCCCATCTCCTATCTACTAACATCATCCCGCCCCCTTGACCTGTCCATCCTCCCTGGACTGACCTATCTCCTCCCTACCCCCCTACCTACACTCACCTTTACTGGCTCCATCCCTGCCTCTTCGACCTGTCTGCCTCCTCTCCACCTATCCTCTCCTCTATCCGTTTCCCCCTCTCTCCCTATTTATTTCAGAACCCTCTTCCCCTCCCCCATTTCTGATGAAGGGTCTAGGCCCGAAACGTCAAGCTTTCCTGCTCCTATGATGCTGCTTGGCCTGCTGTGTTCATCCAGCCCCACGCCTTGTTATCTCGGATTCTCCAGCATCTGCAGTACGTTTTATCTCTGGTTGGGCTAGATGGTCTGTTTCTGTGTTTTACCTTCGTTGTAGAAATTCACTCTTCAAATGCAGTAGATATTTTGTGACTCAAGTATTTCTTTTACCAGTCGCATTGGTAGATGCAGCACATTATCTGTCAAACTTGTGAAGACAATGACTACCTTAGAGGCACAGTGTGAGTGGAATTCTGTTCTGTTCAGTGACCTGAAAGTGATGCTTCCCCAATGTCCATCTTTTACAGTGTCTTTAGCCTCCAGTACGGTTGGTCCTGCAGGCCAGATTGTCCACAGTGAGACAGCAGAAGTAGTCCTGACCAGTGACCCGATCGTAGGGTTCGGAATTCAGCTCCAGGGTGGTGTCTTTGCCACAGAGACCTTGTCTTCTCCACCACTGATTGCATATATTGAACCTGACAGCCCAGCAGAAAGGTGAGAGCCTTCCAAGTTCTGTGCTTCAGTGTTTGCTGCAGGCATTCTTCTCTGCTTGAAAGGCCATTACTGAGCAAAGTTATCAAATTAAGGAGTCTTCTGTGTTTTACAGCTAAATGTTATTAATTGACAGCAAATGCTAGGATGTGTGCTTTTTATTTCTTCACATACATTTCAAAACAAGAAGTAACAGTTGCTTTGTTTTTGACAAACGATTTAAGAATATTTGACAATATTCTTCAGGTGTGATTCTCTTAAATCTGCCATGCTTTAATATTTTTTAAATGGCAATTTTTCATGTATTTCTGGTGTTTTAAATTCAACTGTTTATCTCCACAGTATTTTGCTTTGTTTTTTCAAAAAGAAAAATACTTCATTGTATAAAGTTTCAGAAATTCCATCTGCAGCAGTCCTCATGGGATCAAGTAAAATAAGATTTCTCCTGCAGTCCTGAAGCAACAAAAAAGCGGTGATTTCTTTTTTATTTTGAAAATAAATGCATTTATCGTCTTTTATGTTGTCTGTCTCTGTTCAACTTTCTTGGTCTGAAATGTGTAACAAAGGCATGATTTATTAATACTTAAAATATTTGTCTTGCTTAAGAATGTTTGCTGCATTTACATGCAGTAGGCTCAATTAAAAATAATGGCCAGGATAAACTCCTTATTCATAATAGCTAACATGGAAGAATATCTTTTTATTCCTTCAAATTTCCCTCTTTTCTTCCCTCATTTAGAGGTTTACATAACATAAATAGGAGTAGAATTAGTCCACATGGCCCCAAAAGCCTGTAGGACCTCAATTTCACTTTCCACCTGCTCCCCATATCCCATGATTCTCATATCCCTTGATTCCATGTAATCTCCAAAAATTTGTTGTGTTCAATCTTGAATATATTAAATGATTGAGCGTTCACAGACCTCTGTGGTAGAGAATTCCAATGATTTATAACCTTCTGAGTGAAGAAATATCTCATCTCGATCCAAAATTGCCAATCACTTATCCCTCAACGGTCAGCCTTTGTGTTAGACTCTTCCACCGGGGAATGTCTTAGCATTTGCCTTCTCAAAGACTCTTGGGAATTTTAAGAATTAATGTACTTCAAACACAATCTCCATTTGTCATTCTCCACTTGGAAGGGCAAGACAGTTTGGGCATAGCATTCTCCCAAAATGTTGTTTATGCTCCTCAGAGGAGTGCTCCAAATGGATTAATCATGGTCTTGTTTTCATCCTCAAAATAAAACGCGTTTCCTGGATTTATTTTAAGCTGGCTGACAAATCTGAGGAAGCCTGCTGAAATCAAGTTGACGGATTTGCATTAACGTAGCTGTTGTTGTGTTGCGTTAAGACTATATGCTCACCTCACTAGGATTAAGCTATCTTTATTTGTACCTCACTAGAAGAACAAAGAAGACGGTAGTAAGATATACTACAGTGACTGCCAGACACAATTACCTATGTAAATGTACAGTGTAGAACTCTGTACCATTCACATTTTATGAGATTGCCCTAACACAAGTGACACTGCAGAAACTTGTTTAAATGTCAAATTTTTGACAGCAATCCTTTTAGCCAACAAACTATAGAGGCACCATTTGAATGGGGAATATTTTCAGAGTTGATCTGCGTGCTTAATTTGTGCTCAAGTGCAATCCAAAGCCAAACATCATAATGGAATAAGGTGAAAACCAACAACAAAATAAATTCTTATTACTCATCGTTTATGATCTGATCACTTTAATAATTTAGATAAAATAAAAATTAAACTTATACCTATTTTTACTATCTCTTAACTGGGACTCATTTCCATGATTGCTGATGCATTTACACTGGATCTCATCAGTACAGGTTTGGGAGTGTAGTTTGGTTCTGAAATTTTTGCACTTTGACCCCTGAAAAGCTGCAGTAAATTTCAAAATGAGGTGTACAATAAATTATAGCTTTTAGTCCAAAAGTAATGGATTGAATTTTGCATGAGCTCAATTATTGATGTATGTGTATATACAGTATATATTTTCCAAAAGGGATATTTAACTGTGAATTTTCTACCATCTTAATTAGTGTCAACTAATTATGCAGTATCCAATAAAGATGATTATATCATGAAGTCAGGTTTTCAGCATTATTCAGCAATTGTGCTCTGTTACATCTGTAATCTATCATGCAGCTATTACAGATATTTAGGTGGCAGCCAAGTAACACATTACAATCCGATTGTAATCAGAGATCCACCTGGACAAAAAAGTTTGTACCCAGAAGCTATTTATATTGACAGCGTTGATAAGACAGCTTTAAAATCTCTTCTTTCACTGTTGCTCCTTATCCTCAAATGCTTAACCACAGCAGGGAATTTGTTTTAATTCCTATTACCTTTTTAATCATCCCTCATCTCCCACGATCCGTGGTGTCTTCACCTCGAGGTCAAACCAGTACACACAAAGAAGAATTGGAAACTGTGAATCAGATGTATCTATATTTGTAACAATTTCTCCTTCTCCAAGTAGTTCATGGCATTTGTTCTGCAACTTCTGTAACCCAAAAAATATTATTTTTATTGTCGAATAATTTGGTAAATTTCAGAAGTAACTTACAATCTATGTTGGAACTGACTTTAGTTATGAGTGTTTATCATTTTTAAGTTATTTTACATTAATAATTCTGGCAACTTGGTCTTCCCTTGGACAGGGTGAAATTATTACTGCCCAGATTATGTGACTTTTAGATAAGAGTGAGGTCTTCTTTCTCATTCTGTTTATTGGTATTCAAGGTTAGCTTGATGAGTTGGCAGCAGCTTCCTTTTTGCTTTCTGCATTGGTCCCGTCCTTGAATAGAGTTTTCAGCTGGAGACCCTAGTTTCAGCAGAACTAGTTGATGCCTCCAACAAACGAAAGAAGGAAAATCATTTCCGTTGGATACCGATTCAGCTCTAATATCTAGTTTGACAAATGTTACTGAGGAAAAAGGCCTGATGGGCAGTATGATTCTCCATTGAGTCGGTTTGGTTTGGTTTGGTCACTGAGATAAGGAAGAAGTTCTTCAGCCAGAGGGAGGTGAATCAGTGGAACTCATTGCCATCGAAGGCCAAATCATTGTGTGTATTTAAGACAGATATAAATAGGTTCTTGATTGATAAGAGGATCAAGTGTTATGGGGATAACTCAGGAGAATGGGATTGAGAAACGTATCAGCCATGATCAAATGGTGGAACAAACTTGATGGGCCAAATAGTCTAATTCTGCTCCAATTTCTTATGATGTTATAGTTTCTAAATGAAGCATTAGCCACTTGTGGCATTTCTTGCCCAGGTTCACTCCAGATGTCTAAGGAATAGCTTTTTCCAGAGAAGTTGAATCACATAGGACGGAAACACAACACTAACTGCAGATTCTGTATTTTCAGTAGAACTGTTCCATTGAAGAGTATAGAAATTTGTTATAGTTGAGTTAGATTATAAGACCACTGGGATATAGGTTGTATCAAGAATATTTATTAAACTTTCCAGACAAATCTTAAACTCTTTTATATTAACCCCTTACCAAGCTCCCGACTCAAAGGCAAGAAGTTATGCTAAGTCTGCAGTCAAACACTGCTCCAACTCACAGTGAAGTACTTTG
Organism: Ginglymostoma cirratum; assembly: GCA_024137785.1. Taxonomy (NCBI): domain Eukaryota; kingdom Metazoa; phylum Chordata; class Chondrichthyes; order Orectolobiformes; family Ginglymostomatidae; genus Ginglymostoma; species Ginglymostoma cirratum. The sequence goes on along the minus strand of JAHRHZ010000021.1, from coordinate 21,158,900 downwards.
TCCAATGCTGGACACTACACTTCAGGAAGCATGTGGTGACTTTGGAGAGAATACAGAAGATGTTTATTAGAATAGTTTCAAGATGAGAGATTAGTTTGATCAACTGGAGAGGCTGAGTTTGTTCTCTTTAAAGCAGGGAAGCTAGGAGAAATTTTATAAAGATAAAATAATTTAGAATTTGATGTTTTGGTGAAGATCTGTAGCTCGGGTTGTGGCTGGAGTTGTTGGTTGTGCTGAGCTGACTGGTTTTGGTGCCAACATTTCATCCCTCTTCTTAGTGACGTCTTCAGTGCTGTCTAGCCCCTGTTGAAGCGCTGTTGTTCTGTTCTGAATTTATATGGTTTGGTCTGTTATGGTGGGTAGTTCTGTTTGTGGTTTTGCTCCTGAGTAGTATGTAGATGGGGTCTATTTTAACATGTTTGTTTATGGTTCCAGTGGTTGAAAACCAGGCTTCCAGGAATTCTTGTGCTTGTCTTTGTTTTGCTTGTCCTAGTACTGTTACATTGTCCCAGTTAAACCGATCTCCTTCTTTGTCAAAGTGAATAGAAACAAGGGAGAGTTGTTCGTGCCGTTTTGCTGTGAGTTGGTGTTTGTGTATCCTGGTGGCAAGTTTCCTGCCGGTCTGTCCTATGTATTGTTTCTCACAGTTGCTGTGTGGTATTTTGTATATCATATTTGTCCTGCTCAATATGGGTATGGGGTCTTCCATCTTTGAGAGTAGCTGGCGAAGTGTGCCTGTTGGTTTGTGTGCTATCATTATTCCAAGAGGTGATAGGAGTCTTGTAGTCAGTTCTGGAACTGTCTTGTGTTAGCAGCTGCACAGCTACTCTGCATGTGTAGGCTAAACCTCCACTACCTGCTGTGATATATTATACAATACATGCTGAGTTATGTATCTAATTCAAATTACATTGCACCCTCGATAAGAAAGCACTTAATTCTTTACGTTCAGGAAAAAAAGAGTCATGGTAAAAATAAATTGTTCACTCTTCTGAGTGGGACAAACTAATCCCTATGTTGGAATGCCATATGATTAATATTGTGCCTTGGACCTTTTTTCAATAAAGAGTTCAATGACACATAGGAGATGGATCACGGCAACTTCCACACCGGCAAAGACTCTTGTGAATGTCCTGTGGTTGGGAGGGTCTGTACCGTTGGGCCTGCAGCGTTGCTTTGGATTCAGATGATGCAGTGATGCTCCTCTTACTGATGTTTATTATGAGACTTTGTATGTTTTAACAGGTCATGCTAAATACTGAGGAAGGGTCACTCGACCCGAAATGTTAACTCTGGTTTCTCTCCACAGCTGCTGCCCGACATGCAGAGCTTATTTATTTTTGTTGCTAAGGCAGGGCATTAGTAAGACCACTATGTGCCATTCTGACCTCTGTACTTAAGGAGGGACATGCTTTCTTTAAGAACCGATCCACTAGAATGACACCAGAGATGATGAGGTTATAAGGAATGTTTCAGCAAGTTGCGCCTTTGGTTGTTGGAGTTCAGAAGAATGAGGGATGATCTTATTGAAACAAATAAGATTGAGGTGGTTCAACAGGATAGATGCTGAGACAATGTTTCCCATCATAGGTAAATCCGGAACTAGAGGGCGCAGCTTAAAATTAAGGCCCCCATTTAAGACTCCAATGAGGAGGAATTTTTCCCCTTGGGGGACAGTCAGTCTTTGGGATTTTCTTTCATGAGAGCCTAAGGATGCTGGTCTTTCCAGTGATCCCCAAATCTCATGCAAGAATTTTTAAAAATAAGCAGTTGCTAACTTTTCCCCAACCAATAGCATATCAAGGGGGCCCAGTACCTATTTTAAAATGATGATGTGCATATGCTGAGAGAACCGAAGCCAATGTGACATTTGAGCTGGGACGGCTCACCTGAAAAATGCTGTAATCCTCACAACCCTGCTCCCAGCTCAGTCAGAGTGAAATTGCAGTCACAAGGACAGAATGGACTTCTATATTTAACTTGTCGTGGTTTTAACTGGTTCAATGGAGTTTTTTGTTCGAGGTAGCAGCTTGAATCCTGTGTGCTACTGCTGTTCAATAGATTTATGTCTTGCACAAAATATAGGGCACAAGTTCGTTAATAGAAAGTAACAGGTGGCAAGGGTTGTTACCAGCATTCAGGCGTCACACACACTCAAAGTTCTGTCTCTCTCACTTCCTGAAGCGCATGTGACAGATGGTGTTTTTGTCCGTGTGTCTGGCAGGTGTGGATTGCTGCAGGTTGGAGACAGAATTCTGACAATCAATGAAATCCCTACTGAAGAAAGCACTCTGGAGGAAACCAATCAGCTCCTTCGGGACTGTGCTGGCACCAGCAAAGTCACCCTCGAAATAGAGTTTGACGTCGCAGGTAAATCTGGAGGGCAGGTGTCATTTACTTTGAGGCATCATGTGAATTATTTAGGAGATGTGGTTCTCTTCCAGTTTAAAAAAAAGTAGGAAAGGGAATAGTTTTCATAAAGGAATTACTATTGGATCCCTTACAAAAGGAGAGTATTGTTATCTGAAATGGTTTGATTTTTAAGCTTGTTTCTTCCATACCTGCATTACTGATGATGTATGCTGTATTGTGACAGGAAATCAGCAAAACATGGAAGACATTATCCATGGGAGGAATTCAGACTCAGCTGTCATCAAATTGAGTAATACGACTTGCCACGCTCCCATTTGGTAGCAGAAATGACATTGTATGCTTGATTTTCTGTCCGATCTAGTACATGTCACAGAATCATAGAACGTTCCAGCACTGAAACGGCCCATTCTGCACCATTTTTATTTCATCAGTGTCTTAACAACATCAAAACGTTCCTTGGGAACTGACACACCTTCTGAGTGATTTTTGTTGAGAAATTTTAAATGGGAAATTTGTATGTCATCTTAACACGTAATGCGCAATAAAGGCAAAATGAGGATCAAAAGTATCCCACAACTTTTGAAATAGTACTGAACGCCAACAATGTACCCATAGTGGAAAACAAACAAGATATGTAATTGACAGTGAGCACATTTCAAAGGGTTAAAATCAGTTCAGTGAAAATTGATTGTGGATTTTTTTTTGCTATCAGTGTACAGACTTTTAATGTGTTTCATATGGTGCTGTTCTGCAGCAACTTTAAGCAAGGGTATTGATCCAGTTATTTTAACAGTATCTATTGAATAGTGGTTGGATGAATATATTGTAGTTTAGAATGGATTGCTCCTCGTAGCTAAAACTTGAATTTGTCCATCATTTGGAGTGGAACGTCCCAAACTGTTTCTCAGAAGAGTATAAGAAAACAGGATTAGAACCAGGAAGAGAAACTTTAAAGATGAGATTGACTGAAGGTTTGGTTATGGTAGGGGAGAGATGTCAAAGAGTGGCCTCAAGAAGTCCAATCAATCTTTGTTCAAGCTTTTTACCACATACGCAGGTCAGGCCAGAAACTGCTCTCAATCTGGCTTTCACATGGGGCACAGTCGGCCTCTGAAATACTGATCAGAAGAGAGGTCAGTGATGCTCTGATTTCACCGATGGGACACAGCATTTTCATCCATTTTGCATTACAATAATTACATGCAACATTATCAGTGTTCCTTTCCCCTTAATCTATATATCCAAACCTGTGAAACACCTGATCAGGGATGGACACCCCTATGGGCAGCCCTAGGTTCCTTATGACCTCATGATGTTTACTGGACATCATATCATCAGGCTTGGGATCTTACAATGTATCCTGTTAACTTTACTGTCCTTCAGACATTTCCCAGACTTGCTTATCTCTAAGGACGGCTCAAATTCTGTAATTCATTGTATTTATTGCTATCCATATTAAATTCTGTTACTCCTATTTCCCACTGTTCTAATCACAAGTGATACAAAAAGAGGTTAGTCCTTACTAATTGCTATAAGATTCATAATATTAGTTCTAATATAAAGTTAGTTATATGTAAAGTTTTATTGTTACGCCTATTGTTAGCATTCTTTAGCTAATGAGTTGTGAGCAGTTTCTTTCTTCAAATGTTATGCTTGCCTATCACTTAAGGACCTTTTAAGTTCAGTGATAAAGTTTACTATCCTCATTACTGGACACAAAAGGATTTTAATTTTTACAGTTGTTATAAAGGTTGTATTATCAGTTCCAGTAAAGCTATATGGTTATACCTAGTTAAAATTCTTCCATTAATAAGTCTTATTACTTGTCTCTGTTGTTGTGGGATCGTACTTTTTCTTTTTCATTAATGTTTGCTACAAACTTTAGGCTGTCTGTTCTCACACATCTTTTATCAATCTGTCTTCCACAGACACTTACAGCTGTTGTTTTTATAGAACTCCCTGTATGTTTATTTGTAAGATTCTTTGTTCAAAGTAGAACCTGTTACCTTGGGATAACTCCTTCTCGAAACTACTATTGTGCTAATTTATGACCTCCCTTTAATGCTGGATCAGGCAAGCTAATTCTGGAACTGCAGCCATATTTATGCCAACAGGTGACCATATTGGGCCACCTCCAGTCGGGAACCGTCCCAACAGTTAGAGAGTGGGAGGGCTTTTTAAACATAGATAGGTATGGAGAAAGAATTTCAGAGTCTAGGATTGAACAGCTGATGATAATACCGGGTGGTGGGATAAAAAGGGGAAACAACGAAAGGCCTAGAATAAAGTAGAAGAACAAAATATTTGTGAAGTGTTGTAAGGTTTGAGAAACTTGCAGAGAGATGTGCTACAGCCAAGTCTTGGACGGACTTGGAAGGACAAGTGAATTTGATGAGTTTGCGGCTGATTTAGCTTAACTTTGTTTGGGACATTCCCAGTAGAGAAGCTTTGGAGTTTATGAAAGGAGGAGGATAGGACGCCAAGAAGAAAAGCGTTGGAATGGTGAATTCAGGAAGCAGTACAGGTATAGAGGGAATAGTGGTAGTGGTCAAGGTCATTTCAGAGAAAGCCAGCAACAGATACTTGTGACAGATAAGAAATCAGCTTTAAAATATTGTTCATTGTGTCAAATAGAAAGGCAAAGTTGCAAGTGATCAGCCTAAGAGGCAGCAAATATATATTGTTTCAGAGATAGCAGGAACTGCAGATGCTGGAGAATCTGAGATAACAAGGTGTAGAGCTGGATGAACACAGCAGGCCAAGCAGCATCAGAGGAGCAGAAAGACTGACATTTCGGGCCGAGACCCTTCAGAAAAAGAAGGGCCTGAAGAAGGGTCTCGGCCCGAAACGTCAGCCTTCCTGCTCCTCTGATGCTACTTGGCCTGCTGTGTTCATCCAGCTCTACACCTTGTTGAAGCAAATATATATTGTATACCCTTAAATGAAACACATCGAATGTGTGGTTTTAATTGTTGCCACTTAATAAGTCAGATTAAACATTAAAAATTGTTTAAAAATATCTGCTTTGAGCTTTTTGAACTTCCATATTTCCCTTGTACAGAATCAGTCGTACCAAGCAGTGGCACATTTCATGTGAAGCTACCAAAGAGGAGTGGTGTGGAACTCGGCATCACCATCAGCTGTGAGTACTTGTGTGAACCATCATATCAAACAAGAATTCCCTACAAACAATGCAATGCATTACAATTTATGCTTTACTGTTCTGAACACTAAAATTGTTCATATGCCACTTATAAGGCCAGTAATCCTGATGATGTGCACTGTTACGGAATGATCTTTGCAACCAAGCAGTATTTTTGAAAATGTGACTTGGCACGGATAAATTAAAGTTGATCTCCTGCAAGTTTGGTGTTAGATTGCTACATCTGGTTTCTGTGATCCTAGGTTTTGGACTCCTGGAAGCACTGTGAAGTGACTAATTTTGGGAAGCATTTGGATTTATGGACATTAGTTGAAATTGGCAAAATCTGAGCTGTGATGTCTGTGTTATTGAACAGCTTGCCAATGTTTATTGGGGAAAGAAGGCTTCTGCAATATGTATCACAGAATTGTCAATGAAGTTTTGAAAAACGTTTTTCAATTTTGCCACGTAGGGCACTGAAAAATCGATGCCCCGTCTAAGTCAACTTAGAGAGGATGCAGTCTTCCAGAAATTTCATGTGCTTTGAGCAAAATGTATAAAACACAGAGAGCTAACATCAGAAAGTGCCTTGGAAAAAGATTGTGTAGCTTTCTGAAAAACCATAATGTGCTTCTTCAGCTTTTCATTCTCTCGTTTATATTGGTTACGTTAAAGTCTTCTCTGATTGATTTTGCTGATTTTAATTTCTTTGTGATGGTTCAGTGGTTCTTCATTATCACTGCTGCACAAATAGAACTATAGTTGTGATAGAATGCTCTGTTAACTTGCATGTAGCTGTTCATGGATTAGCTTTCACAAGAGGAAAAACATTGTAATTCAATGTTAACTTCAAAGCTGGTGAATGTATATTTACCTCTAAAACATAGTTCCATAAGATACTTGGATTTATTGCCATTTTATTTAAATGAATCCATTATAACTTTGTTTTTCCAATATTCACCTAGTGGTTTTTCAGTACAGAGCCCGAGTTGCTGAAATAAAAGACATACTATCGAAGCTTTTGTCTTACATTTTCCAGGCTAGATGCAGGAATACAAATTTTTAAGTGGAACAGCAATTTCTACTGCATTAGAAATGGGGTGTTGCTTGGCTGGAAAGTGGACTCAGCTTCAGGTGTTGCCATGGTGAATATACCAGGGAAGAGTTATCGCACATCTTTAAATTCAAAAAGGCAAGTCCAGTTGATTGGATGAGACATGCCATAGGGAATCCAACAGCTATTTGTGACACCTCCCGAACACCAAGTTTTATTGAATTGAAAAGACACAGTGAAAAGATGTTCGTTTTCTCTGCAGAGGACCTTTTTGATTTGATTTGATTTATTATTGTCGTATGTACTGAGATACGGTGAAAAGTATTGTATCGTGTGCTAACCAGACAAATCGCAGCTTACATAAGTACATCAGGGTAATAGAGCAGAATGCAGAATATAGTGTTACAGCTACAGAGAAGGTGTAGAGAAAGATCAGCTCTCATATATGAGAGGTCCGTTCATAAGTCTGATAACAGCAGGGAAGAAGGTGTTCTTAAATTCGTTGGTACATGTTTATGAACTTATGTGTCTTCTGCCTGATGGAAGAGAGTATAACCAGGGTGGGAGGGGCCTTTGATTATGTTGGCTGCTTTCCTGAGGCATTGAGAAGTGTAGACAGAGTTAATGGAAGCAATGCTGGTTTTCATGATCGATTTGGGCTGCATTCACAACTCTCTGTAATTTTTGCAGTCCAGTGCAGAGCAGTTGCCATACCAAGATATAGGATGTTTTCTGTGGTGCATCTATAAAAATTGGTAAGAGTCATTGTAGACATGCCAAGTTTCCTTAGTTTTTTGAGGGAGTAGATGCATTGGTGTGGATTCTTGATCATAGCGTTAACGTGGATAGACCAGACAGATTGATGGTGATCGTCACTCCCAGAAACTTGAAGATCTCAACCATCTCCACCTTAGCAGCATTGATACAGACAAAGGCATGTGCTTCGCTTCACTCCACTTTCTGAAGTTGATGACCAGCTCCTTCATTTTGCTGACATTGAAGGAAGAGCTTGCTCTCTTTCCACTGCTAAGCTGTGTGTCTCCTTCCTGTACTCTATCTAGTCAGTGTTTGAGATGCGACCCACTGTGATACACGTGAGTGTATAAGGAGTACAGTAAGGGGCTGAGGACGTAGCCTTACAGGGTAGAGGAGGTGTTGTCACCTGTCGTGTTCAGACTGCAATCAGTAGAAGATTCAGTTGCAGAGGGGGGAGTAGAGTCCTAGGTCCCAACGTTTGGAGATGAGTTTTGTTGGAATTATGGTGTTGAAGGCGGAGCTAAAGTCAATAGAAAAATGTAGTCTAACATAGGTGTCCTTGTTATCCAGATGATTCAGGGTTGAGTGTAGAGCCGCAGAACAAGTATCTGCTGGAGACCTATTGTGACAATAGATGAATTTTACTGGATCAAAACAAAGTGGAAGGCTGGAGTTGATATGTGCCATTACTAACCCCTTGAAGCACTTCATAATGATGGATGTCATTAAGGCATGTTGCCTGATTTTTCTTTGGTGCTGGGATGATAGTGGTCTTCTAGAAGCAGGTGGGATCTTCACACCGTAGTAAGGAGAGGTTAAAGACGTCTGCACATACTTCCTCCAGCTGGTCCATGCAGGATCTGAGTACACTGCCAGAGGCTCCATCCAGGCCAGTTGCTTTCCATGGGTTCACCCTCAAGAAGGCCGATTGGACGTCTGAAGCTGTGTCTTTGGGTGTAGGTGCACTCAAGGCCGTCAGGGCAAGTGACATTATTTCACTGACTTTCTGTTCAAAATATATATAGAATGCATTGAGCTCATTGGGGAGGAATGCATTATTGTCAACAATTCTACTTCCTTTTGTATCCCATTACATCACATAAGCCTCACCACAGTTGACGTGTGTTCATGAGGTTGGTCTGGGACTTTATTCTGGAATGTCTGTTAGTGTTCTTGGTGGACCTGGCCCCATGTATAAATATATTGTTTCTAGAAAACATAAGTGAACCATTGTGAGCTTAGCTGATGATCCTAAATTAAATGCTGGTGTAGTTTTGGCACACTTCAAGTTGTTCACTAAGTACTGACCAATCGTGGGATTCCACGAACAGTAGCTTTGGAGTATTTGTTACATGGTGCATCCTGTTTCTCAACGATATAAACTCTGTTCCCTTTAAAATTTGGTATTCTTGTATCTGTCCTGATAGCTACAAGTAACAAGTTTCAGAATTTTTTTTATTTTGGCAATGTGTACTTCTTGTTCAAAATCAGACATATCTCTGTAAAATCTCCCATTCCCATACATTTTATAAATGTCTGAGATGATATTTCTAATTGTTGCCATCAGTATCACAATACTGAGGGGAGATTCCCTTCCATGAAGTAAGACTTGTTAAATTAGATTTTACTGCCATACCCTTAATGCCTCCTCTCTGAACATCATCTAGTGCGATTATTTAAGGAGATCAAAAATTTACACAGTACCTAAGATGTGGTCTTATCAATAGCCTGTATAACTGCAGCAAAATAATCTCTACTTTTATATTCCACTCCCCTTGAAGTAAATTACAAATCTATTTTCCTTCCTAATTGTTATACCTGCGTGCTAGCGTTTAAGTAATTCATGCATCAGGGCAAATAGATTGCCATGTACTTCAGAGTTCTGCAACCTGTCTCCATTTAAATAAAATCCTGCTTTTCTAATTTTTATGATTTTCTGATTTTGAATACCTCTACCAAATCTCCTCAACCTTCTCTTGAAGGAGAACATCCCCAGCTTCTCCAAACTATGCAAATTAAGTTTCTGATCTCTGAACCATTCTTGTGAATCTTTTCTGCACCTTTCATGCTCTTTCCTAAACCAATATACTGGATGCAATTGTCCAATTGCAGCTGAATCAATGTTGTGTGCCAGTTTATAATAATGTCCTCTCATCAAATTTGTCAAACCACATTTTCCTGTGTCTAAAATTCTACTTTTGGAATATGGCTGATAGCTTTGGAAGGTGGTCCGGGAATGTTGTTCTTTTATGAACTATGGTAGCATCAAATGTGTAAGTGTCTGAGCCTAAAGAAGGGAAAATAGGAGAACTTTGGCTCATTTTAAAACTGTAGAACTAAATGAAAACTAAAAAATGATTGAAGCAGGTTCCAGAATTACCCACTAATTTTGAAATGCGGGAACATAATTAGTATCTTTCAAGCACAACCACAGAGGAATGAACTGTTGTAAGAATTTAACATTGACTCTTATTACGCCATTGAGCCCCACATGAAACAATAGTTGACTAACCTACAGGTTTTCTCTGTGGGGAGCATCTAATTAAGGTTGTTGATTTGCTCACCGAGCTGGCTGGTTATAGTTCAGACGTTTCATCACCATGCTAGGTAACATCATCAGTGCTGCCTCTGATGAAGTGATGTTGTTCTACTCCACTTAGTATTTAAATGATCTGGTCTGTTGAGGTGTTTTGTGTCACTTCCGGTTCTTTTTTGCAAGGGTTTGTATATGAGGTCTAATTTCTTCACCGACCAACTGAACTCTACCCGCGAACAACTTCATTCCCTCCACGAATGCCTCAGGAACCAGGTACTGCCCCGCAGCGTAAAGTAAAAAACCTTCACTCAACAACCCATAGGCACACAAAATAACTGAACAAAGTGGACGCAGAATGCTTTAGGTAATGATTAACAATGCCCATAACAGGCTTCACAAGTACGAGCGAGAAATTTTGTGCCAAAAATCATTATAACAAAATGCTACCGACCAGCAATGGACTACAGCCCTAAAACAGGCCATCACCACCAAACAACACAGGACCAGAACTAAGAAGTGAGACAAATTATAGGAGAAGCTAACCAAACTAATTGGCCACAAAGTCAAGGACAACAACAGACCAGACTCCTGGGTAAGAAACCTATCCAACAGCCCACTTACAGAAACCAAGAAAGCTGTCCTAATACACGAACTAAACTATAACCACAGCGATGCCAACATAACAGACCAGTTCTGAGGAAGGGTCACCGGACCTGAAACATTAACTCTGTTTTCTCCTTCACAGATGCTGCCAGACCTGCTGAGCTTTTCCAGCAACTTTGTTTTTGTTCCTGATTTACAGCTCTGCAGTTCTTTTGGTTTTTATAACAGACTTCATGGCTGCCCTGGAAGCTACACTAAAAAAAAATGGACTCACGGATGAAACTCAATGGGCCACCCAACAGACTATAATCCCTGCTTTGAACCGGAGGAATGATTGGGACACCTTAAACCCGTCAGAGAGAAAAGCATTCGAGGGAGTCATGAAAGACAGGAACATCGTAATCCTACCTGCAGACATAGGGCGCATGATCGTCATTATGAGCAAAGTGGACTACGTTGAGAAAGCACAGGCACTGCTTGCAGATACAAGCACTTACCAACAGGTGGAGATGCACCCAACGCCGCAGCTAGGAAATAGGATCACCCAAACACTGAAGAGACTAAAGAACGCAAATAACCAAGACAGGCTACATAAAAATGAAACGAGAAGGCTTGAACACCACCCGCTTCTACAGACTCCCCAAAGTACACAAACCAGACATTCCCCTCAGACCAATTGTCTCCCTACTGGGCATACCTACTAGCCAAGGACCTACAATAAACACCTGGTCAACGGATGACCCAACTCCATCCGCTCAACCCAGGAATTCCTTAATAACCTCAAGAACATTAAAATCAGTGATGACGAGAATATGATATCCTTTGACGTTACAGAGCTATTCATATCCATTGACATCCCACTAGCCAAAGTAACACTGGCCACATTACTAGAGGAAGCAGGAATGCCGACCAACAGCTCCATCAGCAAGGACAATATACTCGGACTATTGGACCTATGCGTCACCACACACTTCACCTTTAACAGTCAAGCATACAGACAGTTTAATGGCACAACAATGGGGTCACCCATCTCAGGACTTATTGCAGACGCCAAAGGCAAAGATTGGAATGCATGACCCTCCCCCTACATTCAGCCAAAACTGTGGATACGATACATGGACGACATCTTTGTCATCATTAAATGCACTGAGTTAGAAGAGACGCACCACCTCATCAACAACATACTCACCGGGATCAAATCCACAAAAGAGGAAAATAACAATCAACTTCTATTGCTAGACGTCAGGGTAGAACAAATGACCAACAGGGAATTCCAAGCCACAGTATACAGGAAGGCAACCCACACCGACCAAATCCTCAATTTCCACAGCAATCACCCCAACATCCACAAACAAAACTGTGTAAGGACACTATTTAAACGGGCCGCAACCCACTGCAATACACCTGAACTTCACAAGAAGGAGGAAGAGCACCTATACAAGGTCTTCGCTGTCAGTGGATACCCCACCAACTTCATCTGCAGATGCCTACTAGATATTCGACACCAAGTGGGCACAATACGACCTAATAGACTGGCCACACTACTGCATATCAAAAACATATCGGAACTGACAACAAGACTCCTATGACCACTAGGAATCAGAATAGCATACAAACCCACAGCCACACTACGACGAACACTTACAAGGACTGAAGACCCCACTCCCACGAAATGCAGGACCAACGTAGTGTACAAAATACCATGCAAGGACTGCCAAAAACATTACATCAGTCAGACAGGAAGGAACCTAGCCATCAGGCTACATGAACACCAGCAAAATGACACGGCGAACTTTCCCTCATTTCAGTACACTCGGACAACAAAGGCCATCAATTTAACTGGGACCGCATGACCATCCTCGCCCAAGCCAATCATAGACACTCACAGAAATTCCTAGAGGTCTGGTTCTCCACCCATAAAGCTATCAATAAACATGCGGCATTAGACCCCATATACAAACTCTTGCAAAAAAGAACCAGAATGACACAAAATACCTCAACAGACTGGATCATATAAATACTAAGCAGAGTAGAACAACATTGCTTAACCGGAGGCCACACTGATGATGTTACCTAGCATGGTGACGAAACGTCTGAACTGTAACCAGCCAACTCGGCGAGCAAATCACCAACCTCACCTATAGCCCGAGCTACAGATCTTCACAAGAGCCTTAAGCAACTAGTTAAATTTCTTGAAATAATTTTCCTGAAATATTGACATAAAAGAAATAGAATTGCTCAAATTTTTAGAATCTGATTTAGACAAGATATCATGCGTTCAGAATTAGCTCGCTGAGCCAAAAATCAGTTCAAATGGAATTTCTTGATTTAGTTTGCTAATCTTTAGAATAAATTAGCTTTCCATTTTAGATGTGGGATTATAGATTTTATTTTCTATGAGGATCACGTTCTCATGGCATGAAGTACTACACCATGCTTCATATTGAAAATGAAAATACGATCCTTGTCTTGGTGCATTATTAAGTAATACGGTACAGACACAAATGTCCAAGTTAACAGTTGGACAACAGCAGTTGTTATCAGTTTTCTTGGATGAGGTAAGGAAAAATGAGGCAGGATTTGTTGAACAGTGTGATGGGCTTTGCTGTCTATGCTCCCAATTGATGAATGACAATCAGCAAGAGTCAACACATTCAGGATAAAAAAATAAGAAATTTGAGACAAGAAGGACAAAACAAACTGAAATTTGCATTCGAATGTATTTGTCAAGCAACATTCAAATCAAGCAAATATTTGTCCAGGCTCTGTAGTAATTATTGTATTCAAAATTACTGGATTAATGTGTCAATTAAGCAGACCCAATTTCGGGTGATCATTGTGAAGATATACATGCAGTAAATCTCAAATTTCATATGAAAATAAATATTTTGTCACTGATAAGCTGCTGATGATTTCAACACTTGACTGGAAACCAGCAGTTTAAATCTTACTCTTCCTATATTTAGGCAAGCAGTCCACTCTGGGTGCAGTTTTCTCTAATCTTTATAAAGAATTATTTTCTTTTTTCTCAAATATTGAAAGCAAACAACGAATTAACAATGTTCCTAGTGGATGAATGATTTCCTGAAAAAGAGAGGTTGCAAGACAAACCTGTTGGTGCTTGATTTGGTGGCATGGTGGCTCACTGGTTAGCACTGCTGCCTCACAGGGCTGGGGACCGGGGTTCAATTCCAGCCCCAGATGACTGTCTGTATGGAGTTTGCACATTCTCCCTGTGTCTGCCTGGGTTTCGTCCAATTGCTCCGGTTTTCTCCCATGCAGTCCAAAGATGTGCAGGTTAGGTGGATTGGCCACGCTAAATTGCCCATAATGTCCAGGGATGTGCAGGTAAGGTGGATTAAGTATGGGAATGCAGACTTGTAGGGAGTTGGGTCTGGAAGGAATGCTCCTCATAGGGTCAGTGTGGACTCAATGGGCTGAATGGCCTGCTTTCATGCTGTATGGATTCTAAGATTTTATTTAAAGTTAATATATGCCACTTTAAAAATGACTAATATGTAAGAGCTGTACAAACTGTAAGGAAATACTGCTACAAATTATTGAATTAGGATAAAAATCACAATCAGTCGTGGCTGGCCATTGATCAAGCCATTGAACTTTGAGAACAATGGGAGAAAATTGTTATCTTAAAGCTGCTGGAATGTATTAAACAGCTATTAAAACACGTATAATGGCATGCTGCTGCAGTATTTCCAATTGATTAATCATGAACATGTGATTTAAAAAAACTGAAAGAACTGCGGATGCTGGAAATTAGAAACAGAAACAGAAACAGAAATTGCTGGGAATACTCAGCAGATCTGGCAGCATCTGTGGAGAGAAATCCAAGTTAACATTTCAGGTCCAGTGACCGTTCTACAGAACATTTGATATTTTGTTGCTCGGCACTAAGCATACCCTCCTCATTGGATGTGATCTAAAAGTCCCACAGAGTACACCCATCTATACAATCGTGATTTAGTGAAAACTTCCATGTCAATAAAATATTATAAGAGAATTTACAACATGTTGAATGCAGTGTGACTCTGTTTTAGCAGCACACTAATGTTACAATTATGGCTAAGAATCCTCATGGAAAAGCTGATTTTATCCTCTTTTTAAATCAAAGATTAATTGATTCACTTGGAAACAATGGTAATAACATCATAACTTGGTAGAGCTTCGCATTCAGGTTATGAGAGAGAAGCTTGGATCAAAAACAGCGATCATAAAATTAAATAAGAGTATTCACAAAGGAGGGAGGCCAGGGTTAGCTGGAGTGAACTGGAAAAATAGTTTAGCAGCTAAAACAGTTGAGGGAATAGTAATGGGGAAACCAGGAAATGGTAGGGGAGTTGAATAAATACTTTGCTTCAGTCTTCACAGTAGAAGTTGCTAATAATATTCCCCGATAAATATTAAATAATCAGGGGCAAAGGGCACAGAGGAAATTAAAGTCGCTATAGTTCTACCACACCTTAGGATTATCCACTTATTAGAGAGACAACTGGTGGTGGTTTAACCTGAGGGTCACCACATCTCAGGCAAGGGGAGTGGTTGAGAAAGAGAGTCCTTCATGGGAACTTCAGCCGGTGTGGAAATTGAACTCAGTGCGTCATTCTGCATTGCGAACCAAATGATTTTCATCAGCTTCTATCTTAATATTGTCATAATTTATTTCACTATCTGAAAATTTAAGATAAAAGTCAAAGATTTTAAGGTTTTAATTGTCTGGCTTCCCAAGCGTGTGAATGGTCCAATTTGATCGGTTGCCTACTTATTTGTTGATATCACTATGGCTATGTGCCAAGGGACCCCTTTGATGGGATGTTAGATTTAAACTGCTATCAGTTAAGGGGAAATTCCTCTCCCAGGGATTGCAGAACCATAAGGGCAGTTTTCTTAAAGGTCAATGGCAAGCTCACTGTCTTTATTGCTGCCTGCCAAAGTCTAGGCACATAGCTCCAAGCTGCCATTGGAAAATAACTATATTGAAGTAGTGGTATGGATCATGATTGTGTGCCTGGTTCCCTAACCCCCTTTTTCAACTGGCTTTAGTACTAATTATCATAATGTAGCTCAGCAAAACTCATTCAGTCGTGCAATTTATAGCTCATTAATTAAGCAGTTTGATTTCCAATGACTCAGTGTTAATAACTTGCCAAGAACAAATTAATGTACCTTGTGAAAATGCACCTGCTTTTCACAAGACCATATATGTCAAGTATCTTCCTCTGGAGTGAATTTGAAAAGGCATCAACTTTAGGCTGCACAGGCAAAATTGCTTCAGGCCATCACTTGTAGTGAAATCATGAATTCACTTTTTAACGTCTTTTAAGACGTTATTATAAATAGAGCAAAGCTGATTGCCCCTCTGATGCTTCTTCTCCATTAACAGTGGAGAGAATTTGAAACTGGGGACAGTTAATCTTTAATATTGTTATATAGTCTTGTATATTGTTTTCACGTTAGCTGATAATTTTCACATTAAGTAACAAGGGTGTCACTTCATCTCTGGAGTTAAACGACACAATGATCTCCAAAGTCCAGCTGATTTATGAATGTTATCTGTAACTGGAGGTAATGCTGGTAGCTGAAACGTACCGCAATGTTTTTTAGACTCTGAAATATATATATGTATATTTACATTTTTGCTGGGCCTAATGACAGAATTATTCCCCTTCCTCACCACTAGGAAGAACCTTTACCTCTCTGTCTCCACCCTCACCAAGTTCCCTGGCCTTAACCCCCTATTGTTCTCCCCTTTGGCCATTTCCTTTAATGTCTTCAAAAAGAATGCAGAGGTGTAATGAGAAAGAAGAGGACATGGAGCTTAAAAAAAAGTGATTAAAAGTGTGTTTGAAAGATTGTATTTTCAGAATTGTTTTAACTAAGGAGGGAGGCAGGGGGGTTTAGGGAGGGAGTTCTGGTGTATGGACCATAAACAACTGGTGGTGTCACTGCCATTGGTAGAAGGAGTGATGTGCTGAACAAAATATGTTCAATGTGAAAGACATCCTCCCATTGACTAAGGTTCCTGAAACGGCGAGGAAGATGTGCATTAGGGACAATGAGGAAGGGATGGAACTTGTGAATTTCAAATGTGAAACATTGCCTGCACCATTAATCAGTACAGATCACTGACAGGAATGATGAGGGTTAGCGACTGGCTGTGGGAAATGATTTAAGCAGCAGTGAGGAAGGGCTCTTCTAGAGCAGTTGAAGTTTCCCTACCTGTGGACCAGGAAGTTCAGGTTAAAGTCCCACCTGCTCCAGAGGTGTATCACAGAATACCCAAACAGGTTCATTAGAAATCTAACAAAGTCTAAAACAAAGTTTGTAACATTGAGGATATTGTGGCATAGAGGTCTCTAGGCTAGAAGATCCAATTTCAGGTCCTCCCCGCCCTGGATATGTGACATGACATGTTCGAACAGGTTGATTAAAGTAACTATAAGCAACAAGGTGCTGAATGAAGTGTAATTTATAGAATGGAGATCAGCCAGGAGAGCATTGGAATCAGAAATATTTCAAAGCATCTGAAGGAGCCTAAGAAGTATTTTGAAATCCTGTTCTTGGAGGTTAGTTTTAACTTTTCTGTAGCTGAGTCTGTTGTCTGAATAAACTATTCTGTACAAAAGGATGAAACTTTATCATTAGACCTGAATGTTCGTTCAATTTTTCAAGGCTAGGTAATCCCTGGTTGAAGTATTTAATGGGAGAATTTCTATGATTGTTACTTAAATGAATTTCCAGAAGGCATTTGATAAAGTCCCTCATAAGAGACCTAACTAATGCTGAAACTTATGGAGTTGAATACACATTTATTGGCCTGGTTAGGGAAGTGGCTAAGCAGAGCAGGAGAGAGAGTAGGGATAATGGGCAGGTTCTCTAGTTGGTAGCATGTGAGCATTGGTGTCCCATGGAGATCTCGGTTAGAGTTTCAATTATTCCTCATTTTTATTAAGGATTTAGATGAGGTCACATATCCAAATTTGTGATGACGCAAAGACAGATGACATTGTATGTAATGAAGATGGAAATTTAATATTACAAGTATGTTATTAGATTAGAAGGGTTAGGGTTAGGTAAGTAGGCAAAACAAAAATTCAACGTAAAGAAATGAAAGGCCATCCATTTTGGCCCTAAAATGATAGAACAGTGCTAGAATTGGATACTTGGAATCCAGACACATAGACTATTTAATGTTATAAATAGGTACAGAAAGTAATCATGAAAGCTATTGGAATCCTGACTCTCTTTAATCTAGATGACAAGAATGCAAGGGGGAAATAGAATTCAGACTTCAGTTGGTTAAACCCTGAGATTACAGGCTGGAATTTTTTTTTCTGTTGGTATAAATTAAATGTCAACCACAATCGAACAAGGCTGGAAGGCAGCATAACATCTGTGTTGGCTCAGGTTGCTAAGCATTGTTGCATCGAAACCAATAAGTAATACTGCTTGCTGTGATTGATGGTTAAGTAGTTGGTACCTCAAAATCTCAACTCTGACCTAGGCCACATGATGTGAACATGGTACATGAGTAGTTTTTGGGAGACTATGCACCTCATATTTTAACTGCCAGGACTCCAGCAGCAGCCTACCTGTCTTGGCCATCTGACACCTAATGGAACTGAGAAAGTCATGAGCTGATAATGGCATTGGTGTCACTTCATAACTCCTAGGATTGGGAAGACTGCACATTGCCAGCCAAACCTGGCATCAAAAACTGGCAGCAACCATTGTTGGGCCAGCAGGTTGAAGAGATGCAGAAGATTTCTTTTAATCCAATCTCGTCTCTAGTCTCTGATTTGTCTCCTCTCATATATCAAACATACTTACTGGTGTCGGGATTTCATAATCACAGTTAGAATCAAATACCCTAAGATTATGCTGGCTGTTCTGGATGATCGTCCTGCAGCTGATTCAATTCTATCCACTACTGCTGGGCTGGGACAATTCCATCGCGGAAGCTGAATGTTTCTTTCATGACAGGACTAAACAGGATAAGCTACTAATTTGGATATAATTTAATGTAGAAAACAGACTGCGAGGAAAACGGACATCCAAAGATTAAATGATGTGACGTGGTTGTGGAGAAGTTTGGAGTGGGTCAGTTGGAGAGAACATGAACAAAGAAAACATTTTAAAGGTGGTGGCAGACAAAAGGTGATTCTTTAGGTCGGGTTGGCCGCGTTCTAAGACATTAGAACCTGCTGAAGGAGGTGATTTGATGATGATTAGAGGGATGCAGGTGAAGAAAAGGATATTATTGATGTGAAACAGGGCAAGCTTGCAGGCTCCTATGAGAAACTGAAGAGAAAAGCACAAGACCAGGAAAAATGGAGAAACGAGCAGAGAGCCTGCTATCCAGCATGTCCCCATTGCACCATTCAGCACAATGACTTGTCTGTTTATGATGGGTACACCTTTGCCATTTTACTTAAGCAATCAAGCCTATAACCTTAACACAGTTCTCTTCAAATGGGCCTTTTTCTACTGGGCCAACATCCAGATCTTCTGCATTATGTCAACAACAAGTACCATCTCTACAGTTGATCTCCAAGACTACTGAATGTGAGTGTTTGTGGTGGAGGGTTAGGATAGCAGTTAAGGTTTCTTTTTGTACCAAGATATCCTTTCAATTGATGAATAATTACGGTGCTCAATCATCTCTCAGGTCAATGGTCTCTCCTCACTTGTAATGCTCTGGAATTTTGCGGTGTAAATCTCTGATCTGCTCTCCCCGAGTCTCTGCAGGTGTTTCAATGTTTCCTTGAACTACTAACTAGCATTCAATCAATAAATCAATTCTATACATCAGCACACAGTAGTTTGTAAAATTCACTGCTGCAGCTGGAAAAGATTGACAGACTGAGGGTATTCCCCAAGAAGCATTCAATAATTGAAATATTTTCTGATCACCCTGTGCAAAGATGTTATTACACACATCTAGAGTAGGTGGAACTTGAACTCAGGCCTCCTAGCTCAAAGGTAGGACCACAACCATTATACCACAAGAACCCCACAGTCAAAAATTGGCAATTAATTCCTAAGTAGTATGCACTTGATCATTTCTAGGTGTATGCTATAGTCCGGGAGTTCATTTGTGTCTTTGTATAATGTTCTGGCCAATTTGTTTAATAGAATTCTTGCAGTTTTTCTGACTTGTTAGGTAATGGACTGTAATTCCATTTGCTATGCACAAAAGATCATCAAGCTATTTGTGATCTCATTAATGCAGGCTTATCAATTAAATTTCTGTTTGGTAAGCTATATTGACGTCCATTTAGTAGAGGTGACCTTTTCCAGGCATATGGTTAAAAGAAAACGATAGAGTACTTTTTATGTCAGATTCATAGTAGAATCTTGAGTAAACTTTTGAAATTCCGGAACCTGAACCGAAGTATGGAAAACTGAATGCAAATAGACAGTTTCCCTCAAGTGATCTGCGAGAAACTGTGTTCTGCTGCTCTGTATGGAAGTGAAATATGTGCATAGAGAAATGTTTCCAACCGGAAAAACTCATCATTTCACTGTATTATCTATTTTTTATAGGATTAACTGTTTTTAAAAAGCTGTCTCTTTAAAAACAAACTTATTTTATGGCATGTGAGCGTGATTGGCAAGGCCAGCATATGTTGCCAACTAATTGCCCTTGAACTGAATGGCTTGCTTGGCCATATCAAACAGAGGGCAGTTAAAAATCAATCCTTCTTTAGTAGGTCAGCAATCATGTGTAGCGTAAGTATGTCGTTACCAGATTAGTGAACCTGACGTGTTTTCATGACAATTATTGAGACTAGTTTTATGTTCCAGATTTATTAATTGAATTTAAATTCCACCAGCTGCCATGGTGGGAATTGGACCCATGTCCCCAGGCCTGTGAATTACCACTACAGTGATATTACCACTACACCAACTTCTCCCATAACATCTTTAATGCAAACATCATGAGAACACAAGAAATAGGAGCAGGAGTAGGCCATCTGGCCCGTCGATCTGCTCTGCCATCCAATAAGATCATGGCTGATCTTTTTGTGGACTCAGCTCCAAGAGGCCCTTAATTGGAGTATTATTTACTTTTGCCTCCACTCGACTACTTCAACTCTGCTTTTCCGATGGTGCTAGCTCATGCTGAGATATAATTCTCCAGTCACTGATCATTTGATACTATCTAAGTCAGTTGTTTGTTTCTCGTAACAAAAACAGAACTTGCTGGAAAACTCAGCAGGTCTGGCAGCATCTGTGAAGAGAAATCAGAGTTAACATTTCAGGTCTGGTGACCCTTCCTCAGGGCTTTTCCAGCAACTTTTATTTTTGTTTCTGATTTATGTTGTCCGCAGTTCTTTTAGGGTTTTTTTTGTCTACTTTTAGTGTTAGCTTAACCGGTGGGTACTACAATGATATTCAGTCGTGTGTTCATTGTGGCCAAATTCTGTCTTTGTCCAAATTATATGCATGTGCACTTTCCACAAGTACTACTGAACACTAATTAAAAGTAGAAACTGTCAAGCTTCCTTCCACTTCTCCTCCACCTCATTTCCCAGGGCCACTAACCCTGGCTGAAGGGTTGGGACTAGGAACCTGACCTGGGAACTCTGACTTGCACTTCACCTAAAGGGAGCAGTTACCAAGTGAGCAACAATGAGTTAATACGACAACGAAAATGGTTGGGAGCCAGTTTTGTTTCATAATACCTGAAAATCATCATCAATAAATTACAATGGTAGTGTACGATGTATCATTTTCATTCTTAAGCCATTCCGACATCACTGTAATTATCATTTTGTAATTTTTCCATTGGCTGAAGTCAAATTAAATGGTCTTTTGTATAATTTTGAGAGAACTTATAGATTGCGGCAATCTTTTTTGGAGTCTTTTTTTATCAGCCTTCTTTGGGCAAGAAGATAGTAAATTATCAAAAGGTTTTAAATTATTTTGGCAATCCTTTCATTCTCTTTCATTTCATTCTCCCTTTGTCACTGTAAAAGCACAGCATGCTTTAGTGTTCAGTTACCCATGTGCATCTGTCTGAAGGTTTTTGTTTTAAAATTAAGGAGTAACTATTAAAGAGCGCAAAAATGTCTTTTTTCGGAAAATGTTGCATAATATGAAAATCCATTTCTATTACCACAGCACCTGCCAGCAGAAAACCAGGAGATCCACTCATTATTTCAGACATTAAGAAAGGAAGTGTTGCACACAGGTGAGCTTTTTCACCTTGCAAGTATTTTGAAAATGGTCATTAAATGCTTTGAGTTATCTATTCATAAAAGGACCAAATGCGGTTTATGCAAAATAAGATGTATGTGTGTGAAGCTTATGGTAAGTCCTGTATGGTTTGCGCAGCAGCTTGAATGAAGTGCAATCGTTTTCATTTTAGCCAAGCATAGGAACAACAAATCACCTTGCCTTTAAAGAGATTTCAGTGTTCTCACAATCTATTAATATCTTTAATGTAAGTACGGTTTCAGTAACAATTTATTATAAGCTCTTCCTATCATCTGTCCATTCTTTCTGTGGGGATAAAGTGAGGTTATGCACTTTGGCAGGGTAAGTAAAGGAACTGCATATTATTTAAATTGAGAGACCCTGCAGAAAGCCACAGCACAGAGGGATTTAGGGGTCCTCGTGTACAAATTGCAAAAAGCTAGCTTTCAAATTCTGCAGGTAAATGGGAAAGGCAAATGGAATGTTGGCCTTTGTTTCAAAAGGAATGGTGTATAAAAACGCGGAAGTCTTGCTAAAACTATATAAGGCACTAGTTGGATCACAGCTGGAATACTGTGGCTAGTTTTGGGAGCTTTATCTAGGGAAAGATGTACTGGCATTGGAGGCAACCCAGAGAAGGTACCACTAAATTGGAAAGTTGGGCAGAGAAATGGCAGGTGGAGCTTCAATTTGGACAACTATGAAGTGATGAATATTGGGAGGCCAAATGCAAAAGTAAAGTATACGGTTAATGGCAGGACCCTGAGATACATAGAGAGATCTTCAGATTAAGGCCCTGAAAATGGCAACACAAATGAATAAGCTGGTAAAGAAGGCATCTTGCCTTCATCGGTCAGGGTATTGAGTATAAAAGTTGGCAAGTCATGTTGCATGGCTAATCAACTTCAGTTAGGCCACATCTGGAGTATTGTGTACAGTCTAGTCCCCATATTAGTGAAGATGTAGAGGCTTTTGAAAGGGTGCAATAAAGGTTTACCAGGATGTTGGCTGGATTGGAATGTATTGGGTTTAAGGAGAAGTTGGACAAACTTGGATTGTTTTCGCTAGAGCATTAGAGGCTGAGAGGTGACCTGACAGAAGTATATAAAACTAAGAGAAGCATGGATATGGTGGATAGTTGGAGTCTTTTTCCCATGGTGTAAATGTCTAACACTAGGGGAGACAGGTTTTAGATGCGAGGGAGAAAGTTTAAGGGAGGTATGCAAGGAAAGTTTTCTACAGAGGGTGGTAGATGCCTGGAATGCACTGCCATGGGAGGTGGTCAAAGCAGAGTTTGAGGCATTTAGACAGACACTCGAGCAAGAAGGGAATAGAGGGATATAAACCATGTGCAGGCAAATGAGATTAGTTTAGAATAGCATCATAATTGGCACAGACTTGGTGGGCTGAAGGGTTAGTTCCTGTGCTGTACTGTTCTATGTTCTATGTTCAAGGTTGATTCCTAGAGGAATATTCTTATGTGGAAAGGTTGCATAGTTTGAATTTAGAATAATGAGAGGCAACTTTATTAAACCCAAACAATTCTTAGGGGACTTGACAGAGAAGCTGTAGAAAGCTTGCTTCCCCTTGGGGGATAGTCCATGATCAAGGGGCATAATCTCAGTGTAAGGAGTTGCCTATTTAAGAGAGAGAAGAGGAGGAATTTCTTATTTCAGAGACTAGTAAATGTGTGGAATTCTTTACCACAGAGGGCTTTAAGGTTAGGTTTTTATGTCTGTTCAGGGTTGAGACACAGATTTTTGTAAGTACAACTTCAAATTTATAGCTATCAAATTGGCAAGTGAGATTATTACAGAGATGGACATCGGCAACTTTAATAAACTTGCAAAGTGGATACATATCGACAAATTAATTTGGATGCGGGTAAGTGTGAAGTAGTACACTTACGCAGGAAGAATAATGAAACCGCGTACTGTTGGAACCGAGGTGTCCAAATGAAACATGAAACAAGAGAAACAGAGGGATCTTAGAAATCACTAGAAATAGTAACTCGAGTAACAAAACCAGCAAAGTAATCTGGTTCTTTTCATAGTGATAAAATTAAAAAGTGGAGAAAGTTATGTTAACTTACGCAAAACCAAAATAGATCTTATTTGGCTCCTGTGTTCATAAAGGGGATGGTACTGGCACTAAAGAAGGTGAAAAATTATTTCCTGTAATGAAAGCAGATTGAACGTAGGAGGGATGATTGAACAGACAAGTGCTGTTTTCTCTAGAAAAGAGAAGATTGAGGGGTAATTTCATGGGGTCTTTCAGATTATGAAATAGTTGATGGACTAAGTGTAGAAAAGGTGTTGCAACCCTGCAATGGTGATAATTCCAAAAGTAGGGAATTCGTAATTATAATCAAGGAAACATAGGATCATGTGGAATGGTTTATGACAGGAGAGGAACTTGGAGGCGACAATATTCCTCAAACATTTTCCTGCTCAGTGGTATCATTATCCTGATATTCCCAGCCTTTTGGATGTGTCATGGGCACAAGGCTGCAATTATTCAAGAAGGCGGCACTCCACCATCAACTCAGGGCAATTAGGGACAAGCAATAAATGAGGACTCAACATATACTTGTTCAAAAAAAATCATTCATTAATCACAAAGATGTGCTTTCCTTTGATCCAGCTGATAGCCACAAATGTGTCTAAAGTCTAAATGTTTCAATATTTAGCACACGGTTCCTCAATTATATATTGTATTTAAGTCATTTCTGCCATATTCTACTGATGCCTTCATCCATTGACATTTGATCAGATATATTTCTGTAGAGCACGGCAGTCTTAGAGCTACTCATTACATGAGATTTGATAGTAAGTGTTGGCAGGTAATTTGACAACCATTTTAATCCTGTTCACCATTCAGTGTATGTACACACATTTTCAGGTATAAATCACCAAGAAGCAGGATTCATAGCTGATATTTCACCTCTGTGCTGTGGGATCTCACATGCTCCTGTGAAAATCAGCTAGCTCCAGATGGGCTGGTAATTGAACATTAGACTTTCTAACCCATTTGCCTTAGTGGTATATTGGGCAGTACTTTTATCTGTTGGTCATCAGGGAAGTTTATCATCAGCAACTTAGATTTTCTGATGATAATTGTAGATGCTTATCTCTGCGTAAATTAGAATTACTTGACAATCTCCAATGTAATAAAGCACTGTTCAATTAGTACTCCATCAATTTATGACTTCAAAATACTGAAGAACAGATGAAGAATAGATCGATTTCAACTTCCAATGTGAATTTAGATTTAAAGCTTGAGTGATGACTGTTTTTCATAAGCGTTGTGTATTTTCAAACAGAACTGGAACATTGGAGCTGGGAGACAAGCTGCTTGCTGTAGACAGCATCCGTTTAGATAACTGTTCCATGGAAGATGCAGTTCAGATCCTTCATCAGTGCGAGGACCTTGTGAAACTCAAAATACGCAAAGATGAAGACAACTCAGGTAGAAAGGAACACGTAGCTTTCTTTTATTTTGGCAAGCATTGTGACTCTGCAGTCATTCCTAAGTTTCAGTCAAAATGTTTGAAGTTTTCCCTAATTGTCCTTTGTAAATTTGAGCAGAAGTAGTGCAGGAAATATGGCGAAGCAGCA
The DNA here is from genome assembly GCA_024137785.1 of Ginglymostoma cirratum. Classification (NCBI taxonomy): domain Eukaryota; kingdom Metazoa; phylum Chordata; class Chondrichthyes; order Orectolobiformes; family Ginglymostomatidae; genus Ginglymostoma; species Ginglymostoma cirratum. Next base: position 21,133,602 of record JAHRHZ010000021.1, on the reverse strand, counting down.
CAAATATTGTTGTGATTCTGACAGTGAAGTTTTAAAAAATGACAAACGCTCACAGTTATCCATTTGGCTGCCCATGCATGTATTTTGTTTATGAATTTAAGCACTGTTAAAATGCTGCCAACCTTATTTGTTTCACTGATTCTCATGAATATTAAATGAAAATGCAAGTTGCACATGTTAGTGATCAAATTATGGAAGTTTATATTGAAAGATTACTATGTGACCGAGTCATTGTAATTGGGGAGACAATAAAATTAATTAGAAAATACGATATTATGAAGGTCAAATGCAAAAACCAAGTACTTGAATCATGAACGGGTCTAATTATTCACTGATGCCATTGTTATAGTTAAGGATCTTGAATTTGTGTTCAGGTTATTGTATTTGTGTTCTTTTTCATTTCTTACTATTGTTAAAGTGTGAGGTTTATACAATTGTTGTAAAGTCATGAGTTGAATCACAGGAAGCCTACCCATAAAGTCATGTTAGTTGGAGCTATGAGTTAGCCGAGGAAGCTCTTGTATAACCCTATTTACCTAGAAATATGCTTTTCTTTAAAAGAAAAAAGAAAAGTAAAAACAGAAGTAATAAGATTTAGGAACAGAAAGAGTCACTTTAGTCCATTGAGCCTGCTCCTCTATTCAACATGATTATAGCTGATCTGGTAGTCCTCAACTTCAATTTCCTACATTTTACCGATATCCCTCGATTCCCCTTCTGGTTAAATTTGGTCTGTCTCAGCCTTGAATAAACTTAATGATCCAGCTTCCAGTGCTCTGTGCAATAAAGAATTCCATAGATTCAGTCGCCTCTGAAGAGAGAAATTCTTCCCTATCTCTGTCTTAAATGTGCGACTCCTTACTTTGAATTAGCCCCTCTGGTTCTAGACTCTTCCACAAAGCGAAACATCCTCTTCACCTTTATCATGTCAAGCCCCCTAAGAATCATATGTGTTTCAATAAGGTCACCTCTGATTCTTCTACACCACAGGAAGTACAAGCCCAACCTACTTAGCTTCTCGTAAGAATGTCCCTTCATATCCGGGATCAACCCTGTAAACCTTTTCTGGGCTGCCTCCAATGCCAATATATCTTTCCCTCAGATAATGGGACCGAAAGCATTCACAGTATTTTAGGTATGATCTGACTCGTGCCTTGTACAGTTTTAGGAAGACTTCCCTATGTTTATAGTTGCCTTTGAAATAAAGGCCAACATTCTATGTGCTTTTCCTACTACCTGCTGGACTGGTATGCTATCTTTTTGCAATTTATGCTGAAAGACTCCCAGATCCTCCTGTGCCACAGCTTTTTGCAGTCATTCTCTATTTAAATAATAATCAGCTCCTCTCTTCTTTCTGCCAAAGTGCATAAATTCACATTTCCCCGTGTTATATTCCATCTGCCAAATTTTTGCCTCATCGCCTTGCCTTATCTATATCCCTCTGCAGACTCTTACTGTCATTGTCACCACTTGCCTTCCTACATTTTTTTGTGTCATCAGCAAATTTGGCGATAGTATATTCACATCCCTCATCCAGATCATTGTTATAAAACTAGTAAATAATTTGTGGCACCAGCCCTGATCCTCGTGGCACTTTACCAACTACAGGTTACATCCAGAAATCACCTTTTTTATCCCAACTCTTGTATTCAGTTCATTAGATAATCCATTATCCATGCCGATGTACTGTCCCCAAACCACCACAGTCTCTTATCTTATTAAGTAGCATATGTTTGTTTTTTGAAAGCCTTTGGAAATCCAAATATATTACCTTCACTTTTTTCCCTGTATTCCTGTTTATTTCCTCAAAGAGTTCTGATGAATTTTTCAGACATGGTTTCCCGTTCTCGAAGCCATGCTGACTCTGCTTACTTACATTGTACATTGCTATATGTTGTACTTAAAATAGACTCTACCGCTTCCCCAGTGTCAGATGTTAAGCTAACTGGCCTATAGTTACTTATTTTTAACACCCTTTTTGGATAAGGGTGTTACTTTTTTAGTTTTCTAATAATCTGGGACTTTTCCAAATCCTCCTTCCTCACTGGGATGTATATCTTTGTTGTGAGTCATGAACTATTTTCTTAAACGTCTGCCATTATTTTTCAACTGTCTTTTCTGCTAAACTCACTACAAGTCCACTTTGTAATTATCTTTATTTAAATTTAATCAACTGATTCCCACCCAAGTTTCTCACCCTCACACTAAATGCTAAATTCTGCAACATTATGGTCACTGTTGCCAAAAGGATCTTTTACTCTGAGATAATTAATTAAACCCGCCTCATTGCACATTAACAAATCCAAAATAACATCATCCCAGTTTGGATCTACAACGTATTGTTCCTGAATACAGTCTGTGGCTATTCCTGTCAATTTGATTTTCCCAATCTACATGAAGATTAAAGTCACCCAGGGTCAATGCACTACTTTTTTTATACGCCCAAAAGTATCTTCCGGTTTATTCTCTGCCCCACAGTATGATTGCTGTTAGGTGGCCTTTATACTACCCCCACCAATGTTGTATTCTCCTTTGTTATTTCTTGCATCCGCTCACAGAAAGATTACATCTTCTGATCCAAGATAATTTCTTGCTAACGCATTTACCATTCTGTACTGACAAAGCTACCCACCATTATTTCCTTCCTGCCTCGACTTTCAATGAGTCACATATCCCTGAAGATTTTGTTCCCATCTTGTCACCATGCCTCTGTAATGGCTATAAGATCATAGCCATTAACCTCTGTTTGTGTCTTTTTTTTTCATTTATTTTGCCCTGCATTGTCTGAGTGTTTAAGTAAGGTCCATTAATTTTGCCAATTTGCCACTTATTCCCCTTTGATTTTCTCTGCTGTCTTTTAATTTTGTACATTCTGTTCCTCCTTGTAGTATTCTGAATATCATTACTTTAAATAGCTGCCCAATCTTTTTGCTTAATAAGAATTCATATGCATCCCTACTCCTGAATCCCCTAACCCCCAGTCCCCTGCTCCAACTTGTTCAAAGTCCTTTCTACAGTCCTAGTTATTAGATTTACTGGGATAATGATTCTAGCAGAGTTCAAGTGAAACCTCTTGCGCTGGATCAGCCCCCTTCTACGCCAGGACTGGTGTTAGTTCCCTTTGGACTGAGACACAGCCCAACGTGTGAAATGATGCTTTTTTTTTCAATTTTTTCACACTTTATAATTATTATTTTATAATGGCCAGAAGTTACACTCTTGAGGAGCTGTGCATCGCTTTGCATTCGTCCCAGGAGTATTGGATGTCAACTCATGAGACCAAGTATAGAATAGAATAGAATAGAATCCCTACAGTGTAGGGACAGGCCCTTCGGCCCAACAAGTCCACACTGACCCTCACAGCACCCATCCAAACCCACCCTCCTATAACCCACCTAATCTACACATCCCTGAACACTACAGGCAATTTAGCATAGTCAATCCACCTAGCCTGCACACCTTTGGTCAGTGGGAGGAAATCGGAGCACCGAGAGGAAACCCACGCCATCACGGGGAGAATGTGCAAACTCCACGCAGACAGTCGCCTGAGGGTAGAATTGAACCCCGGGTCCCTGGCGCTGTGAGGCAGCATTGCTAATCACTGAGTCACCGTGCTGCCTGTGTGTCATTAGAAGTAGAAAGGGGCAAGCTCTGTTTGTTAGTTTAAAGTATGAGTTTCCTATGAAAGTGTATTTTTAATAGCAGTTTGCCATTAGTCCTTGATGTTGTAAATATTATTTTAAAAATGCTGTATCTTGATCTGTCATCCTTTCAACTACTAACTGGAAGTTTAATTTTCTCTTTAAATTATTATCAATGCTGAAGAAAATCATAACACTACTTAACAATTTGGAACTTAACAATGTCAAAAATGCTGGCTAACCAGTCAGAACTCCTTCATTAGGTAATTATATCATCTTAGCTGGAGTTAAATTGTGAGATATTTATAATTGATGCTACAAGAATTCTCATTTCACATCCTCATGATGTCTCAAAACATTCACAGCTAAGAAATTATATTTACTCAATTATGTATGCGAAGAAGCAAGAGTGAAATCTGTTTCTGGTGGAGTTTATTGAAGGATATGTGGGCTGCCATACCAGGAGATCTCCTTTGCTCACCTTTTGAGAATTGCCAAGGTTCCTTTTACAATAACTGAAACCACTGTAATGTTTCATCCAAAAGACGAATTGCCACATAAGTTTCCTGCTTATTCTTTGTAACCTCGGCAAAATCACAGAAATACTGGATGAGTGGCACAGCACCAGAATCATAGAATCGTATGTTACAGAAGAGGCCTTTTGGCACATCGAGTCTGCACCGACACCTAAGAAACATTTCACCCATATTTACCTTTCCAGGGATTCCACAGCTCTTCCAGTGAAGCCGCTGTGGACATATGGGAAAAGCCCATGTGAAAATTTGCTCCCTAATTTTTTTTCAAATATTTCAAACAACAGCCAGTCGTAGCATTATGACTTCAACCCAAACAAACAAAACGAGATGGTTTTGCCACTGAGTGATGCAGAAAGAATCCACCTTTTAATGCTTAGCACAAACAAAAATCATGTGTTTTGAAATTTTAAATGGACTTAATCACCTAAGGCTACAATCTTAAGTTAGCCCCGTGTTAAATATATTTATCTGTAAACAGCCCAATGAGTAAGGCATGGAATGAAACATGCTGAAGCTTGTGGGTTTTTCACTTCTTGACCCAGGTGTTTTAGGGTAAAATGTCAAATAGAAGCCTGACTTTCCCCAAAAAGGATGAACATAAAATTAAATGAACACCAATTTATTTAATCTTCACAGCTCTGGAGAAGAGGCAACTAGACTCAAAACGTTAGCATGCTGTCTCTTCACGGATGCTGCCTGAACCACTGTGATTTCCTGTGGATATTAAGTTGGTTTTATTGGTTGTGGGTATGGGATCCTTTATGTTAGTCAGTAGCTGTCGCAGGGTGGTTGTTGGTTTGTGGGCTACCCTGATATCTAGGGGTCTGAGTAGTCTTGTGGTCATCTCTGATATGTGTCTGATGTATGGTAGGGTGACTAGTGTGTCTGGCTGTGTTGTGTCTTCTTGCTGTGGTCTGTCGCAGAGGTGATGGCGGATTGTGCTTTTTGGGTATCCCTTTCTTTTTAAAACTCTGTATAAGTGCTCCTGTTCTGCTTGGTGCAATTCTGGATTACAATGTAATATATAAAATACCATGCAAGGACTGTGAAAAACATTACACAGGCCAAACTGGAAGGAAACTGACAATAAGGATACGTGAACACCAACTAGTCATCAAGAGACATGACCAGTTTGCACTGGTCTCGATACACATGGACAAAGAAGGGCACAAGTTCGACTGGGACAACACATCCATAACAGCACGAGCCCAACAGAGATATGCCAGAGAATTCCTGGAGGGCTGGCATTCCAACCAGAACAAATACATTGAACCGGATCCGATAAACAAACCATTGAAAAACAGACCCGGAAATGATGCCAACCACCCCAGCAAATCGAGGCATGTAAATAACAAGCTGGACAGAACACCAGTGCTTCACCAGAGGTGCGTGACGGTGTTACCTTGCAGGGAGACGAAACGTCTGCAACCAAACACACCAGCTCGGCAAACAAGTCTACAACCTTGTACTGGAATACGCTGTGACACTATTTCATTCATCAAAGTGTCTTTGAAGAAGCAGCCTATAATTTGTTGTCAATGCTTTATTATTAAGTGGCACAATCATTTCAGAGCTTTGTTATTCAGTAATATAAAAGTAATTGCAGAAGATTATTAATCCTTTACTGTAGGCATGGAATAGTCATTATATTGAGCTAAGGTAAATTGAGCGCATTTTAACACAATAAATGCAACCTGTTGGGGTTTTTGCTATAATGGCAGTCTATGTATTTATCTAGGTTTACTTTACACAAAGCAATTTTATTTTGATGGATTGGAGAAGGTTTCGTCTTTCTTTTTAAATGGAGAGGTATAACCAATGCCCACATGCCTCAACGCAGAAGCTCATTTACACAGAAATTTCTCAGGTCCTGCCTGGCACCCAGCTAGACCCACTGATCCTATCCAACAGACAATGCAAACTGCTGGTGGAGGATTGTAGCCAGAGACAAATTGCATTGGGATGTGTTCAACTTTTTTTTTGGGGGAGTGGGGTGGGAGGGAATGGGGAAGGCAACAAATTTGTCAGTCTGAAAGTGATTTTTTTTTTAATGTAATTGCTACAGTAATGCACTGTGATTATAAGCACCATGCCCATAGCTATTTTCCCAGTTTCATCTCTGAACACTTTTGGGATTTGACTGCTGGGTTGTTATTTGACAGCTGATTGTAATATTATTCAGTAAGGAATAGGTTGGAAGGAATGAAGTAAAGTCGCCACAGTCCTACTGGACCATAGAGCTGCTCTCTCTTTAGAGAAAGGTGACTGGTGGTGGTTTAATCCGAAGGTCACTACACCTCAGGCAAGGGAAGAGGTTGAGAAGAAGACTCCTTCATTGAAACCTCAGCCATTGTGGGGATTGAACCCATGCTGTTGGCCTTAGCCTGCATTAAAAGCCAGCCATCCGTCCAACTGAATTGTATGTCGCAATCTCACGAGATATTTTGAATCACAATTGAAATACATGCGGTTCACATTTTTTGTGTATAGAGAATTATTAACTTTAGTGCTGAGCCTTTTACACTAAAGATGTGAAACAGTTCCAAGTTTAAATGAAGGCACTTGGCACATGCAACCAGGTTAACAGTGTAAATAAGATTCTCCATTTGGTAGTATTCTTGGTTCAAGTTGTACACTGATAAATCCTTTCATTTCAACGCCGTTCCTGCTGCTTTTGTACAAAAGCATTTATACTTTCCTTGAATTCTAGATGAACAAGAGAGCTCTGGGGCAATCATTTACACTGTGGAGTTAAAACGTTATGGTGGTCCATTAGGAATTACCATATCGGGCACTGAAGAGCCTTTTGACCCAATCGTCATCTCGAGCCTAACAAAAGGAGGTTTGGCTGAAAGGTAAGGCGCACAATCTATTCCTTCTGCAAATAATGCATAGCTCTCCCCAGTCTCCTAATTCGGCTGAGTCTGGGAAACCCTTGTTCGATGCTGGCACTTCCCAAGAGGAAGAAGAGAATGTTAGGGAATGTCAGCTGGGCTGCATTTAGCAGTTAGTCACTGATTGACTTTGGAAACAGTCATAAAGTAAGTCAGCAGCCTGTTCTCTGAAATGGGAATGAGAAGCAAGTGCGTGAACTATGTAACTGAGTAACTTGCAGATCTCAAGGAATTTGGGAGTGCCTTGTAACCATGTATAACCCATGACTTATTGAATATTTAAAATCTCTATCTATACTTGGCCTGTAACCTTCTGTATATCATGATTGATCCAGATATGTGGTGTACTGATATGTGAATGTTGAGTGTATTATATAAGTGTTTGATATTTGTCAGCATTGCGGGCATGTTAGATTGTTTTAACAGGACGGGGAAAATAGCTTACTTAATTGAATGCGTGATTTATTAGGCGTTTGCACTGGACACATCAATAGACAATTGAAAGTTAGCAGTGAGCATTTTCTAACATGCTGGGAAAATTGTTTGCATGTGAGTCTATCTGATTTATTGAAGACCCCACAGTATTCCCCACCCCTCTTCGAAAAAACCTGTTTAGACTAAAATGACGACTAGATTTATTATCAGAGAGGTGATTCACATGCTGGTTATTTATTGTCACAGAATTTGATTGTCATTCTGGCATTGTTAATTTTATGCTCAATAAAGCTGTGATAAATCAGACTCAAATATATGAAGCTAACACAGTCCTTGCACATAAAATTATATAAAGCATGAAACAATCTTCTTGCCATCTGTTCTAATCTTTATTTCCTTGAATATGAAGTTTTTTTTTGTCTTATGTTACAGGACCGGTGCAATCCATATTGGAGACAGAATCTTGGCTATAAACAGCAGTAGCCTGAAGGGTAAACCCTTAAGTGAGGCTATTCATCTCTTACAGATGGCAGGAGAGACTGTCACACTTAAAATTAAAAAACAGCTTGATGGTAAGGACTTGACTTGCTGCATTCATGTTTTTTTAATGAGTTGATATTCAAACTTCTATTTTAATTTAGGAAATATGGAAATCAGGGTTACATGAAGAGTTAAATAAAACAAAGAAGTGCAGATGCTGGAAATCTGAAACAAAAAGAAATCACTGGAGAACCTCAGCAGGTCTGGTAGGATTTGTGGAGAGAAAGCAGAGTTACCATTTTGGGTCCAGTGACCCTTCTTCAGAAGACCCTTCCAAAGAAGGTTCACTGGACCCAAAACATTAACTCTGCTTTCTCTCCACATGTGCTGCAGGACTTGCTGAATTTCTCTAGCAATTTCTGTTTTCGCTTTATGAATAGTAACCTGGTTTATGTTGAAATTGTTAGCTTTTTCTACGACTTTTGGGGACTGTCTACTCAAAGGCTCCCAAATAGATCCAAGGTACGGACAGTTGATTTTATTTCTAAAGCTGTAGCCAAACTAACTCCCAAGCAAAGAGGGCAGGTTTTGTACCATAATTTGTGGCAGGATTTAAATCTGGTCCTTGAGAAGTATAAGTGCCACACCATATGGCTGATTTTTTTTTTTTAAAAGAAGAAATATTCTTTGATTTTTGGATACAATTTTGGTTGTCTTTGTTTTTACAGTATCCAGTCCTAAAAAATCATCAGTTTCTGGTCGGCTGAGTGAATTGAGTGATGTGGAAGATGAAATTCCCACTGTACAGAAGCCTGTCAAGCTCTGTGAGATGTACTCTGCTACGATCCCCAGTGTGGATAGTGCAGTGGAATCCTGGGATGGGTCAGGCATAGACACAGGCTATGGAAGTCAAGGTAACAGATAAGTTTGAATTGTATTTTATTAATTGTTCATGAGAAATTGATGTCACTGGCATGTCCAGCATTTATTGCCTATGCTTTAAAAGCTTTTGATACATCAAATCAAGACGCTTTTAGGAAAGTCTTCGCCAAACTTGGATTTACAGATAAAATTATGACATGATATAGGAGCAAAAGTAGACCACTTTTTCCCCTCAAGTTGTTTTGGCATTCAATAAGATCAAGGCTGACTGTTTGTTTGTGTTTTGCATTGCACATTTCCATCTACCCCGATTTAACCCCTGATGAACAAGAATCTTTTGACTTATATATTCAATGACCCCACTGCCACCACCTCTGAGGCCAGAGTTCTAAAGTCTCACAACTAGCTGAGAGAAGAAAAATTTTCCCTATCTCTGAACTAAAAGGCCAACGCCTAAGTTTAAAGTTAGTTCCCCTAGTTCTGGACTGACACACAAAAGAACACGTCCTTTCCACATCCACCTTGTCGAAACCATTTAGGATCTTCTACACTTCAATCAATCACCCCTCACTCTTTTTAAACCCCAGAGGAAGCAAGCCCAATCTCCTCAACTCATCCTAATAAGACAAACCAATCATTCCAGGCATCGATCTACTGGCTGTCTTCTGAATTGTCTCTAATGAACCATTTTCCCTTAAAAAAGGAGACCCAGACTGCTGACAGTATTCAAGATGTGGGCTCACCAATGCCCTGTATAATGAAAGCATAACCTTCTTATTTTTATGTTCACTTCCACTTGTAGTTAAAGAAAGTATGCCAATAGCCACCTTGATTTTGTACTGTCCCTGCCTGATAAATTTTCATGAGTCATGCACCAGAACGCCTAAATCACTCAGGTGCCTCAAAGTTTTGCAGTTATTTTCCATCTAAACAATGCTGTCCTGTTGTTTTAGTCTCCCCACTAAAGTGAACAACTTCACTCTTACCCACATGTTACTCCACTTACCAGATATTTACCCATTTATTCAACCTTTCTACAACTGTCTGCAACTTCCTTGTATCATCTCGACATACTTACCTATCTGTCTCGGTGTCTTCTGTGAATTTAGCTACCATGCCTCTGTCTCTTCGTCTAAGTCATTAATATAAATTGCACAAACCCTGCAAGAGTCCACTTGTCACATCCTGTCAATCAAAGACCCCATTAATGCATATTCTGTTTTTCTACCAGCCAGCTGATGTCTATCCTTTATAGTATGTTACCATCTACATCATGAGCTTTTATTTTCTGCCTTTAATATTGCACCTTGTCAAATACCCCTTGGAAATCTTGAGTATAGTATGTTTGCAGGCTCCCCCTTATCCTTTATTTCTTCAAAGGACTAGAAGAATTGGTTAAACATGATAGCCCATTGAAATGCTGACAATTCCCCATTGCCTTGCGTTTTTCTAAGTGTAGCTATTGCCTCTTTAATGATCAATTCTAACCCCTTCCATTTGACAGGCGTCATGCTAACTACCTATAGTATCCTGTTTCCTCTCTCACTTTCTTCTTGAAGAGTGGGTGATGTTTGCTACTTCTCGGTCTGATAGAATGTTTCCAGAATCTAAGGAATTTTGGAAATTAAAACCAATGCATCTACTGCCTTTTTAGCCATTTCCTTTAAGATAAGTCCAGCTAGATCCAAGATTTGTCAGCCCACAGCCTGTAGTTTGCTTGGTACCATTTCCCTCATGATTATATTTTCGCTAAGTTTCTCTCTCCCTTCCACCTCCTGATTTAAAGCTTTTTTTTTTTTTTAAGTATTCTCTATAGTGATTACAGACGTGAAATATTTGTTCATTTCATTCGGGATTTCCTTGTTACCTACTATTAACTCCCCGTTCTCACTCTGTAGAGGACCAGCATTCACTTTACTTACTCTTTTCATGTTTAAATACTGGTTGAAACTCTTGTTATCTGTTTTCATATTCTTGGTTAGTTTCCTCCCATACTCTAATTTCTTTTTCCTTAAGTTTGATGCCTTCCCTAACTACTTCAGTTAAGCCTGAATGTGCAGGCTCCTTTATAGTAGGAATTTACGTATTCTGAGTATTCTGAAATATTTCCTTAGATGTTTGCCACTGTTTCTGTATTGATCTATCTCATCGCCTGGTATGCCAGTTCACCTGGCTAGGCTTTGATGCCAAATAGTTGACCTTATTAAATATAAAATACAAGACCCAAAATTCTCCCTTTCAATCAAATTTTGGTCACTACTACAAAAGCAAAGGTGCTGGAAAAGCTCAGCAGGTCTGGCAGCATCTGTGAAGGAAAAAACGTTTCAGGTCCGGTGACTCTTCTTCAGAACTGCTGGTCAATGCTACCTAGTCTGAAATCGTTAATTAAACCCGTCTCATTACCCTTATGTAGTTTCATGGTGGATTGATGGACAGAGGCATTGTTCCCATTATTTGCGTCGCTCAGGAGGTTGCTAGGGAGTGAGCGCATCTGGAGTAACAATGTTTTTTGCAATATGAATTCTTGGGAAATGCTGAATTTGCCAGTTGGTCTTTTTACGTCACTTTTTTGGGTCTGGGAAGAGGACATTGAGAATGAGACTATGGTGCCAGGAGAGGTGATATGAAGCTAAGAATAGTATAAACAGTCTTTCTGTTGAATAGGCTACTGGGTCAGAAGGATGATAAAGATTGCGAACTATTCAGTTTACTTCAAGTGAACAGCTAGGTCGTAGGAACTAGGAAAAGGATGTGGAATCTTTTGGCTGGAGATGAATAAGGTAGTTTTAGTTAAGCCAGTATTCAGTTGGATAAAGTGTCATCATATATGTCATGAAGTTGGACAAAAATAAATCAGATACAAAAACCTGAGTCCATATGATCACAGAGCATAGAAGTGAGCTTTTAAGCCCATCAAGTCTGCTCTGCCATTCAATGAGATGATGGCTGATCTAATGATCCTCAACTCCACTTTCCTGCCTTTTCCACCTAACTCCTGATTCTTTACTCATTTAAAAACTTGTCGATTTCAGCCTTGAATATACTTAATGACCCAGCATCAAGGGTCCTCTGAAGTAAAGAATTCCACAGATGCATTTTACCTCTGAGGAAAGAAATTCCCCCTCATTTTTGTTTCAAATATGCAAGAGATTATACCCTCTGTTCCAAGACTGTCCCACAAAGGGCAATCTTTCCACATCTACCCTGTCAAGTCCCATAAGAATCTTTTATGTTTCAAAAGGTCACCTCTCATTCTTCTTTATTTCAGTGAGTACAGGACCAATCTAGTCAATATCTCCTCAAAGGACAGTCCCTCCATACCTGGTGTTAACCTACATGTGAAGTAAGCAAATGCTGGATTTAGTGTCTGTGATGTAGCCTGAGATTGGGAGCTGGTATTCCGTATTAGATAAAGTTTGTAAGTGATCATAGAATCAGGGGTGCTAGCAGAGTAATCGAGGTGGCTGTTGTCAGCATGCATGTAAAGCTGACCTGATTCTCATTGACACTGTTGCTTAGAGGCTAAATTAAAGAAAGAAGGTGACACCAACTTCAAGCCTTTTGGTATTGCCATGGTGATTGACTTGAGGATGAAAGAAGAAACCATTGCTGAATACATGCTGGCCATGTTGACAAAGATCCCTTTAAGATGACTGTGGAGGATAGATGGAGGTGATACAGCGCTTTAGCCTTCAAATAGTTCTCACTTTTATTCAGAAACATTGCTAGTCCCCTGAGAATTACTTTTCTCTTCAAAAGGGTTTTTTGAACACAACCTTCATTTGTAGCTTGTATCCAGTGTACAGATATCACAAATGGCTCGCACTTTTTAAGTAGATGTAACGTAATAATAAATAAAAATAATCATCAGCACAAAGCAAGAGACTTGCTCAGATTTGGAGCTGTGTCTCTATTATTGACCTTAGACCTTTATTAGTAGGCTATTTAAAGGGAATGCCAACTGAACTTTTCTCCAAACCTCCGCACGGCCTAATGAGAAAACTTAGTCATGACTATATATTCATGTGTTATTGCTTTGCTGAATTCCAGTAAACAATCTGGGTGAAATCATTTGTGACTAAATATGCGCATTTAGGTCAAAAGCAAAATTTGTAATAGTCTAAAAAAACAAGCCCTAGTCTGTGAAATCACTGTAGAAAGAACAAATGAAGTATTTCAATAAATCAGTAAACAGAACTGTTTGCAGATTATAAAGACAAAAATGAGTTTGCATGCATCATTAGCTGCCTTCTGTACTATAGAATGCCACTTGTCAGTCTGTGCAGGAAAACGTCTGAAGGTTTAATTTACATTCAATCTTGTAAACCAGTACAGAGAAGCAGGAGATTGCTTGTGTAAGTCTTATCATGTTGGCGTGCAGAGAGCTGTATATTTTTGGAATTCACTACCCTATATTGCTTATTGATGCTCAGTGTTGTTTCTACTCCTGAGTATATTCAAGACTGATCAATAAATTATGGGGTATCAAGGAGTTGTTGTAGTGGGAATTAGCTGGGAAAGTGAAGTTACATAAATGTTCAACTGTAACCTTTTTGAATGGCAGAGCTGGTTCAACAGGACTAGTAACTTATGTTCTCTCTCTGTATTGTTATGCGTTTGTTAATTTTGAAGTTTATTTTTCAAGGGAAATTATTGGTTTTAATTTGACAAACAAGGAGTCAGCAGATCTAGTTATATACGATTATAGATACTTGAGAGGTGACTGCGGACACCACTATATTCTGTGATGCTGTATAATTTAAACAAGGGCTGACTTTAGTTTAATAGCCTAATACTGTATATCATTATCCAGAATGTGTTTGAGAGTCAGAATGCATTTTCAAGAAGCGGTTTTGAAGCATAATATTAAGGATTGTCAGAAAGTAACTCTATAGTATATTACAAAAAAATTGTTTCTTAGTATATTTTCCTTTAATCTCTGAGATGCATGTTTAAAGTGGTTCAACATAGCTAGAACGAAGGTATCGTTAACATGAAAGACACTTGGATGGTCTTTGTACAAATCTTGATGATGTAACAGTGCACATTGTATATCATTTCATCCGTAAAGTTTTTTTATGCATCAATACTATGGGAAATAGGGTTGGGTAGTAGGATATGTCTTTTTAGTTTAAAGTTTGAAGAATTTTGGGGAGGGGAAAATATTAAGTTTGGTTTTTACTAAAATAGACATGTGGGTGTTTAAGTAAAACTTGAGGAATTATTCCATTTCACAGCAGGAATGTCCCTCCACTGGTATGAGTATGTAAAATAATTTCTTAAATAACATTGACATTTTGTTGAGGATGGTTACTAGCATTCCTATTGTATTCAACTTTTTGTTTAAGATCCAAATTAGCAATGAGATTGGAAGGATTGGTATGTCAAGCCACAAAGATCGGAGCCAGGTCCAATGCTTTTTGTCATTGATATAAATGATTTGGATGTACATATAGGAGGAATGCTCAGTAAGCTTGCAGATCGCACCAAAATTGGTGGTGAAGTGTACAGTGAAGAAGGTTATCTCAAACTACAAAGGCACCTTGACCAGATGGGCCAGTGGGCCAAGGAGTGGCAGATTGAATTAAATTTAGATAAATGTGAGGTGCTGCATTTTGGTAAGACAAATCAGGGCAGGACTTATACACTTAATGGTAAGGTCCTGGGATGTGTTAGCAAATAGAGACCTTGGGGTGCAGGTTCATAGTTCCTTAAGGTTGAGTCACAGATAGACAGGGTAGTGATGAAGGTGTTTGGTACACTTGCCTTTATTGGTCAGTGCATTGAGTATAGGAGTTGGGATGTCATGTTGTGACTGTACAGGACATTGATTAGGCGACTTTTGGAATATTGCATTCAATTCTGGTCTCCCTGCTATAGGAAAGATGTTATTAAACTTGAAAGGATTCAGAAAAGGTTTACGAGGATGTTGCCAGGTTGGAGGGTTTGACCTGTATGGAGAGGCTGAATAGGTTGGGGCTGTTTTCCCTGGAGCCTAAGAGGCTGAGGGGTGACATAACAGAAGTTTATAAAACCATGAGGGGCATGGATATGGTGAGTAGCCAACATGTTTTTTTTTCCCAGTGTAGGGGAGTCCAAAACTAGAGGGCATAGGTTTAAGGTGAGAGGGCTAAGATATAAAAGGGACCAAAGTGTTATTTTTTCATGCAGAGGGTGGTGCATATATGGAATGAGCTGCCAGAGAAAGTGGTGTAGGCTGGTACAATTGCAACATTTAAAAGGCATCTGGATGGATACATGAATAGGAAGGGTTTAAAGGGATATGTGCCAAATGCTGGCAAATTTCTATATTAATTTAGGATATCTGGTTGCCGGGGTCGAGTTGGACCTTAAGGGTCTGTTTCTGTGCTGTGTGACTATGGCTGTAAGAAAAAGTGGCAGAAAGCTGATCACAGTTCAGTTTGATCCTTTTATATGTACAATGGGATTTGAATAACGAACATTTGTTATTTGTATTTTCTCAAATTAAGACTTCTTAACCATTTGTTTTTGAGCTCATTATTTACTTCTGTTTTAACTTATTTGTCTATATTTTCCACGACATTTCCTTTTCTGTACATCTCCCTTTTGTCTTTTGAAAAATGACATATATCCTTCACACACATCTATCCAACCAGGGCAACCTGGATCATCAAAAAGAAAGTCACGCTGTCAGGCTCCCTGCTGCCCTTCTCACTGTGTCACTCTATCCCAATCACACTCTAGAAATGCTTTTCATGTCTCTTCAGCCTAATTATAATGGCCTTTGCTGATAGCCCATGACTTCTGACTTCTTAAAACCTCATCTCGTTGCTAATTATAGTTGCATTCCATGCTGTTCTTGGTTTACCATTACTTGTATGCTCACTTTCCAAATTAGGGTACAACTTCCAGTTTTATATTTTCTAAATGCTGTAACACATTTAATTTGCAGGGTTTACTATCACGCTAACCTTGAAGACTGGTTTGATAGAACACTTGCTAGGTATACCCTAGGGTAAGAAATACAGTATCTTATTACTGCATAAGTCGTGCATTACACAGAAACAGACCATTTAGCTCAACCTGTCTATGCTGACCAGGTTTCCTAAACTGAACTAGTCCCATTTGTCTGCATTTGGCCCATATTCTTCTAAACCTTTCCTATCCGTCTACCTGTCCAAATGTTTTTTAAATGTTGAAATTGTACTCGCCTCTACCACTTCCTTTGGCAGCTCATTCCATGTATGCACTACCCTTTATGGAAAAAGGTACCCCTCAGGTCCCTTTTTAAATCTTTCCCCTCTCACCTTAAAACTCTGGCCTCTAGTTTTGGACCGCCCTACTTTGGGAAAAGGCCTTGACTATTCACCCTATGCATACCCATCATGATTTTATAAACCACTGTAAGGTAACCCTTCAGCCTCCTATGCTCCATGGAGGAAAGTCCCAGCCTATCCAACCTCTTTATAACTCAAACCCTCCAGTCTCTGTAACTTGTTTGAGTGTGAAGCCTAGTTTGATGAATCCAATTTTTAAAAATTTTAACATAGTAGTCATTCATTGGAACATAAGCTTGCAAGGCTGCAGAATTTCTTTATGAATAAAACAACAATACATAAAAGGAAAAAATAATAAAATGTAACAAAACAAGCTATCCAAATACAGAAAGCTTTTTTTTTTAAAATATCTAGAACACAAAGCAAATCAAGGTTTTCATATATTCCCTAATGCTATCACTTTACAGAAATCCAAATCCACAAATATTACTCCTCTGTCTCACGTCTTTAAGTTCAACACTTTCCTGTGAACTGTGAAGTTTTTCTTTATCATAAATATTCACAAAACTGAAAGCTTTCTCAGTTGTTTGATAATCTTCAGATTTCTAGCTAAGCCCTCTTGTCTGGAAGTTTCACAAAGTAACTTTCTAGTAAGTTAACTTATTCCCTGAATTTTTTTATTTGGCTGCTGATCCCAGTCAGGTCTCTTCCACGTCAAACTCGTCCATGCTGACTAGGTTTTCCCTGATGCTATAATGATAACCACTGACCCACTGTGCCAGCCAGATGTTTTTCTCTCCAAATGCTGCCAGACCTGTTACATTTTCTGCAGCAATTTCTGTTTTTATTTCAGGTCTCTTCCAAAATTGTTCAATAGCGTCTGATCTCTGAGTTGACTGAGCTAAAATGAAACCCTTGATTATTTTCAACAAAAATCAACTAATAATGGCTCTGAATATGCTGCCAGACTGTTATTCCAGCATTATACAAACACTTTCCTTTAGCAATCGAGGAGTTGCAAGTTCTCAAACATGTACTGGATTTGTTCCAGAAAGACTGATTTACCTATCTTTTTTAAATCCTTTGTAAAAGTAGCCAATGTCCACATGTAACCAGTTTGAAATTTTTAAAAATAATGTTTATTACATATGAATTAGGCAGGGTGAATATACATTTGCAAAATTTTTAAAATGAATGTAAAAACAATATAACTGTCAGAGAGGAAATAATGTTTCAGTCAGATAAAATTGTAGGTTTTTCAGACTATTATGTGGATACCTAAAAATGTGGATTCTGTCCTGATACTGAATTTGGATACTGCTTGTTCCACACCAAGCCATGTACACATGACCAATCCTGTCTAAAATTTTTCAAGGATCCATGTTGAAAAGGAGTAATTTTTTTTAAAAATACTACCCAGACTATGATACACACATTATTTGGGCTTCATACCAAATGACTGGGTGGCACAGTGGGTCAGTGGTTATCATTATAGCATCAGAGATCCGGGTTTATTTCCACCCTTGGGTGCCTGTGTGGTGTTTGCACGTTCTCCCTGTGTCTGCGTGAGTTTCCTCCGGGTCCTCTGGTTTCCTCCTACAGTCCAAAGATGGATTGGCCATGCTAAATTGCCCATAGTATCCAGGGATGGTTAGGCTAAGTGGATTAGTCACAGGAAATGTAAAGTTATAGGGACAGGGTAGGAGGGTTGGTCTAGGTGAGATGCTCTTCAGAGGGTCGATGTGGACTCATAGGACTGAATGGCCTGCTTCTACACTGTAGGGATTCTGTGATTTATATCTGAATCCCCAGGTCAGTTAGGTCTCTGATGGGATTTGTGTTGTTAGATCATACAGTACTCTCAAGGTCTGTTGCACTGCTTCCTGGAATATCATACCTTGGCAATAATTCATTTGACTTGCTGAACACTGAATTTTGTCGAACTGTGTAAATATTTGCAGAAGTGTGATTGTGTTCTCCTTTATCAGAACTCCAGGGCCAACTCTGTTGAATATGAAGTGCTTTTCAAATATCAATTTCTGAAGCAGGTACATTTAAAACATACTTGGACAGGTACATGAATAGGAAAGGTTTAGAGGAATATGGGTCAAATGCAGGAAATGGGACTAGTTTGGAAAATCTAGTCAGCGTGGATGCGTTGGTCTGTTTCTGTACTATATTACTCGGACCCTAACCAATTTACATTTCATATTGATGACTTTGATGAGGGTACCTAGTATAATGTATCCAAGCTCAGTGATGTTGGGTGGGAATGCTAGCTGTGAGGGGGGTGCAAACAGACTGAAACGGCGACACAGAACTTATAGATGGAATATAATATGGGAAAACATGAAGTTATCTATTTAAGAAGGAAAAATAAAAAAGCAGAATCATCTTTTAATTGGTGCAAATGGATTGTCTTTGTACATGAATCATAGTTGTGATGCAAGTATGCCGAGCAATGAAGAAAGCAAATATATCAGCTTTTGCTGCAAAGGAGTGAGGTTTAGGAGTAACGAATTCTTACTAGAATACTTGCTTGAGACCATAGCTGCAGCTCTGAGTGCTCTTCTCCCTCGGGCAACACATATGTGCCTTGGGGAGAAGTGTGACAAAGACCGATTCCTAGGACAAGGGGGTTGTCCTCTGGGAATCGATTGAGTAGATTCAGCCTATATTCCCCAAAGTTTAAAAGAACGAAAGGTGTTCTGATTCAAGTATACCAAATTCTTCATAGGCTCAATGGAGTTGATGCTGGGAGGATGTTTCCATTGTCATGGGAGTCTTGGATTCGGGGTCACAGTGTCAGAATAAGGCGTTGGTCATTTAGACGTGAGCTGAGAAGAAATTTTGCCACTCAAATGGTGTCGAATCTTTTTGAAATTTTTACCCCAGAGAGTTGTGAATTGTTCATCAGTGACTGAATTCAAGATGGAAATCAATAAATTTTTGAAACCAAGAGAATTAAGGGATATGAGGATAACAAGGGAAGTTGGCTTTGGGGTAGCAAATTGGCCAAATTTTGCTGACTGATATAGCAAGCTCAAAAGGCTGAATGGCCGACTCCAGTTACGTTTGTCTTTTAACCTGGAGGCTTTGGCTCATTGATAACAGCCTTCCCTGTTTCAGAAATTCAGAGGTTCAAACTCTGCTTCAAACAGTTCTGATCCAGCTCTGCCTCTTAATTCTATTTTGATGTCCCGCCAGTATATTTTGCCTGTTGATTCACCTCATGTGTTATGAAAAACCATAAAACTGTCCTGCCACAGAGGACCAACAATCATGAGTTATGACTACTGAAAGAGTGTTCCCATCACACCTGTCAGATTGTTGCAAACTACTAACTAATCTGTGAATCATTCCGCTACTGCATGTTAGTCTCCAAGGGAAAAGTGTGAAGATGCAGAAACAACAATATTACATCCATCCATTTAGTGTTTATGTTGAAATATCTCACTCAAATTGACACCTTAAGTGAAAACATGATTTCTCCAAAGGGACTGAAATTTACATCTAATTTGTTCTTGACCCTGTTGCAATGTACAATGAGCAGTTCAGGACATCTCTGATCATTGGCAATAGGTTATTCAGTGTACAAAACCCTTGTGTATACCTGTTGTACTTACACTGGTGATTGCAAATACATTAAATTACACCTGATGAAATGGCTAGTGTGTAACCATTGTGTAACCACACAAATGGTAGAGCTTTGCTATTCATGTAACAAGGATTAATTTATTGGTTCTAAATCAATGATATTAAACTGGGAATTTAACTTCCCAGTGTGATCATTCAGTAACCGAGTCAGGCATTGTGTAAAAGACAAAGATAAACAGGATTACTTGGTTAGAGACAAAAAAACCTGCAGATACTGGGATCCAAGGTTGACAAACAGGAGGCTGGAAGAACACAGCAAGCCAGCATCTGGAGGAAAGGAGCAGTCAACGTTTCAGGTATAACCCTTCCTCAGGACTGGATGTGGGGGCAGATAAAGAGAGGGGGTGAGGTGTGGAGGCGGAATGGTGGTGATAGGTGGACACACCCCTACCCCTACATCCAGTCCTGAGGAAGGGTTATACCCAAAACATTGACTGCTCCTTTCCTCCAAACGCTGCCTGTCCTACTGTGTTCTTCCAGCTTCCTGCTTATTGAAACAGGGTTACCACTGCTTCCAAAGCAGTGTAGCATTCATTTGTCTTTGATTGATCTAGGATGCAGAAAATTCCTTCTTGTCTTTAACTTGTCTGTTATTGTCTGTAGAGGGGAAAAAAAATCACCAAAAAAAGGCTATTTTTGTTTGGAACATTGGAGCAGACTACAGTAGCGACACATAACAACTAGGGTAGTGATAGCTTATTGGGGAACTTCACTACACTGTTACCAAGCCAGTAGGGAAAGCCTTACACTGATGTGTGTTAATAGGTCTCAGCAAGGGGTAGATTAAGGGCATCTTGGATGTTATCTTTGTTTGACTGTAGGAAAAGGAAGACCCAGTTGGAACTCCTGTTCCTGATTGCTAACAGTAACCTGTGTTATGTCATGTATCCATGGGGTTATCAGATGTAGCTGTCTTCCATGTCGAGTTTCCAATGTTCCCAAAATCCTACAGTGGAGATTGGGATAGTACGAGAATTCAGAATAGGGGAACAAAAAGAGGGAGAAAGGAAATGAGGATGAAGGGGACAGGAAATTAGGAGTCAGTGAGAGATGATAGCAGGACATTCAATGATGTTGCCATCACTGAGACCCCACTATCAACATCCTGGTAGTTATCATTGATCAGAAGCTCGACTGGACTCACCAGATAATGCAGTGGCTACAAGAACAGGTCAGAGGCTAGGAATACTGCGGCAAGTAACTCCTGTCCTGTCCACCATTTACAAGTCAGGAGTGTGTTGGAATACTCGCCACTTGCCTGGATGAGTGCAGCCCCAACAACACTCAAGAAGCTTGACACCATCCAGGACAAAGCAGCCTGCTTGATTGGCACTGCATCCACAAGCATCCACTCTCTCCATCACTGACGCTCAGTAGCAGCAATATGTACTTTCTACAAGATGCACACAGAAATTTACCAAAGATCCTCAAGACAGCACCTGCCAAACCCACGACCACTTCCATCTAAAAGGACAAGGGCAGCAGACATATGGGAGCACCACCACCTCCAAGCTCCCCTCCAAGTCACTCGCCATCCTGACCTGAAAATATATCATCATTCCTTCACTGTCACTGTTTCAAAATCCTGGAATTCCCTCCCTAAGGCCATTGTGGGTCAACCCACAGCAGGTGGACTGCACTGGTTCAAGAAGGCAGCTCCCCACCACCTTCTCAAGGGCAACTAGGGATGGGCAAGAAATGCTGGCCGGCCAGTGATGCCCATATCCCACAAAATAAACAGATTTTTAAAAAAAGATTACATTATGATTTGGGAGGTGGTGAGACTGGCATGTGAGGTTGGCATGGGGAATCTTTATTGTAGTACTGGGACTTCAGGAACATTTTTCTGTCGGAGAAGATTTTTGATATTTCAGACATAACCTATAAGTACTAGTTTTAAAAGTAAACGAAAGTTAGTTATAATAGAAGTTAAGACTAAAGATTGAGACTGGATGACTGAGTGTCAAAAACACAATCTTTGTACCTTTTAGTCTTCAATATAAATTTCTCACTTTTATTCACCAAACTCTCTGCACGGATTTCAGCCTTGCTCAGATCGGTTATCTTAACCTGCCCTGTTGAAATCCAGATTAGTTCCAATCAATATAGCTGTAGCATTTGTACATACCAGATCACTTGCACATTGCGTTCAAGTCTTTTCTAATTTCCAGATAATGCATCTTAATGCCCCTTCCCTTAGCAAGCTGTCTCTAGGCCTGTGGTCTCCTGTGATTAGCGAAGAAATTTTATTTTCATTTGTATAAATCTTCCCAATGTAATTAGCATTACCTCTAGCATTCCTAGCATTTGGTCTGATGACTAATTTATTCTCAAAATGGAATCAATAAGATTATTATGCTTATGGCATTTCTTCCCAATCACCCTGCCAAGTTTACACAAGATGAATCAACTAGAAGATAAATCCTTAAGATAGATAAAAGCTTAAAATAACTAATATACTAAAAAGATGCAAAAGCTACATAATTATCCAGATAAAAATAAATGTAGACTCTGGAGATTGTACAGAAGCAGTTTGGAGAACCTGCTCAAAATTTTTCTGAAAATGTAGTTATCACATAATTCTAGACAACTATACCAGAAGGGCGTAGCTATCCTGTCAGAAAACACAACAAAAAGAATTATCCAGAACCAATTAATTATTGAGAAGTTCCTAAACCTTATGAGGGATCCTTCGAACATCTGACAGATTTAATTCAAGTGACTTCCCGGTAACTCGCTGCTTACTGTTTTTGAAAGTGAGTGTTCTGAGCCCATAGGTGCATCAGTATATCGGAGACTAGCAAATTTCTAACTCAATAACTCCAAATCAAAAGTAATAGGTCACGTGATGATCAACTTACATAGAGGTCATAGTGACTCCAGTGGTTGGCTGTCTGAATAATAGATCAGTCAATGGGGGCAAACACTTCTAAGTGTTTTGTACTGTACTTTCCAAATTCACTTTAAATAACTGACTTCAGTGGCTTGGTAATTTAAATATGTGTTGAAGTTATTGAAAGAGAAAAAAGTGACAGGTGAAATAAAAGGACTCATTTCTTTCTCCTGGTGGTCATATTCCTGATTACATCACCCAGTTCTGAAGGATTCTTCTACCCGGCAATGTATCAGGGATAACTGGGATATAAATTGAGTTGATCGTATGAGAGATAGAAAGTTTCATTGTACCCTACTCTGATTGGACAACATTAATCCATGTTTTAAAAAAGCCAAAGCTCATTCCAGGAGTGCGCTACGGAATATCAGGTCAGCATATAAATACAGGCTGTCTAAACAGAAAACTGCTGGAGCAGATTTTTGCCTAGACTCTGTGTTAAGACACAGGCAGAAGTTAAAAGTCAATGATGGCCCATTATTGTAGGAAGAATAGTACATTCATTATTTTGAATTACTGTTGGAAGGCAAAATGATTTTAATTCTAACCCTTCAATTGCTCCATTTATGTTGCCAGAAAAAAACAGCTTAATGTAGAATTCTAGCCTAACGTCAGTGCGCTTATTGACAGATTGGAGAAAGGAGTTGATATATATGAAAAATATAAGCAAAATGAGGAAATGAAATATAGTTTTGCATTATATATGAATTTACTGGAATCTATACAATTTAATATAAAATAAGGGTACAATTTTACAATGAGCAAAAGGTACAATAGATTACAAAAGCCGACAAATTGTGTTGAACCTTTATGAATCATCAGATCTCAGGTAGAGCAGGGTAGCTCACTTCAATAAGGTAAAGGAAAATAGATCTGTACCTGAAAGGGAAACATTTGTAGGGTTTTGAGAAAATGGGACTAATTGGATAACTCTTGGAAAGAGCCAGCACAGACATAGTGGATGGGTTAAATGGCCTCCATAAAGGTAAAAGGTAAAGTTGCCATCATCATAGGGGGCTGCTCTCTCGTTTGAGAGAGACAACTGGTGATGATTTAATTTGAGGATCATCATTGCCTCATGGTGAGGGGAGAGGTGAAGAAGGACAGTCCTTTGTGGTAACCTCAGCCAGAGTGGGAAACGAACCAATTCTGTTGGTGTATCTCTGCATCGCAAACCAGCCATTCAACTAACTGAGGTAACAGGTCTTCAACCTCCTGTACTGTATATTTGACAAATATCAATTTTTTCTATGAAAAGCTAAAAAGATGTGATACTATGTAATAAATATAATAGCTGCCTATTTATTGTAGACAACAGACTTTGATCCCTGTACCAGCATAATAGAAAGCCTGGCTGGATGAGGTAATTAACCTTAATCTGTTTAAATAATTTATTGCTATTAATAATTTTCAATTCAGCATCTTCACATTTCCTCCCATAATGAATTATGACAGTTGGAAAGCTCATTTAAATTTCAAGTATTCAGTTAGACATCGATCGTCAAAAAAGTGATCCTCAGTTAATAGTAAATCTCATACTTTTTCAGGAATCTGTCATTATGAATATAGACTGGACTAACTTATCTAAAATTGTATTTGCTTGAAGCATGAAATGTGTTTTGATTGATCAAACATCCCACCCAGGTTATTTCGTTTCCTTCAGTGCTTTCCTGTCATCATATAGTTCAAAGTTTCTTGCTTTGTGGATAAATCTTGATTGCAAAGCATGTTCTCTATATCATGTACTGCTTATAATTTTGCTACCAATGACATATGAGGCATTGCTTTTCAATTCGTAAATGGGTATGTCACATCTCAGTGTCGTCCACAATGAACACCAATAATCTTTGACAACTCCACGTGGTTTGCATACATTAACCAAGAAATGACGGAAGATATTATGCCTCACTATAAAATGTTTTTATTAAATATAATTTGGTAGTAACTTGTGACGAAATTGTACATGCTGTGACATTATTATCCACACGCTATTTCACATCAAAGTCCCTTCTCATTTAAAGTTGACTTGGTTAACGTTGGCATTATTAATGGAGTAGTGATAATGTATTGTTTAACGTTAAGAGTTTGGTATCATATTTGCCACAGACTTCATGTTCTGTGCTGTCCCTGCCTTCAAGACCTTCTTTCTTCATCCTGATTTGCTCCTGCATTCCCGCAGGCCTTCCTCCAGTTCCTGCCTCCAGCCCTCAGACGTCTTTCCATCGATACCTTCCCCCCAGCTTGTGTTATGCCTAATGTATCCTATGTCCCTTTCTCTGATGGCTGCCATTTCTGAGCTTGCACTGAAGTCCCGGCCTCTTATCTAGTGGCAGACATTGATCGGTGTGCATCGTACTTCCAGTTTCTGCCACTAGATGGAGTCTAGTCCTTTAAAACTTGATCAACTGAGTATTTCTTAAAGTGTATCCACCGTAATTGCATTTATATTTTATTTCTCCTGCTTTTTAAATTATTTTTAAAGGTTACTTTGTTTATGGACAGCCAGTTAAGAATGTACACCATTTCAAGTTGATGTTTTTAAATTGATTTCTACTGCGAGGTCCTGAAGTACCTAATTTAGTGTTTCCGTCATATATAGTAATTTATTTTGCACTTCATTTCGGCTAAGAATTCACAGTACTATGCACATACAGGAGTGCATGTCAACCTTCTATTGTTTATTTGCAAGCAAAAAATGTCTGAAGAAACCTAACTCAAGTTAACATTGATTTCTCTGGGAAGGTATAATTCACTTAAAGTCAAGAATGCAACCACAACCCTTAAGTGAAGGCATATTGCGTGGTATAATTTGGGAATCTTAGTTTTGATTAAATGAGGAGATGGCTTAATATAGTAAACTCTGGTTTTCTTTCTGTGAATGTGACGAAGCAATTGCATTTTGTCAGTATGATTAATTTTTGTTTTGTAGCAGTGTAAACTGTAAACGTGGCCTAGGCCATAACAATTCTCTGAAATGGAAGTAGTTTATTAATTTAAAAAGGCACATTCTTTCACTCGGGACAATTTACAAGAATTCCAATGTAAAGTGAAAAGAATATTTATTCTGAGTGGAAAGTGCTGATTGGTTGACATGTGAACTGAAATTGGTGGAGGCATTGGCAAGGAGAATGTAGCAGTTAGATGTTAGTTAACAGTTAACCACCAAGTTTTCTTTAAGTTTTAAACCAGGCAGGTTGACTCTGGTGAAAGCATTGTGCTGAGAAATGAACTAGAGCATGGTTGTCACCATTTTGCTGAGTTGGAACAAACTCAGCGTGTACATGTTCTTTCTCCTGTGTATTAATATGTATAAAGCTTCCTGTATGTACAAGTATGCTACGGGGCAAGCCTATCTTAATTTTTTTGTCAGATTAATTATTTGCACCATGGGATTATTTAACAATTGTTGCCCAATCGCAGAATCACATCTAACTTAAGGCACTGTGTTGCAAATGCGAGCTAGTTGGGTACAGTTAGTAGCTTGCTCATTGCAAACAACTGAAGAGATGTAGGATTTGGTATGATCCACCAGTCTTTGGAATGTATGGCCTGCATAACTTGCATCACATTGGCACCGAAATTGATAAACGACTTTACTCATTTTTGTGTATCAGCAGAATATGTGTTTGGCTCGATGGCAGCATCCTGTCAGTGGCAAACACCACTTATATTGCTAATGCATAGTGGCAACATGAACAACTAGCTTCACCTGTTGCTCAAATATTTTGAGGTAACTCCCCTCCCAGCATCATCTGAGGTAGACTAGCACTTTCATGTAAATAGCAATGTGCTGTCAATATGTTCATTTGACTGCTAGCCTGTTAACCAATCACCAGATACAATTGTGGTGATCTAGACCTTGCCATTACTGTGTGAATTGTTGAACTTATGAACTCAAGAGCTCATTAAATTGAGTTCAGTTTTAACTATGCCCAAATAGATGTTGCAGTGAGATTTCCACTGGGTCCAGCTCTCGCCATCATCTTGGCTTCAATTTGTTTGATTTTGATTTGCTGGATTCTGCGACTGTTCTTTGGAATGACATCTAACCACCTCCCCTTGTACATTTCCAAGATGTAGATGATAAGTTTGCTATATTTGAATTCACAGCTGCATGTAAATCTTTTCTTACACACCCTAAAGTGCTCCATCCTGCGCTTAATCCCTCCTTTGAAATGGAACAGTCAAATGAGGTCCTTTTTCTCAATGTTCTGTTTGAGAGATTGGTCAGGGGTTCTGATATGTTGGATTCCTGTGATTCTAAGTGCTTTAAGGTTGGCCTAATTGGCAATGATTTATTGAACATGAAAGCTTGATGCTGAATTGGGTTGCATTAAAACAATCCTGTAGGACAATGACGACTCTGATCAGACCATTTCTCACTGTTTACCTCACAACTTGTGAATGGGATTTTGGATGTCTGATTTGGTTCTGAAAAGTTCCCAGCATACCTCAGAAAGGAAAAGTATCTGAAAGGTTTGAGCAACAGGTGAGGCTAGCTGGTTTCCACTGTTGCTATGCAGGATCAACACAAATCATGTTGTGCCTATCTCGCACAGGAGTAATGCAGTATACAGATTTCATTACTGGTATGATTTTTAAGATTGTCAGTCAGGCTCAGCGAGGTGAATCTGGAGGTTATATAAACCAATACACAAGGCGTTCTTCTTTGCAGAAATAAAGAACAGGAGCAGTTAACTTTCAGTTGTCATCTAACTGATGCATGCTCCATGGCAACATCTCTACTAGAGTCCACTTTCCAATCAATCAGCGTTCTCCTCCTGTGCAGTATAAGTGTTTCCCTTTTGCATTATTTCAGCAAAATGTCCTTTTTTCAACAAAGCTCAAATTCTGTTCCACCAAATTACAATCTGGGGAATGTCAATAATCAACTCAAGTAAGGAATTTTGACACTTGTTTCTTTTTATTTAGTCTTTTTGGATGTGCAACATAGCTATTGATCTTTTGATAATTTTGAGTATGTTCCTTGACTTCTCAAATTCCTACACTTGTGTATGTAGATGATACCACCAGTGTTTTGACTTATTCTGAATCTTTTATCAAACACTCCTATATTGTTTCTAAAACGATCGGTTTGAACCTCTTATTATTTCTTAGGTCCTTCTGGATATCAAGCCTCTGGCTACAGTCTTCATGCACATGAATGGAGAAGTGCCAAACTAAGTTTCTCACCTGCCAGCAGGTATCATAATAACCCATATCATGAAACAGCATTGAGTGATGATGAATGGGATCGACCTACCACTAGTGGGTGAGTTGTACAGTTCAATTTTCAGACACATCCGATGCGGAAATAAATCATTTTCTGTGTTATGGTTTTGCCTTTTTTTGATAATATTTTGTAACAACTTCAAAATGAACAGGGACAAATTGAATATGAGAAAACGTACCAGTATCTCTGGGAACAGCTGTTGTGACTGAATTGATGATCTTCGGATTCTCCTTTTACAATGTTTTAAAAAAAAATCTGCTTCCAGAATGCACAGTGTAGGGATGTGAAGTATCCCTCCAGTCCTGGGATTTTTATCTTGATTGAGATAGAAACCTGGCAGCTCTAGATTTCACTTCGGAATGTGAGCCCGGCTCCACCTACACATTGTCCTAGCCTTTTATCCCCGTGGGTCAGAACCACAGCCCTCCAGTCTTGACTCCAAGCCACATAATTGAGAGGTAAATAAAACTTTGCACATAGTAGCTACAGGGCTCCTTGTTTTAGCAGTTCACCAAATTAATTGTAGATAGTGGCTGCATATATGTGTGTATATGTTCTTATAATATAACGCAAAGTCAGTTAATGTACTTATTTAAAGATACAAGATGGTCCAAGTCACCAAGCTGACCAGTGCCTCCAACCCAATAAAACAGATGTACTGAGGAGGCCATTAAGCCCCGTGAGTGTTTGTTAGCTCACTGCAAGAGAAATTTATCTCATTCCTCTTACCTAGAGCCCTGCAGTACTTTTTTTCATTCAGATGTTTATATTGTTTTGTTTAGTTCATGGGGTATGGTGTCACCATGTTGTCCTGCATTCATTGCCCCATCACTAATTGGCATCGGTCAATGAATGTGGAGCTGGAAAAGCACAGCAAGTCAGACAGCATCCAAGAAGCAGGGAAGTTGATGTTTCGGGCCAAAACCCGTTGCCCACAAATGTGGCAGTTAGGTGCTGCCTTGAACCACTGCAGTCCTTGAGCTGTAGAGTTACCGAAAGTGTTGTTGGGAAGATAGTTTTAGGAATTTGACCCAAGGATAGTGAAGCAATGACAATATAGTTCCAGGTCAGGGTAGTGTGTGACTTGGAGGGGAAATTTTTGCCCTTGACCTTCTAGACAATAGACCTCACAGGTATGAAAGGTGCTGCTGAAGGAGCCTGGATAAGTTGCCAGAATGCATCCTGTAGACAGTTGATACAGTAAAACAGTGTAATTTTTCTTAACTTTTTTTTTGGGACACCCTGCACAGTTTTTAATTGTATAATTTTCATTTGAACAAATTTCAGTTATGGAGGTGGTCATGACGGCATAGAAACAGATCAAGAAGAAAGTTTTTGGTCCCAAGCTCTAGAAGATTTGGAGACGTGTGGTCAGTCAGGAATCCTGAGAGAATTGGAGGTAATGAAGTCTTGCTCTTTGGCATGCATAGGCTGTGACCGTTTCAGAACAGTAATATTAAATGAATCAAAGTTTTGCATTGGCATTTGTTCTTTAGCCTGTATATGGTCTTAATAATTACAGGAACCTAGCTCCTCTTTAAAGAAGGCTGGCAACCAAAACCAACTGAATTTGAAAAACTTGGCTATATTGGTACATTTTTTTTTTTGAATGTTTAGTATTGCTGTGAGGTGGTAACTGTTACAGTTTCTAATACAGGCAAGACTTTTTCTTAAAACTTAATAAAATTAACAGTTAATAATTCAACACTGACAATTCTTGCTTTTAATCCATACTAAAACCCATGCAGAGTGTTAAAATATTAATACAAACTTTAAGCAACTAATCCATACTTTTTTTATTTTGTGTCGATTCAGAGAATGTAACTACGCACAATTTTTCTAACTCTCTCACACATTGCTAATAGAGTTGCCTGTTTACCTTATTTTTCCAGACCCTGAACTTTACAGCTTTGTTATTTAATCCAACAGGCAACAATCATGTCTGGAAGTGCACTCAGTCTTAATCATGAAAACAGTATGACACACAGGCCTCTGGGAAGACAGTCCAGCTTCCAGGAGAGAAATCCTGTCAGGGTTCATTACACCCAGAATTCCCGTAGCAACACTCTACCGTCAGATGGTGGGAGATCGAAATTGCTTGCTATTAGAAAAATCAAGCAAGAAATGAAAGAAATCATGTCACCAACACCAGTGGAGTTGCACAAGGTTTTAGACCTCATAAAATATATTCATTCTAAAGATGTTTCTGTGTTTCTCAATTCAGATTTGTTCCTTTATGGAAACTGACCTGATAAAAATTGAAATATCTATTTTACTAATTGCATAAATTAATTAGACTAGCAAAAATCAATTGCTTTCATGACTCGTGAATCTAGACTTGGAAGTTGATCTATGTTGTAATTTGCTTTCAAACAGAAAGGACACATTATCCAAATAACATGTTGCATGTTATTCTCTGCTGGATATTTTATCCAGCTGTTTTACTGGAACATTACAAAATCTATAGAAGAGCAATACTGGAAATCTGAATTGAAAATACAGGAGAAATGTGATTCTGACTTGACTTCTTCAGAGCTGAAAGGGGCTGGAAAATGATGTTTACGCTATTGACAACCTCTTTACAGTTCTGAGGAATCATCGGACTCAAATCGTTAAACCGTTTCTCCAGTACTTTCTTTATTGCCAAAACCAGCATGCATCTTTCACAAGATGTACACTATACATTGATTCTGTACCAAATTGGAAAGTTATTAATTGAGTATCTTCTTGAAATCTTTCACAGGTAACACTCTATAAAGATTCAGATACTGAAGATTTTGGATTCAGCGTTTCAGATGGCCTGCTTGAGAAAGGAGTGTATGTCAACCACATTCGTCCAAATGGACCAGCTGCCCTTGGTGGTGTCAAACCCTATGACAGGTTGTTGCAGGTACAATAGATTTAACATTTAAATTCATTCTTAAGCATATAAAGCACAAGAAAAAAGACAACCTCTGACTATATGTATTTCTTGAAAGCATAGACCGAAAAGATTGGTTGGTTTTATTTCCTTCCAACAGGTAAATCATATCCGTACAAGAGATTTTGACTGCTGTCTGGTGGTGCCTCTCATAGCAGATTCTGGCAATAAACTTGAGCTGGTCATCAGCAGAAACCCACTGGCCTGTCAGGAGGTGCTCTCTCTAGATCAGATGTCCCAAGCAGGAGAATGGAGCGAGCAAGACGAAGCTCATGTTTTCAGGCAACAGAAAGGAAGACTCAGTAGTACTGATATACAGGAGAATACAAATACATTGTAGTACAATGCATTCAGTCCAAAAGGCTGAAGTATTGTCTATACTTTTAATGGTGCTAACTCACTTAAAATGTTCATTTGTGGAACACCTGCCTTTTCAGTCTGTCATTCATGTCTCTCACAGGTTCCAAGCACAGATTTCATAAATCAGCAGAAACCTATTTTTTTGATAAGACCCCCTCCCTTCAACATCGCAAATGACAAAAAAAAAAAAGCTGGTTAACAGGTTTGACAAAACTGTGAAACATAACTAAGCCAGTCTATGCAGGGCACAGCCATGAAACAAAACCTGTGCACTATTATGCCAAGAGTAGTTTATTTTTTTCCTGGTGATTACTGTCTAAATTCTGAAAATAAAAATTAACCTTTTTATTGATGTTGCCAGCTGGTTACTGGTCAAAAGAAAATATACATGCTGCATAAAATGTAAAATGAGCCTTTTTAATTAAATTGAAAATCTTGCTTATATCCCAAAGCTAGAGATGCAGCACGCAGTCTTATCCCTAGTTAAATGTAGATGCTTAAAAGAAACTGTCTAAACTGCACAGATGACAGTTTAGTTAGGCTTTGCTCAATTGGGTTCTGACCCAAAGGCTTTGTTCTTGGGGGCTGTTATCTTTTAACGGAATTCTCACTTGGAAGCAGAGCAAACCTTATAATGTGATCGTTAGCTCCACTTTCCAGTAATACTTAAAATCACAATGCTCAGACTTGAACATTGACAATTTCCTTCTACAAACTGCAAAAACGTAAGAACAATAAGCTTTCATTTTTGATCTTTCAAAGCACTGGACTGACTTGCAAAAGGAGAATGCTAATTGCTTGAAAAAGTAACACTATTCCTGTTTTGAAAAAAAAACATAACCACAGGTGACCTTCTCTTTGCCAGGATTTTATGGCCTCAGCTTTTACCATGGGGATTCCTAATACTGCCACCAGGACAGTAACTCTTGATGTATACCTGCCATTTCAGATTACCAAGTCTTATTAATTCATTAATCCAAATAGGTAATCTTAAATCTGTTCATTTGTGTCTTCTACATGTTAAGATCCAGCAGTGGGCTGGTAAATAGTTGATTAACACATTTGTATTTGTAAAAGATTGACTTTGTAAATCAGTAAAACTGAAGTATGAACTCTTTGATGTACATGAATTTCAAGGCTGGTTAAAATGTTAGTATTATTGGTGGTTGTGTCTCACTTCAGTGAATCAAACAAACCAGGTTAGATGATGTTAACTTCCACCATCAGGTGAAATCTGGCCATGAAAAAGGAGCAATTTGGAACAAATGAGCAATGAAAAGAAATTAACCTGATACTCTGGGTTTTCCAACTAATGGTTAAAAAGTCAAATTGTTTTTAGGTGTCAAGTGTGGATTAAGGAAGCATCTGTACCCTGCTTTGATCTATTTAAACTTTGAACCACCTGAAGAATAGAGTCATTATGTTAAGTTTTCCAGCCTAACAATGTGATTCATATTTAAAACAAACACTGCCAACAACTAGACAGCTTGACTCTTGGCAAAATTGAATCAAATCCCTCATACCAATGTCCTTTGGACAATGTATTTTTATTTGTAACGAACAAGTATTATAAACTGTAAAGTATTTTTGTACAAATTTCCTACTTTGGTAGCATGATATTTATCGTCCTCTTAAGGTTTTTGGGAATCTTCACTGCTAATTTGTATGGGATATGCAAGATGAAATAAAACCACATAAAAGCATACATCATGACTGCAATAGTTTAGTTTTAAGACTGTATCCATGACCTA
Source organism: Ginglymostoma cirratum (assembly GCA_024137785.1). Lineage (NCBI taxonomy): Eukaryota > Metazoa > Chordata > Chondrichthyes > Orectolobiformes > Ginglymostomatidae > Ginglymostoma > Ginglymostoma cirratum. The sequence continues at coordinate 21,100,661 of JAHRHZ010000021.1, read as the reverse complement.
AAATGCAAATATACTACAAGATACATTACAACTTGAGTGTTCCAAGATGGATGTCAAAATTAAACACTTCTTAAAAATCATCTAAGAAAATGAAATAATGAATGTTCTGTTTTTTAAAACTTAGTAGTTATTGGTTTCAGTTTGTGGTAATTGACAAAATAGACTCAGACCACAGCTTTAAGCATATCAGTTTTACAGATCAGTGCAACCTGTTGTCCTAAAAACACTATTGTTGGAACCTTCAACACTGTCAACAGCATAAAGTCTTCTCCATGAAAGCGTGCTGCTCCTTTAACTTATTGCACATTATTTCCGTGTCTTTTTTTTGTGTTTGGTGTCTTTGCATTCAATTCCCTTCTTTAGATAGCTGCCTTACTTTCAAGTTGTGACTTAGGGGTGGGCAGTCAAGTGCCAGCTGCCGAAACATCTTGCAGCCAAGAGGTGATTCCATCAAGGATATCTACAAAACAAAATACATTGCCAAGATTGTATCAAGATAAGGAATTTAAATACCTATCCACAATTCTTAGCATTCAGTAAGCACTAGCCAGCATGTGATGCTACAAAGAGTCAAGATTTATTATCTAAACCAAGCAACGGCAGGGCTGCATCAAGCTCTATATTACACGTTCCTCGTTATAATTGGCATTCTCAGACACTTCTTTGACCTAGATAATCATATGCACAGGAATCAAGAATCACTGCTTCCACACTGTAGGGTTTCTGTCAGTTTGACCCATTAAGTTCACACCACTCCTTCGTAGACTCCACACAGACAGTTGTCCAAGGGTGGGATCAAACCCAGGTCCCTTGCACTGGAGGCAGCAGTGCTAACCACTGTGCATTACAGTGGTGCCAGCTGTTGCTTCCTTGAGGTGGCATCTACAAGGTTAAGTGCTTAATGGGTGACATATTTAGAGATGTGGCTGATTTCTAGCTTAAATATAGGCAGGGAAAGTGGGAATAGGTGACCACCGTATAGTCCATCAAATAGAAGGGTCCAAGGCGGGAGAGAGAACAGCCAGCATTGGTGCCAGTTATATAACAAGCGTAGTCCTGCAGTCAGAATTTAGGATATTTGGTGCAAAACCAGCAAGCCAAACCTTTGAAACAGTAAAATTAGAAAACACTGGAAAAACTCACATCAAGCAGCATCCATCTAGAGAGGAACAGTTAGCTGTTTGAATCCGATATCACACTGTCTTTCAACAGATACCACCAGGCTAGCTGAGTTTCTTCAGCATTTTGTTTTTGACCTCAAAAGGAGTTGTAGCCAAATCACTCCTCCTACCACACAAATGATTACAGCACTGAGCATAAGGAAGGCGAATGCACAGCTAGGAAGTGGTACATGAGGAAGGGATTTAGATTCCTGGAACATTGGGAGCCAACTCTGGGGAACATGGGACCTGCCCAGGCCTGATGAGTAGCACCAAACATAGCTGAAATCAATTTCATCATGGGGCAATTTACCAGTATTGCAGGAGAAGGTTTAAGCTACAATGGCAAGTGTTTTGGGAATAAGGAGGCAATATCTGAGAATACCAAGATGCACAAAACAGAGGGAGAGGGAGTTATCGCTGAAACTCAGAAACCATGGTGCATGAGTTATGACATGAAGGGTTGCTAGACCCAAAATATTAATTCTACTTTCTCTCCATAGATGCTGCAGACCTACTGAGTTTCTCCAGCAACGTGTTTTGGTTGCTGTATAGTTCTGAGGAAATACTAAGTGGTAATAACAATAATGGAAACTACCTTAAATTACAGTTGCTCAGGAGTAGAGATGTCACTAGTGGTGCAGACTAACGTTCCCTCCAAAACCTTTTACAGTGAACACTGCTGTGCTTAAATAGCCAAGTGAAATGCCTTAATTCTGTTCTATCCTTCCACATTACAAAAAAAAAACTTTGATCCAATATTAATTATGCAGACATTTACACCAGCCCACACAGATAAGATTACCTCTGAACATTTTTGTGGTGATTTCTCGTCTTCCAAAGTATTACCAATTCTCTTATTGCTGCAAGACCAAGGTGTTGGAACTTTATTAGGACTCGCAACCTCCTCACCAGTCATTGCCACAGGAGAATCCCTTGTGGTTCCATTGCCAGTTTCAAGAGAGCTGCTGTGGTCTGCTGTTGTACTTTTCAGGACCTCACAGTGCTTGTTTTCAAACTCCAGACTTTGAGGAGACCAGCTATAATTTTGTGCAAATGCCAAATCCTCCGCCAAGGAGTCTCCTTCCTGAGGATCTATTTTGCTGTTGTCCTTTCTTATTTCATTGGCTTTGCTCAATGCAGAGTCAGAGCCATCCATTGCCTGGACAGTAGGCTTAAGCGAATTGAACTGCACCGAGGTCGCTACTCCAAGTGTGGAAGGCACTCCCAAAGGCATGCAACTTGGTTTCTGCTGGGTCCATAATCCTTCCGTATCAGAAGTGGGTTTCATTTCTCGTAGTTTCTCTCGCAGCAATTCACGCAGCCGGGTGTTTCTGGGAGAGCTTTTGGCTGTCACTGCCTTAATAAAGTCATGCTCAGCAGTAACAACATAGACACGCTGGCGCCCTCGTGTGACTGCAGTATAGATATGTTGCCAGTTCTGTCTTCCTGCTGATCCTACAACATACACAACTGTGGCAACTTCAGAGCCCTAAAATACAAGCGGAGGTACATTAGAGGTGCTCCAAAGATGAAGGTTTAACAGACTTCACTACATGCTAGAAAGTCCCAAGACTATAAGTCAGCTGAATGCCACAACCAACTTCAGCATTTTTAGCTAAGGGAATGGGCAAGGATAAATAATTGCAATTTTACTTCTGGAAACTGATCAAATAATTGATGAAAAGTCATCCACATGAAACATTAACACTATTCCTCTTTCCACAGATGCTACCATAGCTGCAAGTTACGGTGTGACTTTTATTTCAAATATTCAGCTCTGCTAGATTTTGTTTTTGAATTACAATTAAATAACTTACTGTCTAGATTTGCCTTATTAGAAAATGTTCATTTCTTCAACTACTGGCCAGAACTGCCAATTTTGAACTGAAGGGCAGACAGCAAAAGGAATCAAAAAATGATTCATTATTTAGTCAGATTTATTTAAGCCAAAAAAGCAGCTCACGAATATAGCCCAAAAACTTCATGAAAAACTTAGTCAGAGTTTTACAGCTACTACTACGGAAAGAGGCTCTTTAGTCCATGGTGTCTGTGCTGGTCATCAAGCATGTAGCCACTCTAATCTCATTTACCACCACTCGGCCTGGAATGCTATGGAGTTTCAAGTGTTTGTCCGAATAGATCTACATATTTAAACGTTGGAATGGTTCAGCACTAAAGTCAAACTGGTGACAGTGTAGCTCGTTGCTGTACAAAGAGATGACAAATGAATTGATCATTACTTTGCTTACCTGAAAGGTATGGATTGTTTTGGCCCAAGCATGTTGCAATCTGCACTCTCTCATTACATCTTTATAGTTCACCAATATTTGTCGATTATCCTTATCATCCAGTAGCAAGTAATGGGAGCTTTGGTTTTTGGCTTGTTCAGTTTTATACTGCAAACCAAACAAAATATTTTTTAAAAATCCACCCAAACATAAGAAAATACTAAATTTTAATTTTAGTCGGTGAGCGTTGGCAAATCAATTACATTCTTTGTGCTCTGCCTAAATTTCTTTCACTTGGAAATGTGAAAAGTGATCAATTTACCATTTCTTGCCTGGTGAGAAAGACTAAAATTCCTAACTAATGCAGTATATTGTTGTAACCCAAATTCGTGGCATTCTAAATTATTTCAGTGAGAATTATCTGGTGAGTTACTGACTGACTGTTTTCTACTGCCAGCCCTTGAACCTACAAATTCTGCATTTTCTTAAACTGTTGATTTTTTCTGGGACACAGTTCAGAGGCACCAACTTTTCAGAGCCCAGTCCAAGTGCCTATTTCTCATGCCTGTGATCAACATTCTTCACATTATTAAGACTTGTTGTCCGGACTCACTCAGTTTTGAGAATTATTGCACTTTACCTAAGTCATGGCCTTCCTTTCTTCTCATTTCTTTTGCCTTCTTTTCCACAAAAGCCTGACCCCTGCACCACTTAACGTACAAATTTTTCCCCATTTTCTGGCTGAGCTCAAAATGTTGATCAGGAGCAAGGAACCTAGCAAAAATACTCTCTCTCTTTTCCTTAGCCCTGGCACTCCATTATTTAAGAATGAATCAGCATTTCAAAAACTTCCTTCATATGTTTTGGGACATTCCAAAGTTGTGTTGAAATGCTTAATACAGGCAAGTACAAAGTAATGACATTAAAATGTGCAACTGTAAAAATGATGCAGAAACAGATTTGGGGGTGTACAAACAGGAGTCTTTGAAGGCAAAGATAGGGCAAGTTGAGAAGGCTGTTCAGAGAGCAGCTGTGATCCTTGGCTTCTTTAAAAGAGTCATAGAGAAAGAGGTTAGGCTAATCCTTTTATAAAACAATGGATAGCTCTTAAACTGCAGCACTGTCTGATTAAAAAAAGTGCTCCAGCTGAAACAGCTATCTGTTGCTGTCTGATCGCAATTCATCTGACCAGTAGAAGGTATTTCAGATATGTGCAAAATTAGGCACGATCACAATGACATCTGCATCAACAGACCTCTTGATAGGAAAGTCCTGGAAAGTTTCCAGCACCTGCACATCTATATCCATGCAACAGTCAATATTCTAAGGGGACTCCAAGAGAACAGAGTTGGGGCAGGAGACAGTACAGGTAGAGTGTTCTTCTAAAACAGTGAAAATTTGTATTGTTGAAGCATCATTTTAAAAACCTAATTTAGTGAACAATGTTTAAAAATTTTGTCTTATTTCCTTGCAACCATTTGTGGCAAAATCCTCACTATTAAAAGCAAATTAGGAACGACATGGTTTTACCTGGGCAATAAAAAAGATTTCTCCATTACACAGTCGAACTAGTTTCTCTTCTTTCAATTCTGACTTTGTCTGTGGCTCCGACTGTTGTGTAAAGTCTCTGACGTATCCGTTCTTTGAACAGCATACTTTGTCCCCCACCTGGAAATCAATCTTTTTTTTATGATTTCTGAAATACAAATCAAATTTGTGCAACTTGTTCACTACAGTAATATTGCAAAACAGTTTTCATCAAAACGACCATTATTGCAGCAGGATCTCCACTGTATAAATGACAGAACCATGAGCTTAAAGCATAGTGGAGACAGGGTGCCCAAAATACTGGAATAAGTCAGCACAGTATTAGGAATTTTTGCAAATCTTGCCAAAACGATAATTCACACTCAATTCTCCATTTTCATACTATTTGCATAATTATTCAGCTTTCGTATTGGAAAGATGCTGATGGTGCAGGTAGCGTTACAATGCAAGTTTAAAGAGAATAGCAGCATTCAAAAAGGGAGGCGATAGAATAAAGCAACATATTTTTATATCTTTTTGGGAAGGTTCAAAGCGATCTGAACTCATTGGCACTGTGCAAAGAAGTAATGAGCAACAACTTGGGAAAGAAAATCCAATGTACCAAGATGTATTCTGGAGGGAAGTGGCAAAGAATTCCAGCACTTCAAGCCATGCTTGCTAGTATCTGAAGTGAAAGTGAAGCCGCAAGAGGTGGGATTAAATCAACCAAATTTCGTCCTTTTAGAGGACTGAAGGGAGTTCACTGTTCAACATTGCTTCAAAAAGGAAAAAAAGCAAGTTGGGGGTGGGGGGGAAAATTGCATACGTCATACAATGAAGTACTGATATTCTCCACGTGAATTAATTAAGAAACCCATCCAAACCATTTACTTGTTTCATTCTTGGGATAAAAATATTTCCTCTGCAGGGAGTCTAGAGCCAAGGGGAATAGCCTTAAAAATTACAGCAGCTTATTCCTACAGTTTGAGAAGCCCAAGTTAGTCTGTTCAAGGATGATATCAGCAAACACTTATACGAAAAGGGGAGAGGAAATCTAAAACTTCAGACTAGCCCAACTGAATATTTCTAAACTGTGATTACTCGATTTCGGTATCTAAAGATATTAAGGGTTACAGAATAAGAACACACAATTACAATTAAAATGAGCTGCAATCAAATTAAAACGGTACAAAGAGACAAGGAGCTGAATGGCCTTTACCAATTCCTATGTACCACGCTAGACAGCAACCTAGTAGCTGTGAGTACACTAGTAGACGCTGTTTATGGCCCTTTCAATGTTTCTTTTAAAGTGTATTTTACTCATGTATCACCGCAATGTTGTAATTTCAATAAACACTAAACTTGGTACTCCATGGATAATCTTTATGTTTTCTATTACAAGTGAAAACATAAGCATGATGAATTGTCACATACCTAGCAGTGCCCCTTACCTAGTTGGATGGCCTGCATAACGCTTGCAGCAGAGTTCATTAATTAAGTCACAATCCGCCCTGTACAACAAGAAGTAGTAGTCAGAAATCTTAATGCAGATTTAGGTATCAAGTGACCTTTGAACATATATTCAATATTACAACAATCCAATTCAAGATAAAGGCATATCAGTCAATCCAGCCTATAACTGCACACACAAACTAAAAAAGAGATTCTTGAGAATAGCATCTCAAATTCCATCAAAATAAATGATGCATTTATGTCACATTTTATAGTTGCTCTTCAACACGTATAATAAAAAAAAAGTTGAAACGAATGAGAATTGTAATCGAAGCCACAGGGTGGGAAAACCCACAGATTTCCCTCCATGCCAAACACCATCCATGGAACGGTTTCATCATTGCTTAAATGATGCCCGAGTCAAACTCCTGGGCAATGCCTTCCTGAGAGCACTGTATAACAGCCCACATTGAATAGATTCAGACATTCAAGGAGGCAGTTCATTGCCACCTTCAAAGGTATTTTGGGATGACAATAAATTCTGCCACCAAATACCCATTAATAAACAAATGAATTAACGCATTGGGCCTCGCTTTCTACAAAAAGTGCTAACTTTAAGATATTCCCATTATAACACTGAAAAAAGTAGCGAAAAGGTCATTTTCTTTCTTGTAATCCCTATTTTAAAACAGAAACTTGAATTTGCACAAACAGAAAGAACTCTAAATGGTGACAACCAGAAAACAGCTGCAGAGATCTCTTCTAAAGGGCAAAGTGGAGTGCCGAAGAAAGAGGGTTGACAACGGGTGGTTGGGTAACAGATTCTGGCTGCAGATGGGCTACAGTGGATGCACGAGATTGGCATCGACAGACGGATGTGGCATTCCCTGATAGCAAAACTCCTGGGAGGAGTAGCTATAAATAGCATTTTAGGAAACCAAAATTATTTTCACAAAAGGACTTTATGATGAATCTTAGTGGATGTAAGGGATCTGTCCTTCTAGCTGGGCTGCTCGTGGTTAATAATACCTTCAACAAATCTCAATTTACTGCACATTTATATCTCATACAATATTAGAATCATACAGTACACTGTCAAAAATACACTACCTCCTACATTAGTCCTAATTCCCCACACTAGGACTATAGCTTTGAACGCTAAGACACTTCAAGTGCTCATCCAAGTACTTTTCAAAGGTTATGAAGTTTCTTGTCTCAACTACCCTCGCATGCAGTGCATTCCAGACCGCCGCCATCCTCTGGATTTCTTCAAAACCCTTCTAAACCTTTCACTTTAAAATTACGTCCCCTTGTTATTGACCCTCCAAGTAAGGGGAATGGCTACTTTCTATTCACCCTGTCCATGGCCCTCATCTTATACACCTCTATCATATCATCCATTAACCTTCTCTGCTCCTAAGAGAACAACCTGATCTTATCCAGCCTCTCCTTATAGCTGAAATACTCCATCCCAAGCAACATCCTGGTGAATCACTTTTGCACCCCCTTCAGTGCAATCACATCCTTCTTATAGCTGACTAGAACTGCATACAGTACTCCAGCTGTGGCCTAGCCAAAGTTCTGTACAGTTCCAATATGACCTCCCTGTTCTTATAATCTCTGCCATGACTGTTAGAGGCAAGTGTTATTTATACCTTCTTAATTACCCTATTAACTCATCCTATACCTTCAAGGGTCAGTGGACTTTCACCCCAAGATCCCTTTGCTCCTCTGACCTGCCATTCATAAAGTATTCCCTTGCCTTGTTCCTTCTTAAGTGCATCACCTCACACTTATCAGAGTTAAATTCCATCTTACCACTGATCTGCCTATCTGACCAATTTGTTTATATCCTGCTGTAACTTAACATCTTCCTCCTCACTGTCAACTATCGAACCAATCTTTGTCATCCGCAAACTTACCATGCTCTACCCCCCTACATTCTCATCTAATCATTTATGAATATCACAACCAATTAAGGACCTAGCACTGATCCCTATGGTACGTCACTACACACTGGACAGTAAATTATCTTTCTCCTTCCTGTTTTAGTTTTTGCAGTGATACCTAGGCAGAAACACTATGTACTGAATTCATTATCATCTTTCTTAAAAGTATAATTACCGTCTAAATGCAACAAACTGCGAGGTCACAGCATCATCCAGTCCTGGGGCTTTTGAGTTTAGTAAACATTCAATAGCTTCTTGAAGATCTGCCAATGACAAACAAAAAACGTAAACATAGTCATCGTACTTTAAAACATCATAACTTCTTTCTTATTGTTCGTCTAGTTTTGACATATTTAAATTTTTAATGAGGGTACACCTCTGTGCTTTTTAAACAGCTCAGAGCAGTTCTTCTGGACTTCCTAGTCATCGGGAACAGAATGGGGTCACAGTCTAAAAGGGTACAGGGTAGGCCATTTATGGCTGAGAGAAGGAGGAATTTCTTCACCTAGAGAGTAGTCAGCCTGTGGAATTCTCTGCCACAGAAAGCAGTGAGGCTAAAAAAAAAAATTGATTGCTTTCAAGGAGTTAAATATGGTTCTTAGGGTTAATCGGATAGAGGGTATGGGGAGAAAACAGGAACAACTTACTGGAGTTGGATGATCCATCATGATCACAATGAATGGCAGAGCAAGCTTGAAGGGCCAAATGGCCTACTCCTGCTCCTATTTACTATGTTTCACTCTGGTTCTCGGTACTCAATACAAATACGCATTCAAAACATAATATCACAAAAATCTAAATTCCCAATTATCACCTTTAGAAGTTCAACCTACGTTACAATGACAAATTAAAAGGCATTTAGTTGCATTTGTCCACCTTAACAAAACCTGATGTATTACAGATCAATCCTAACTCCATTAGGACGCAGAAGCTGTGCATAAAGATGGCACTACAGGGAGGAATGTGTAATTACAGGATGAGAAGTTTACAAAAAGGGAATTTACATCATAAATGTGGATATAGGAACTTATAATACCCATCAAAGCACTACTTCCCAGCCTGGCCTCAATTTTGAGACTGGCAGGAAAGGTTTAGGTAAATGGAGACATTACTAAATCACGCTGTTCTGTCCTCAGGCAGGTGGAGTAGGAGCACACCCTTATTACTTCCATTCTGTCAACAGCAGGCATCCAACCTAAAAGATACTTTTCACACCATTCAAATGCTTCCAACCTGCCCACCCTTCAGGTCATGATGTTCAGTCCCCTCCTCCCAATCCATTCTCCATGAGACATCCTACTTACCTGACGTGAGCTCCTGTCACTTTTAAATTAGGGATTGCTTCCAGTCTCGATAGTATCCACTGTTCCAATCCGAATGGCCAGCAACTGTCTGAAACAGGAACCTTGAGTGACAGGCCCACGTCTCACGTTGGAATAGCGACATCTACGTCCTTTGATATTTGCATCACTGCACCATATTGTGTTAAATTGCTGTGAGCAACCATGACTGGCAGGATTGCATTCCCCACTAATGCCTCCAGTGAGAGACCCCACCAAAAAAATAAAATGCCTGTGTTTCTCTGAGGTAAACCATCCTTTCTGGATAGCAAGTCCAAGTACTAAATCAATATGAATCGTTTCCAGACTCACCGGTGGGGTTATATTTGAAGGGCAGAGAAACAAGAATGAATTTTTTATCAGATGTTGGAATGGTGACATCTGCAGACTTTGATATGTGCATCACTGCGTCATATTGCAACTCGTTATATGTAGACTTCAATCCCATATCAGCAATCCTAAGAAATTAGAAGTCATGAAAAGTGAAGTGGTTACATTAAAAGAATGCTAGTCGTAAAAGCTATTTCAAATGCCATTGCTCCCTCCCACCACCACTTTGTTCCCCACTGTTTTTCACCTTCTCTTCGGAAGCCAGTGACTTCTAGGTAACAGTTGCAATTAGTATCTCGCCTTTGAGGGGCTGACTGACAAAAAGCTTTGAGTGAGCCAACAGAACTGAACATACAGTCAAACAGTCTGCTTCATTTGTGCTATTCAAAAAGGCACCTCGCACAACCACGAAGGTAAATGCAAGTTATGCTTGGACCAGTGCACTTAACTAGTTTTTACATTTCTTATACATTTCTAGTAGACAGCCCCTTCTTTTATTTGCAACTCACGCAGAAACAAAAAATGAGCACTAATCACAAAATCAATACAAAAAAAAGTGACCAACATTGCAAAAGATACTAAAGCTGTAAGCCAATCTTAAAAGTTGCTGATATAAAGATCAGAAGATCCAACTGCACATGGCACAAACACATCAAGGCAAAAACACAGACTAGTCAGGGTTATTGGGCTTGTTTATTGGAGCAGATAATTCAAAATTCATCAAATTCAATGAAGGAGAAGAATAAGGCAGTTGAGAACATTACAGGAAAACTATTTCAGTTCATGTGAGTAGATAACTGCACTTCTGAAGGAAGCAAAGACGTACCTAGCAGCATTATCTACGATCAGCTGGCTCTCTGCACGATGATTGTTTGGTAGTTCAATGCTCCATTTAATTTGGAGCAAACTGGAATACACATCACTCAACAGGTTGCCTGGCTCAATACTTGGTAGCTGCTTAACATCACCTAGGAAAAATAAAAGGAGTAATTTTATATACCACAAAACGCAAATGTACAAAGACTGTTCAAATCCAGGGATGACCAGCCAACGGTGCACTGACCTGGTATCTCAAAAAAAAAAAAAAAACTTACAAAAGCAGACACTGCAGATGTTAAAAATTTGAAGTAAAAACAGAAAACACAGATCTGGCAGCATCAACAGAAAAAAAAGCAGCACCAAGGTCAACTGGTTCTGATGAAAGGTAATCCAAAACATTACCTTTGCTTCACTTTCTGCAGATGCTGCCTGACCTACCAAGTATTTCCAGCATTTTCTGATTTTGTGTCAAAACTTACTCTGCTCATTCTCACATCAACAAACGGACTAGTTGGTCAAAGATTTATTCTTTCAGTTCTTGAGAACATTGCTTCAGGCTGATCTCCTGCAGCAACAATTTGGGGTCAGTACAGGGCCTTGTGACAGGGGAGGAGAAGGGGGGGGTTGATTTGTATGGACGGTCTTGATTGGACAGATATGAGATTAGATCTGGGCAGGTGTTTGCGAATTCAGAAAAGGGGAAGTGGGAGAAGAGAGAGATTATCAGAGGACGGAGGCTCAGGGTTCACTGGAGAAATTGACTAAAATGTATTCTTTCATGGGATATGCAAAGTACACAGTGAAGAGTGGGTCAAAAGACAGAACAGCAAGTAAAAAAGCGGAATGAAACCTGGGGACCTTATTTTGACTGCATCCACCATCTGGGCGGCGGCGGGGGGAGGTGCAGGGGAAGCCGTGTTACAGCATCACCATCAGCTACTCATTCAGAAACACCCATCATTTCAGTATGTCTGAATCCCATTGTTGCAGACTCTTTCCAACCATAACTACAGAGCCAAAAGGAAAGGAAAAAAGTACTGAAGCATACAGAAGGAAATAAAATACAGAAGAAGGAGCAAAAGATCAAGGAGGAGACCAATGAAATTGCTGGAGAGAAGAAAGAGGGTGGATGATAGCGACATAAATAACAATCCAAGGATTCAAAGAAATTCAAATTAGAATGGTACATGGATGTCTAAAAATCAGGATTCTGCCTTACTCAAAAGGCAATTTAAATCAAATGGGCCATGTCATATGCTCCAAGAGGCTAGATACCTCAGATACAAGAAGCAACACACTTAGACACAGGAAATGTATTCACACAGAAACTGATATTCAAATTAAAATCTACAATGTATTACTGTGAAAGGCATACAAATAGAATAATCAGTACATTTCTTTAAACAGGTGACACTAACAGGTCATTTCTGAAAACGTTCATCAATTCACTTTCACCTTCACCGAGTTGTTGGTTGAAGTGATATTTATTGGCAGCATTCCAAATGCAATCGCGTTTACTTAACACTATTTATAATTGTACTTTATAATCTGTTTCCCTCTGGGTGATATCTCAAGAGAAAACTGAAGAAGAAAATGCAAGTAATTACGCACTGCATATTAACACATTCTAACAATGAGTAGAACTCTGATCAGATACTTACCGAGGATTATAAGTTTTTTGAGATTGGCACGCTTTATGAGCAACTTTAAAACAGTACTCAGGATACGCACAGAAACCAAACTCCCCTCATCAACAATCAGCACCTGGACATCAGAAAACATCCAATCAGGAGGTTTTCCTGATGCAACTGATTTCTCTGCGGCCCAGAAATTCCACACCACCTATTTTTTTTAAAACAAGGAACAATTCAATAGGTCTTTATTCAGAGAAGATACGAAATTTTAAAAATCTATATTTCTCCCTAATCAATTTGCAAATCTTAATATTGCATTGAACCTTTTTACTAATCAAAACACAAGTGAAGAAAACCTCACATCTCATATTATTTCTAACATTAACGTTATTGCAGTTCCACATATTCTTTTTAATCCTAAAGAGATTTAAAATCTTAAAATTGGAGTGAATTAAAGCCGTTTCCAAGACGATTGGTGACAACTGCTTGCCATGTCCACATCTTGTGATGCAATAAATAAATATCATCCTGTGGATGAATGGCTAATTTACACAGCTCACTTCTCATGCATTTATCAATGGGCCAATGGCCATAATTCATTATCTTGAAACGTGCCCAGTCTACCTCAGATTAGTCTAAGTATCTTAAAAGTTTAAGCACCGGATCAAGGTAGGACTTTCGTCCTGCTACTCCGCTACACAAGTAGCATTCCCACTGATAGCAGTATCCTATCGTCAAGCTACAATGATGATCTGCCTATCGCACAAATGAAAACGTAGCATTTAAATTTCAGTGCTGGCTGATGCCACATATGTAGGTGATACATCCCAATGACTGATGAATCAAATCAAAAAGCTTATTCCTTCAGCTACTAGCAAGTGTACTGACCATACTCAACCAGCTTCTGCTTGCAAAATTCAAAAACAGTGTGCAACATCAGATGTGATTCTGCACTTGGACAAAGTTTGCCATTTAATCCTAAACATGCAAAGGATTATGCTGATGATAAATCGAGGATTGTCAGTCACAGTCTCCTATGTTGTGTGAACTGGAGGCAACATACAATAAAACACAGGACCCTGTTCTTTGCAGGCAGAAATAACATACAGACACGGTGACTGATTTAGCACAACGAAAGCAAGTGGTACTCATTCTCTGGTTCATTTCTCAGGGTAGTCCCTTGACCAAAGTCAACTGGTACTACTTAAAACATAATCAAAACTTAACAGTTAATTGACAGTCATCATGGCGATATCGCTAACAATTCACCTGCCAACCAATAAGCACTCTCCTCAGTGTGAATATTAGTTTTCCCTTACGGTGGATTTCTTTTGACTCTGCCTTATGAGGGCAAGATAAAAAGCTTTGACAAAATTCAGTATTACTCAAGTTACGTACCAACAATTAAAAAAAAATACACTTCCAATGAAAATATAGAAGTTGAAATATCATGAGATTTAGAAAAAAAATCTCAAAATGTTGGGCTTTTCTTAAATCGTACGGAGGAATATTGATATTCCATAAATTTTCTCCCCCCACAAAGGTCAGAGTCTGTAATTTAGAACTTAGTAGGCCATCTAAAAAAAAACTTCATATTAAGTAAGATATAACTATTTCCCAATTTTGTTTTTACAGAAAGACTAACAGTGTAAACGGGAAAGTTCAGTGTCTTCAGTCTGTAGGGATTTCAAAAGCACACCGTATAAGGAAGCAGCATGGAAATCTCTGACAACTACAGCTGATTTAGTGTTTAACTGTATACGCCTGCACTCCAAATGATTGCCGGTTTCAAAGGAGTAATAGGAGCAAACACTGACAGTATTGCTGTCATTACTGGCATGAAAAAAAGGCCATTACCCTGACTTGGAGATTTAACTAGAGCCGGTAGTGGATCGCACTAATAGGATAGGGAGATAGGGAAAGTCAAAAAAAAATGCAGCCGCAACATGATTGAGAAGTCTAAGCTTTTTACAAACAGCTTCTAAAATGAGGAGGAGTGCCATTAAAAAAAAAACAGACATCAGAAATAGTAATCAAAACAAGACAAAAGACAGCGTAAAAGAAATGCTCAAACTCTTTAAAATTGGTAAATCTGCTAGTAAAATCCAAAGAGTAGCAGAAATTAAAGTTTTAAGGGAGTATTTCTTACCACATGGAGCAGTCCTGGTATCACCTCACTTCCACAATTCCAAATCATACTAAGGCTGGAAACATAGCCCTACCACATTACTTGGCTATGAACGAAATACTCAAAAAGTACCTTTGCCAAAGTTATAATTTATTTTCAACTGTTAGCAGCCACTACAATTACTGTCAAGATTCTTATTCCCATATACAGTTGGATTCTAGCATCCCTTGTTGGCAACCAGTGAAGGCTGTTTCCAAGTTATTCCGACCCTTTCAGATACTCCCCTAATATAGATAGTCAAAATGATCTTAATAATATACCGGCTAGTGTAGCGAAACTATACCTTGTTTAACTTGGCTACTTTTGAAAGATTTTGGAGAAACTAACCAGCAATTCATTGAATGTTTACATGTAACCTGGGCTAACATAGTCCTCAAACTTTTAGGCTCCAATATAGTAGCAAAACAAGTGTTTTAGGAATTCTTTTAAAAGTCATCCATTTACTTTATGCTAAAACAGATTAAAAGATTTGAATTATCCACAAGTATCACTGAATGGCAATTACCTGGTGTAAAGTATAAGCATTAAACCCAGTTTTTTTCTTTAAAAGAGATGCTGCCTTTCCAGTTGGTGCAGTGAACAGCACAGATACTTTTCTGACACTGACTTGCTCAGAGTCGTCACTGGGAGTTGCACCCACTGGAATATCCCAGCTTTCAGAAGCCCATTCGTCCTGCTCAAGAACTTGACATGCTTGCAATAGTTCCTCATTATCTGCACTCTCCATATTTTTAACCACTGTGCTAAAGATGCAGCTGACAAGTGTCGTCTTTCCACAGCCACCTTTACCACTGATAACCGTAACAGGATTTTCACACATCATGGCAGCAGCTTTCAACTGATAAGAATCCAATTTAACTTCTTTGATCTCTGTATCTTCAGGTAATCTTGCCATTTGGTCTGCAGTGCTGGCTTTTTTCAAAGCATCTGGCACAGAAATATGCCATGGAGGTTTATCCACAAGTTGCTTTATACAAGATGCAATGTCTTTCTCACAGTTATAAAAGCACTTGAGATACACTCGCTCTTTTTCTATGATAATTATCTCATAGTTCTTTAAAAATTGTAGTGATTCCCATGCACTTTGAACACTGAACTCAGATGGACGTAATGCAGTCAGTCCATCAACTTTAACATAGGTGTGTCCCTTACTCCAGCAAGTTTGTTTGAGCTTATCATAAATGACCAAAGCATGCCTTTGTAACTCTGGAATTGTCTTCAGTATACCAGCTTCCTCAAAGGCCAACAAGGATGCCTCACAACCAATCAGTTGTAGCTCATTTGAGAGAATCTATCAGAAAGTAAAGAAAAACTTCAGAAATTATTCTTGAACTAACTATTTAATATTAGAACACCTGCAACTTTACAGAGTCTTTAATTGCAAATGCAATTACTACCTTGAGTTGGAATCTCTTCAAAAGTGGAAGGTTTAGGATTGAAACTCATGTCCGATGGTGTTGTTTTCCTTAATTATGTATTTTGTTTGCCAACATTTAATTTTTGGTTTATCACATTCATGAAGCTACTACGGTCAATGGAAGTTAGTGAAATGCAGATAAAAAAAAAAAGACTTCTGTTTAAATGCTCACAGCGAGAGAGAAGAAAAACAAAAAAGGTATATTTGGGATTTATTCATATTGACAACTGTGCATACAGATTAACTTACTTGACTGAATCCTAGTTTCCATACTGCTGTCTCAATCATCTGTTCCAACTCCTCCAGAGTATGGTATGAACGGGACTCTCTTCCATTTTCACTTTTTGGCATTAAAATACTCAAGAAGTGCCGTGGCAGAAGCATGGGCAGGATCTTCATCAAGTTTTGGAACATTAACGCATGCTGCACATATTGACCTTCAACTAAATTATTGCACAATTAATAATGTGAATCTCAAGTGTTATCTTGTATGCATACTCTCATGTGCATTCATTTAAACACTCAGATTGACACTAACAAAAACAATCGTTTAAGGGTTGTCCTAGCCCATTTCTGAAATTTGTCCGATTACACTTCTGAAGGACAACTTGGCATGTTTGCCTACATTAAAAGCATTACAAAATGCAAATTATCATCAGTGTAAACAGTAAGCGTAATCCCACACAAACAAATCCTTATTCCTTTAAGATTTTAATTTTTTTAACTCAGGACATGCAGGCTTCACCAGCTGGGCCAGCATTTACCCAATTGTCCTTTCAAAGGTGACAGCTCAGCATCTTCAAGGGCTATTCAGAATGAGCAATAACTGCTGGCCCAATCAAAAAAAGCCCACATTTCCCTTTGTGAGTAACTAACCATTTATTTCAACACACAAACCCATTCTGAAAAGGTCACTGCCAAAAATAATGCATTCAATGCTGTTGCAATCCTCTTGTGAAAGGTTATACATATTAGCAGTAGGCCATTCAATCCCTCAAGTCCATTCTATCATTTTATAAGATCATGGGTAATGTAGACAAAAACATTTCTTACCAAAATGGCTGAGCCAAATCATGACCCTGCCCAACATGCACATTCATGTAATTTTGGCAAATGCTAAACTACAATTACAAGTTTAATTATTGATTACTTTCTTATCCCTAGATCAACGTTACAGAAATCAGAGATCAAGCAACAACCTGACTTACATCCTGCCTGAAATTGCATAAAATCAAGAATAAATCTGATCCCTGCTGCTGAGAGTTACCCATTGTACCTGACATTTAAAATTCCACATGCACATTTTCCTCATTTTGATTCGATTAATTAGTCACTTGCACAGAGATACAATAAAATGTATTGTATTGCATGCTAACCGGCAAATCATACTTTATACAAGTACATCAGGGTAATAGAACAGAATGCAGCATATATGGTGTTACAGCTACAGAGAAAGTGCAGAAAAAGATCAACTCAAATATGAGCAGTCCATTCAGAAGTCTGATGACAGTGGGGAAGAAGTTGTTCATCAACCTACTGGTACATGTTTTCAAACTTGTGCCCTCTGCCCAGTGAAAGACAGTATAACTGGAGTAGGAGGGGTCTTTCAAGGCAGTGGGAAAGTTAGACACAGTCAATGGAAGGAAAGCTGATTTTCATGATGGACTAGGCTGCATTCACAACTCTAATTTCTTGCAGTCATGGGCAGAGCAGTTGCCATACCAAGCAGTGATGCATCTAAATAGGGTGCTTTCCACAGTGCAGCTATAAAACTTGGTAAGAGTCATTGTGGACAAGCCAAAATTTTCTTAGCCTTCTGAGGAAGTAGAGGCATTGACACTACAGTCAAGAAAGCACACCAACGTGGATGGAGCCGGATAGATCGTTGACGAAATTTCCTATGAGGAAATATCGTCAAGCTCTTGACTACCTCTGCCTCAGTGCCACATCCTCCACTCCAACTACAGCTACAAAATAAGATACACTGCTACTTCTAATCTCATACGCATGTGTGGAAAATTGGAGCAGTTGCATATGCACATGTGTTTAGAGGGAAACGTTGTTGATCTGTCTAACATCTGAGTAACTATCCAGATAAGTATGTCAGAATTGAAACAATTGCAGACAGTCCCAGAGATAGAAGAATATCCTATCAGGCTCTGAAACTTCCCAGGCTATTAGACTGCAGCAGTTAAAGTAGACAGCTCACTACCACCGCCTTCTCAAGGACAACTAGGTACAGGCAACAAAAGCTGGCCAACCAGCGATGCCCACGTCTCATGGGTGAATTTAAAAAATAAATAAATAAAATAAAATAAAATAAAATAAAATAAAAAGGCCTATGCATCAAAACTTTGACAGGGCTCAGGGTGCACATCTTAGTCATACAGTTACAGAGACCAGAAGATGTGAGCTTGTGTGTTTTATATAGCAATGACATTTAGGGAACACTGGACAGGTTGACAAATGCTGTGATTATACATGAAACAGGATACAGAGTAAAATCACAGCAATCTTCATTGAATGGAAAGCAGCATATCAATACTAGCTGTCAACTACAAATACCATACAGTGTGCAGAACAAAGTGTCACTTGAGACAGAAGCTACACTTCAGGTTTTATGGTGCTACCTTTTAATTCTGCAGTACTTCCACATGCCTGTGAGGTACGAATGACCCACTACATTTGCAACTAGTTTTTCTTTGATTGCCACCTGAAGTATTAGCATCACAAAAAGTCAACAACTAATATAGTATTAAAAACCTGGCTTTACCATTTATAGAAAAAAAAAAGCTATGAATTCTCATATTTTCTCCCTTTTAACCTTGGTAACTTTTCAACCAACAGGACCATGAAAAGTACATTTGGTTCAGAAATGTACTAGATTGTATTTTAAATTCCGAATATTAGTTCACATTAGAAATCAAATCAATTGGTCAGGGTCGCAAGCCTCCCCCAACTTGATTTCTGGATACTGCTGGTAAATGTTGCATATTATTGATCAGTTACTGAAACTTGTGGATCAAAATTGTTAAACTAAAGACATTCAAACCAAACAAATTAGTGAGACTGGTTTGTATTTGAGTATTGAGCATTTTGACAAAAGCAGAATATCAAAAGAAAATTGTATCAGAGATAATAGGAACTGCAGATGCTGGAGAATCCGAGATAACAAGGTGTAGAACTGGATGAACACAGCAGACCAAGCAGCTTCATAGGAGCAGGAAGGCTGACGTTTCGGGCCTAGACCCTTCTTCAGAAATGGGCATT
>JAHRHZ010000021.1:21036214-21080944 GCA_024137785.1 Ginglymostoma cirratum | reverse complement strand
AGCATTTCTGAAGAAGGGTCTAGGCCCGAAACGTCAGCCTTCCTGCTCCTATGAAGCTGCTTGGTCTGCTGTGTTCATCCAGTTCTACACCTTGTTATCTCGGATTCTCCAGCATCTGCAGTTCCTATTATCTCTGATGCAGCAGTAAATTCATCATGAGTGACTAAAATCTTCATGTAGGTTGGCATAATCAGATTGGCGGAAGTAGTCATGGAGGGAGAATTCACAGAGTGATTCTTCTCGGCCTATCCGACTCAGACCAAGTGTCGTTCTCAGCCTTTTAGCTGAGGCCACTTGGCTGTGATTACGAGCTGGGGCTTTTGCCTCAGTGACGGGAATACTTGTGTGGGAACAACAACTTAAATACCTCCCCCTCCTGTTCCTATGAAGCTGCTTGGCCGGCTGTGTTCATCCAGCTCTACACCTTGTTATATCAAAAGAAAATGATCATTTTTGGTGGTGGGAGTGATTTATTGGACAAACTTCTGCAAATCTGTAATAACTGGCAGTAATTGTGAAAAACTATTTCATGAATTTGGAATATTGACTTTCAAAATACTTCATTTTCCAAATGTATGTAAAATGTTTACTTTATCATTCTCAACTTCTTGCATTGCATTTCTGCAGAATATTTCTAAATGAGCTCAAAGAACACTACTATCATGTTTACAATTTATTTATTTCAAAATGTACAGTTTTACTCTTATTAAATTTAATAAAATCACCAAATTATATATCACCTTCCATTTCCTTTTAATTTACTCTTGCAGCTGTTGATCAAAGATGTCTTCTGATACTGAATTCTGAAGATTATGTACAATGTTTCAATATAAGAGCATAATCTATAATCCAAAGAGAGACATGCAAGCTTACCTGAACTATTTATGGCTGCAATAATGCTTTTTGCGAAGGTTTGGTCTTGTGGAGTATCCTTATCTGCAGTCCTCTGTAAAGTTTTCAACAGGTTTGAAAATTCAAGGTTACTATTCTCAGTCAAGGACGCAATAAAAATTTCTTTATGCTGCTCATGAACGTTACACGCTGTTAGGAACAGGCTGAAAATTTCCTTTCCTCGGTCTGCCAGGTGACTCCTCAGACTGTAGGATGGATACCAGCTTAAGTACCATTTCTTCTGGATGCACTTGATCTTTGCAGTCACTTTCCACCATGGATCAGTAAAATGAAACCTTCCGTACACTTTGTAAGTTTTATTGGTGTCACAGTCTTTGATTAGAACTACAGAAAAGTGGATAAATACAGAGGTATGAAATCTGACTGCTATCTTTCAAAGTTTCGACACTAAAGCATTGGAATATATCTATTAAATTCTACTTACATCTCTTCCAACTAAACTGTGTTTTCAAAGATGTCCACCTTCTCATATGAAATCATTGAGGAAATCAGAATGGTTTTAAAACTGCGAAATTACTATTCTGTAAGGATTTACTATATTGCATTTTCAACAGCTTCTTAATAGTGGCTTTGATTTGATCAAAAGATTTTTATTCCCTAACCAGATTTCACTATTTTTCCTGAAAATGTTGGAGAATTTCAAGTATATTTGCACTGAAACAAATGCTCAATCTGGGTGTTAATCAAGCATGTGTTCCAAAAGAATGCAAAATTGTGAGCTTGATTGCGCCCAAGGATGAACCTCCAGGCCATTTGCTCATTCCAGAGTAAAGCTTTAAGGATACTGCCTGCCATCTCATCTTTCCAAAACAAAACTAACTTTCACATACCACCCCAGAGTTAATTGCCTTGATTGATTTACAGCATTCGCAGTTCTTTCAGTTTTTATTTTGTAAGTAGCCAATCTGTTTGCATCACCATCCAATGTCAAAAACTGCAAATCTTGAATGATACCCAAATTATATCTCCTAATGTCTCAAGTGTTGATGTAATCAAAGTAACTGTCCACTTTCTACATGGATGAAGAAAGAGTGGTCAATTGATCTTCTTTACCTATAGACACAATCACAACTGGTGAAACTAGCAGAAAATATCCCTTATCCCAAGTTTCAAATGCTCATTATCTTTTCATGTTTTCTCCGCTCTAATTACCTCGAATATACTGTATTGAACCTGCAATTGTGTTTGTCACTTTTGCAGTTACTAATTATCAAGTCGTTAACCACAAACCCGAGTATTTCCAGCATTTCTAGCATCTGCACCGTTGCACGTCTGGCTAAGTGATATAATTACAATTTGACGTTGTTTGACAACGGAATAGATTTTTCCGCGGTACAGCCAGTAAACACCATCAGTTTTCACCACATTACTGCTGTTAAAATGACAGTAACTAGTCCATGCCTTCAGTTAAACCCAATGTTTCGGTCAGACAGCCATTCCATACTTCTGCACAAAGTACCTCAGAATGCAAATGAGGCAAAAATCTTTGAGCCGATGAAAACAAAACCTCTTTGCTAATAAGATTTTTGTAAAAGAATTGAAATTTTGAACGTTTTTGAGTGAAGTGGAACTTAATTTTCAATAACATATCAAACCCAAATCCACTACTCAAAAGCCTCAATGTCCCTGAAAATCTAATTCTATACCTTTGAAAGGAATGCTTCTTTAAAAGTTACGTCATTTCAGCTTGTACCTTAATTACATACTTATGTTACTATCATGTCATGTCCGCTCACTGAAATTTAATTAAAATCTAAAGGATAATATTTATTTTCTAGTTCACTATCTTGAGAATACTTCAACAGCCCAATTGCCACAATCCGTATCTGATCTGGATTTGGAGATAAAAGGTACTGCAGATGCTGGAGATTCCGAGATAACAAGCATGGGGCTGGATGAACACAGCAGGTCAAGCAGCATCATAGGAGCAGGAAAACTTGACGTTTCGGGCCTAGACCCTTCATCAGAAATGGGGGAGGGGAAGAGGGTTCTGAAATAAATAGGGAGAGAGGGGGAGGTGGATAGAGGATGGATAGAGGAGAGGATAGGTGGAGAGGAGGCAGACAAGTCGAAGAGGTGGGGATGGAGCCCGTAAAGGTGAGTGTAGGTAGGGGGGTAGGGAAGAGATAGGTCAGTCCAGGGAGGACAGACAGGTCAAGGGGGCGGGATGACGTTCACCTGCACATCTGCCTGATGTGGTATACTGCATCCGCTGTACCCGTTGTGGCTTCCTCTACATCGGGGAAACCAAGCAGAGGCTTGGGAACCGCTTTGCAGAACACCTGCGCTAAGTTCTAAACAAACAACTGCACCTCCCAGTCGCGAACCATTTCAACTCCCCCTCCCATTCCTCAGATGACATGTCCATCCTGGGCCTCCTGCAATGCCACAGTGATGCCACCCGAAGGCTGCAGGAACAGCAAATCATATTCAGCCTGGGAACCCTGCAGCCCAATGGTATCAATGTGGATTTCACAAGCTTCAAAATCTCCCCTCCCCCCAACCGCATCCCAAAACCAGCCCAGCTCATCTCCACCTCCCTAACCTGTTTTTCCTCTCACCTATCCCCTCCTCCCACCTCAAGCCCCACCCCCATCTCCTATCTACTAACATCATTCCCGCCCCCTTGACCTGTCCATCCTCCCTGGACTGACCTATCTCCTCCCTACCCACACTCCCCTTTACTGGCTCCATCCCCGCCTCTTCGACTTGTCTGCCTCCTCTCCTCTATCCCTATTTATTTCAGAACCCTCTTCCCCTCCCCCATTTCTGATGAAGGGTCTAGGCCCGAAACGTCAAGTTTTCCTGCTCGACCTGCTGTGTTCATCCAGCCCCATGCTTGTTATCTCTGATCTGGATTTTTCCGTTTGCAGATGTCAATTTAAATCTGATTCAGAGTCAAAGGGATTTCCAGGTGCCCAGGAGTAAAGATCAAGTGGGTAAACAACCAATCACGCTGAAGTATTTCCATACCAGGAAATTAAACTCAACTCCGTAGTCAGTGATATAAATGAGTGTGACATAGAAACGGCACTATTGTACAAGCTGAAGTAATAAACTTTTGAAAGGGAGGAGAATTTATAAAGAAAACTGATCTTTTAAATTAATTTGAGGGCCAATTAAGGTGTTCACCAGCAATTATGAATTTAGAACGTTGATAAAACACATTCAACGGGTTTAATTTTCCAACGTGTTTACGAGACGAAAGGGTAAAGGTGAAAGTTTAATCAGTTGCTTTTTCAATTCTGTAACCTCCAGGGTGCAATCAAATATTAATGAGCAAGCGTAAAATCAGCGACAGCTTCCGGATTACTGGGTTCAATTGGGCCTGTGCCGATTCCAGATGTTGCTATCACAGTCAGAGGAATACACATTAATGTTGATAAAATTGTTATCATTAGTATCGCGAAATCTATATCAACATGAGGTCCAAATCCAACCTCGCCACTGACCACAATGTCGTAGTTAGTGTGTACTTACAATGCGTGTGCCACAAATTAAAAGACAGACAATGCTGGGAATAGTCAACAAACAGCAAACAAGCGTGTTTTTTTTTACCGAACCGCCGCGCCACAGAAGAGGCTCTGACAGAACTTGCACCGTCTGACATGCTCATCATGTCTTCGAAATCCAGGAACTGCGGTTCATCATCTTCTTCCTCCTCGTCATTCGAATCTTCCTTCGCTACATTGTTCTTTAAAGGCAAAATGTATCCGTTCACAACAAAGGGCTTCCCCGAAGCCGCGCGCTGCCTGGACATTGCGTGGATTCCGGAACCCCGGCCCAATTCAGCGCGCTTACAGCTCAGCTCAGCCCAGTCCAATTCAGCGCGCTTACAGCTCAGCTCAGCCCAGTCCAATTCAGCGCGCTTACAGCTCAGCTCAGCCCAGTCCAATTCAGCGCGCTTACAGCTCAGCTCAGCTCGGCCCAGCCCAAATTGCTGGAGAAAGTCAGGAGGTCTGACCACATCCATGGGAAAAACACAGAGTTAACCTTTCCAGTCTGAGCACACATCATCAGAATTTAATAGCGGAAAAGTGCCAATAACCGGATATTTATGCTGAAGTCAACGTGGGGGTAGGAGGAAGAGGTCAGCAGACAGGTGAAGACCAATCTGTGAGAGAGAGAGAGAGAGAGAGATATGAAAGGGTTAGGTAAACAAGGAGATAATGGATAGCAGGCCAGTACAAAAGAAAAGCTGACAGTGAAGAGTGCGATAATGGAGATAGCAAGAACTGTAGATGCTGGAGTCAGAGATAACATGGTGTGGAGCTGGAGGAACACTGCAGGCCAGGCAGCATCAGAGGAGCAGGAAAGTTGACATTTCGGTCAGGACCCTTCAGAAATGGAGAAGGGGAAGGTAGCTGGGAAATAAATAGAGGGAGGGAGGGAGGGGAGGGGCAGGGCTGGGGTAAGGTAGGTGGGATAGTAATAACTGAGTGCAGGTAGAGACTGGTGGGGATTGGTCAGTGGGATGGGAGGGGTGGATAGGTGGGGAAGAGTTGGACAGGTTGTGTCAGGTCAAGGAGGCTGGGATGAGAGGGAGGGTTGGATGTGGGATCAGGCCAGATGTGGGGAGATTTTAAAACTGGTGAATTCCATATTTAGGCCATTGGACTGTAGGGTCCCGAGGCAGAATATGAGATGCTGCTCTTCCAGTTTGTGTGTGGTGGTCATTGTGGTACTGGACGAAGCCCAGGACATGTCACCCAGGGAATGGGAGGGGGACTTAAAATGGTCAGCAACCAGAAGGTGTTGTCGATTATCACGTACAGAATGCAGATGCTCAATGAAACAGTCCCGAAGTCTGCGCTTGGTCTCACAGATATAGAGGAGGCCACATCGGGAGCAATGGATACAGTAGACCAGGTTGCAGGATGTACAGGTGAACCCTTGTCAGATATGAAAGGTTAACTTTGGGCCTCGAACAGAGATGGGGGGGGGAGAAGGTGTGGGGAGGTGTAGAGGTAGGTGTAGTGCTTCCTGTGGTTGCAGGGAAAGGTGCGGGTGTGTGGCGCGAATGAGGGAGTCATGGAGTGAGCAGTCCCTACGATAGGAGTGGGGAGGGAAATATCTCTTTGGTCGTCGGTTGGATTGTAGTTGGCGAAAGTGGCGGAGAATGATGTGCTGGGTGTGGAGGTTGGTGGGGTCGTATGTGAGGACTCGCGGATTCAATCTTTATTTTTCTTGGGGGAGGGGGGGTTGAGGGCAGAAGTGCGGGAAATGCAAGAGATGTGGTTGAGGGCATTTTTGATCACCGGAGGGGGAAGTTGCGGTCCTTGAAATAGGAGGACATCTGGGATGTCTGGGAGTGGAACGCTCCATCTTGGGAGCAGATCAGGTGGAGGCGGAGGAATTGGAGGTAAGGGATCACATTCTTGCAGGAGGGTGGGTGAGAAGAGGTGTAATCCAGGTAGCTATGGGAATTGGTGGGTTTGAAATAGATGTCAGAGGAAGAGATATGAAAGGGGTAGGTAAATAAGGAGGTTATGGATAGCAGGCTGAATGCAACAAATGTAATGTGATAATGGGCATAGGAGTACCTGGAAATGGGTGACTGTGCTAAAAGCAACCGATGTCATAACAAGACCAGGTGTGGGGTGGATAAAAAATATGGAAGGCTGGAATCAGACTCTAAAGTCTTAAAAGCTCCAGTGTCCCCAAGCATAAAATTGTTGCTCTTTGAGCTTGCACTGAGGCTCAGTGGAACACTTCAGTATACCTGCAACAGAAATGTTGGTGTGGAAACAAAGTGATGTGTTGAAGTGGCAGGAAACTGGAAGTTCATGGTCATTTTTGGGACAGACATTTTGCATTCAGCACAGCTAACCCATTTTCTCTCTCTGACCTCTTCATTATCACTTTTTCAGCTTGACTTCTGACCTGGCCTGCTATCCCTAACCTCCTTGTTGCGTACCCCTTTCATATCCCTCCCTCTATGGGCTCCATCTTCACCTATCCACTCAGCTCCCATCACCCACTTTGGGTTCAACATGAATACCATTTTTTTCCTTGCTACTAACGATTCTGATGAAGTGTCACTGGACTCGACACATCAACTTTGCTTTCTTCCCACAGATGCTTCCAGACCTGCTGCGTTTCTCCAGCAATCTGTGTTTATGTTTCAGATATCCAGCTGTTCTTTGTTTTATCCTTATCTTTTCAGCCTTATCTTTTGCATTGATGTGCTGGGCTCTTCCATCATTGAGGATGGGGATATTCGAGGAGCTGCCTCCTCCTCCAGTGAGTTGTTTAATCATCCACCAGTCAAGACTGGATGTGGCAGCACTGCAAAGCCTAGATCTGATCTGATGGTTGTGGGATCCTTAGGTCTGTCTATCACTTGCTGCTTATGTTGTTTGGCGTGCAAGTCATCCTGTTTGGTGGCTTCACCAGGTTGACACCTTATCTTCAGATATGTCTGCTGCTCCTGAACTCTCCATTGAACCAGGGTTGATCCCCTGGCTTGATGGTAACGGTTGAGTGGGGCATATGCCCGGCCATGAGGTTACAGATTGTGCTGGAGTCCAATTCTGCTGCTGTTGATGGCACCTCATAGATGCCCAGTCATGAGTTGCTAGATCTGTGCAAAGTCTGTCCCATTTAGCACAGTGATAGTGCCACACAACATGATGGAGGTCATTCTCAATGTGAAGGCAGGATGTCGTCTCCACAATAACTGTGCCATGGTCACTCTTACCGATCCTGTCATGGACAGATTGGTAAGGATGAGGTTGAGTATGTTTTTCCCTCACCACCTGCCGCCGAACTAGTCTGGAAACTGTCTTTTAGAACCCGACCAGTAGTGCTGGTACTGAGCCACTCTTGGTGGTGGACATTGAAATCCCCCACCCTGAGTACATTTTGTGCTCTTGCCATCCTCAGTGCTTCCTCTAAGTGTTGTTCAACAATGAGGAGTACTGATTCATCAGCTGAGGGAATACAGTATGTGGTAATCAGCAGAAGGTTTCCTTGGCCGTGTTTAACCTGAAACCACAAGACTTCGTGGGGTCCGGACCCCATGTTGAGGACTCCCAGAGCAACTCCCTTCCGACTGTTTACCCCTGTGTTGCCTCCTCTGCTGGGTCTGTCCTGCCAGTGGGACAGAACATATCCGGGGATGGTGATGGTGTCTGGGACGTTGTCTGTTAGGTATGATTCTGTGAGTTTGACTATGTCAGGCTGTTGTTTGACTAGTCCGTGAGAAAACTCTCCCACTTTTGGCACTAGCCCCCAGATGTTTGTGAGGAAGACTTTGCAAGATTGACAGGGCTGTTTCTGCCATTATCTTTTCTGGTGTCTAGGTTGATGCCTGGTGATCTGTCTGGTTTCATTTCTTTGAGATTTCATTGCGATTGGTACAACTGAATGGTCTGCTAGGCCATCTCAGAGGGCAGCTGAGAGTCAACCACATTGCTGTGTGTCTGGAGTCACACATAGGCTAGATCAGGTGAGGATGGCAAATGAAATTCCCTGAAGGGCATTAGTGAACCTGATGGGTTTTTATAACAGTTGACAATGGTTTCATGGTCATCAATGGTTCTTAATTCCAGATTTTGTTTTGTTTTATTGGATTCACATTCCACTGTCTGCTGTGGTGGGATTTGAACCCAAGTCCCTAGACCCCTTTGAACATTATCTGCCTCTCTCGATTAAAAGTCTAGTAATAATACCATGAGGCCATCACCTCCCACTTAGCACTCTCACGGTCTATCCTAGCCCAGTCCAACTGAACGCCCTTACAATCTTACTTAGCTCAGCTCCCTTCGTGCCTACAATAAAACAAAGAACTGCAGATGCTGGAAATTGGAAACAAAAACAGAAATTGCTGGAGAAACTCAGCAGGCCCGGCAGACAGAAAGCAAAATTAACATTTCAAGTCCAGTGTCCATGAAGAAAGGTCACTGGACTCAAAATATTAACTCTGCTTTCTCTCCACAGATGCTGCCACCTG
Organism: Ginglymostoma cirratum; assembly: GCA_024137785.1. Lineage (NCBI taxonomy): Eukaryota > Metazoa > Chordata > Chondrichthyes > Orectolobiformes > Ginglymostomatidae > Ginglymostoma > Ginglymostoma cirratum. The sequence goes on along the minus strand of JAHRHZ010000021.1, from coordinate 21,072,078 downwards.
CTGACTTTATCCATCAATTTCTATTTTTGTTTCCTCAAAGCCCAGCATAACTGAGCATCCACACAGCCCAGCCCAATTCCCTCAGGCTAGCACAGCACAACTCAGCACCGTAAGATATATGAGCAGAAGCAGACCATTCAGCCCATCAGGTCTGCCCTGCCCTTCAGTCATGGCTGACATATATTTCTCCTGCTTTGTCCCCGTAACCCTTGATCCCCTCACTAATCAATGTCTTAATTTCTGTCTTCAATACATTCAATGACTTGGCCTCCATAGCCTCCTGCGGCAATGAGTTCCATAGATATGCCACCTTCTGGTTGAAGAAATTCCTCCTCATCTCAGTTCTAAAAGGTCGCCCCTTCACTCTGAGGCTTTGCCCTCAGGTCCTAGTCTTCTCCACATCCACTCTATACAGACATCTCATTGTTCTATAAGTTTCAATCAGATCCCTCCTCATCCTTCTAAACCCCATTTAGTACACACCTAGAGTCCTCAACTGCTGCTCATATGACAAGCTCTTCATCACCAGGATCATTCCTGTAAACAACCTCTGGACCCCCTCCAACGTCAACAGATCCTTAGATACAGAGGCCAAAATTGCTCACAGTGTTCCAAATGAGAGCTGACCAGAGCCTATACAGCCTCAGCAGTACATCCCTGTTATTGTACTCTAGCCCTCTTGAAATGCATGTTAAAATTGTTTTTTCTTTCCTAACTGCCAACAGAACACACATGTTAACCTTAAGAGAACTCTGAACTAGAACTCCAAAGTCCTTTTGTGCCTCACATTTCTGAAGATTTCCTTGTTTAGAAAATTGTCTATGCCTCTATTCTCCCCACCAAAGTGCAAAATCTCATTCTCTCCCATACTGTATTCCATTTGTCACTTCATTGCCAACTGTCCTAGCAACTAGTTGCCTCATCTTCCCCTTGGTATGTTTCTTCTTCCTTCGGATGAATTTCTGCTGTGTCTCCCAAATTATCTCCAGAAACCCCTTCCAATCAACTCTGGCCAGCTGCTCCCTCATGCCTTTGTAGTGACCTTTACTCAATTTTAATACTGTTGCATCTGATTCCAGCTTCTCCCTCTCAAACTGCAGGATGAATTCTGTCATATTATGGTCACTGCCCCTCGATGTTCCTTCACCTTTTGCTCCCTAACTGAGTCTGCTTCATCACCAAATCCAGACTTACCTCTTCTCTAGTGGGGTCTACCACAAGCTGTTGATATTTCATAAATTCCTTTTCTTGAGATCCACTACAAACCTGATTTTCCTCGTCCACTTGCATATTGAAGTTCTCCACAATTATTGTAGTAGTGCCTTTCTTACATGCCGTTTCTATTTTCTTCCCCATATACCCCTTAAGAGGCCTGTATATTAATCCCATCAGGGTCTTTTTTTCTTTGTGGTTCCTCAATTCTACACACTCAGATTCTACACCTTCTGACTCTATCACTTCTTGCTATTGACTTAATTTCATTTCTTACCAACAAGGCAATCCCACCTTCACAGCCTAGCCTAGCCTAGCCTAGTCCAGCCCAGCCCAGGCCAGCTCGCTCACAGTCTAGGCCTAACTCAGCACCCTCACAGCCCAGCTCAGTCCCTCTTTACACAGCCGAGTAACCTCATAATCCAGTCCAGCCCCGCACTTCTAGCAGCAACACCACCCATCAATCCACTACGACCAATCTGAAAGATCCATTCCCCAGCCATTTTTATTACCCAGCCCTCTCAAACATATCATGATCCTGTTAACATTTGCTGTTCGCACTAACACCAGGGATACACTGAAAAGCTTGTTTCCTTTAATCGATTTGGTGCACTATTTTGTGACCATTTTTTAAAAATTCAACCAAATAAAGATACAGTTGGCAACTCTGGTTGAAAATACAGGAAAATGGGGGCCAATGAGGAAGGAAGAGTTTGTATCATAGATTTATGACTAGGTCTGCAAATTTAACAGCAAGTTATATCATTCGTATGGCACCTTTAACATAATAAAACATCCCAAGGCAGTTCACAGGAGCATTATAGAACAAAATCTGCCACCTAGCCTTAAAGGAAATATAGTTCAGATTACTGAAAACTTGGGCAAACAGCTAAGTTTTAAGAAGGAAAGCAGCGAAGAGTGATATAAACGAAGGGAATTCCACAGCTCAGGGTGTAGGCAACTGAAAGTACCACCACCAATAATGGAATGTTTAAAATCAGGGATACTCAAGTGGGAAGACTTAAAAAAAAGTGCAGAGATACTGGATGATTGGACAGCCAGAGAAGGTTGCAGAGATAAGGAGGGGTGTGGACACGAGGAGATCTGCAAACATGGATAAGAATTTTAAAATCAAAATATTTGATACAAAAGGTGGTGTAGCCTGTAGTTCAGTGAACTCATTTCTGATTTTGTACCAGCCAGCAGATGTTGTGGGAGAAGTTTCAACCAGGAGGCCATGCATGAGCAAGCTAGAGAGAGAAACTGGATGTCGGGGAATGGTTCACATAGCAAAATCTGAGGTGAACGTACTTTAATTTCATGAGTAATATTGATAACACAAAATTTCAATCAAAATCAGCAATAACACAATAACTTACTGTGTAAGTGTAAGTGATGATTTCTTGACTGTTACATCCTGAAATTATCTTAGAATTCCCATGTACTACATGGTTCCTAAATCATTGGTGCTCCCATAATCTACTTTCTCCAAAACACTTTCATGATCCTTTTTATATTGTTCCTTTATAAGTAGTCTCTAGCTTCATAGTTATCTGTTCTTCTCTCTCCACAGGCCAGCTGATTATTTCTTGCATTTTCTATTTATTTTTGCCAGTTGACAGCACTCTGCCTCTGACTCATAAGGTTCCAGATCAAGGACAAAAATCAAGGCTGACACTCCACTGCAGCAATGATGATGATCAGTCAGAGATGCATCTTTCACATGAGAAGTTAAACCAAGTCTTATTTGGCTGCTTGGTGGACGTACACCCTCTCAAATAATATTTTGAAAAAGAAAAGTGGTGTTAACCTGGTAACTAAGAGAATATTTATCCCTCAATCTCAATAAAAGATAATTTGGTTACTATCACAATGCTGTTTCTGGACATTTAGTTGTGTGGACATTTTCTACAGTGACTCCCACGTTCTAACTAGTGACTACTGTTCAAATACTCTATCAGAAGTAAAGGTCTTTGAGACAGTTGGTGGCTATGAAAATAACTTTAAATGCCAATCTTTTATTTTATTTTCTAAATTTTAATGCAGAGAGTTGAATCCAGGTGGGGTCTGACCAAGGCCCTATACAAATCAAGTTTAAAATTTTCCCTTTTGTGTTCCATACCTTAAGATAAAGGCCAGCATTCCAAAACATTTTTTTTGGTGATTCTTTTTACTGACGCACTAGCTTTCAATAATTTGTGTCTGTACAGCAAGATCTAAAACCTTCTCGAAAGCTTTTATGCTTCCACCAAAAAGAAAATATTCCAATTTTTCTTTCCACTTTGCTGCATTGAACTCCATCTGGCATAATATTTCCCACTCAATTCATTTACTTCTGTGCCTTTTCTAATTTCCTACCCGTAACATTTGAATACACAACTTTTTATACTTTAGCATCTACGTCATTCATACATCTCTGAAAAACTGTCTCTCCAGTAAAGACAACATTCCTTTTGTAACTGCCCTGTCTCCTAATCAATTACACACCTGTGTCACAAGGTTACCTCCAATTTGTATGCTTATTTCCAAATAATCTCTTATACAAGTCTTTTGTTTCAGGCAACACGCATAAACCGACTCCTATCCACCATGCTACTAATCTGGTTAAAAATGTTTATTATCAAGTGACAGGTTTTGGTAAAAACTAAAAATGAAAGTTTGCTGCTATAAAGTTCATTTCTCAATTTATTTGACTGCTATCCATTTAATGAAAAGAATATTATTGAATAACATTAGTCATTTCATTAAAGAGAAACAGCAACAACCTGGGGCAACCCGCTTATTTGGTGTTGTTACAAAAACATGAAACATTTATGCTATGTACTAAATAAATTAGAAACATACAACATAGAATGCAGAAGCAGAAGTAGACCATGATCATGGTCATCATGATCATAGCTAATCGTCCAACTCAATACCTCTTCCAGCTTTCTCCAATATCCTTTCATCCCTTCTGTCCTAAGAAATATACATCTTATTTGAAAGTCTTCAGTGTTTTGGCCTTAAAAGTTTCCTGTGGTAGAGAATTTTGCAGGTTCACCACTCTCTGGGTGAAGAAATTCTCATCCCTGTCCTAAAAGGCCTACCTTGTGTCCTTAGACTTTGATAATTGCTCCAGACTCTCCAATCATCGGGAACATCGGGACATTTACACTGTCTACACCTGTTAGAATTTTGTAAGTTTCTATGTCATTTCCCCTCACTCTACCAAACTCAAATGAATATAGTTCCAACCGAGTTAGTCTCTTCTCATCAGTTCTGCCATGCCAAGATTCAGACTAGCAAATCTCTGTTGCAATCCTTCCATAGACAGACCATCCTTGCTCAGATGAGGAGACCAAAATTGCACACAATACAACATGCTTACTTTCAGTGATTGGTGTACAAAGACACCCAAGTCTTGTTGCACCTTTCTTTTCGCAACATATCACCATTCGAAAAATAATCCGCCTTTCTGTTTTTGCTACCAAACTGGAAAACTCAAATTTATCCACATTATATTTCATCTGCCATACATTTGCTCGCTCTGTTTGTCCAAATCACTCTGAAGCATCTCTGTATCCTTCTCATAGCTCACTCACCCAGTTGTGTGTCATCTCCAAGTCTGCAGACATTACAGTTAGTTCCCTCATCTAAATGATTAATATAACTTAAGCAATACTCAAAAGGTGCTGGAATTTTGTACAAAAACCCAAAATGTTTGAAACACTCAGCAGTGCACTCACTATGTCTAGAAAGAACAGATAGGTAATGGCTTTTACTTTGTAGTAGGAATAATACCAAGTTTATCAGCCCTCACTGTTATTAAAGGATGCATGAGACAACTGTTTACGATGTTCACATGTACGCTGTCAAATGTGAAAATCAGGAAGCTGATGACCAAATTGTCCTGCTCTTGAAACTGCCACAAGTGACAGAGCAATGAAGTACATGTGGTGGTGAAATTATGGTGGTGGTGTTCCTATGAATTTGTTGCCTTTATCCTTCTAGATAATAGAAGTCGTGCTTTTGGAAGGTGTTGTTGTAGGAGCCTTGGTGAGATGCTGCAGTGCATTTTGTAGATTGCACACATTGTTGCCACTGTGTGTTAGTGGTGAAGGATATTGAACATAGGAACAAGGAGTAGCCAATTCAGTGTCTCGGTCCTGCTCTGCTATTTGATAAGATCATGGTTAATCTGTTATAACCTTAAATCCATATTCATGTCTACCCCGATAGCCTTTTAACCCCTTCTTATCTAAAGTCTATGCATCTCTTCCCTAAAACCATTCAAATACTCTGCTTCCACCGCCTTTTCAGGTAAAGAGTTCCAAACACACTCAACCCTCTGAGAAAACAAATCACCTCACCCCTGGGTGATACCTTATTTTTAAATCATAAACCCCAGTGCTAATTCTCCTTTAACAGGAAATGTTCTCTTCACGTCATATTTACCCTGTCAGACCTCTCAAGATCTTATATGTTTCAATCAACTTGACCCTCACTCTTATAAACTCCAGTAGATACAAGTTTAGCATGTTCAACCTTTCCTCAATAGACAACCCACACATTCCAGTCATTTGTCTGGTAAAACTTCTTTGAACTGCTTCTAACACATTTACATTCTTCCTTACATAAGGTGACCAGTCCTGTACACAATTGTCAAAGCCGGGCCACGGCAATGCCCTGTATAACTGAAGCATAATTTCTCTACTTTTGTATTCAATACCCCTCAAGATAAATTCTATGAGCTTTCTGATTACTTCTGTACTTGCATACTAACCTTTTGTGATTCATATATGAGGACAACAAGATCCCTTTACATTTCAAACTTGCAAGTTCCCACCATTTAGATAATATGCTTTTTTTAATTCTTCTTGTCAAAATGGGCAATTTCACATTTTCCCATAATAATAGTTTGGCAGATCTTTATCCACTCTTTTAACCTATCTAACTTTTTGTAATCCCATGTCTTTTTCACAACTCACTTTCCTACCTGTTTATATGTCAGCAGCTACTTGCAAGTGATAGATAGGGTGCCGATCAAGTGGCTGCTTAATCCTCGAGGATATTGAATTTCTTGAGTGCTGCTGGAGCTGCAGTCATCCATGCACTCTTGTCACACTCCTGACTTGTGCCTTAATGGACAGAATTTGTGGCGTCTGGAGGTGAGTTACTCCCCACAGAATTTGTAGCATCTTGATTTTTTTTTAGTGATCCAACCTAGCAGTAAAATAGCAGCACAGCCCACGTGCTCCATTCGCTTTTCCTTTTCTTTCTTTTCACTGTTTTCTTATATTAATCTACTTACTTTCTGTGGAGAACAAGTTGTGCAGTGTGGAGGAGAGTGACCCATTGCAGGGAAAATGAGACATACATGGAGGCAACAGACATTCGCCGGTATCTACAGCAGTGTCGAGAGTAGGCAGCCTAAGGTCTCCTGGCATCTGTGGCAGCGTTAAGCACAGAAGAGATTCTGGGGAGAGATCAGTTGTGGGGGCAACAGTGGTGACGGCATCGTGGCTTCCTCGAGCCCAGAGTGGCTGGGTCCGGATGGGGACTTTGACAATCGCCTAGAGGTCAGGTGCATGGCAGTGGCTGGAGGCCTGGATCAGGACTTTGATGGTTGGAGATCAAGCCCAATGCAGGAAGAGCAAGCCCTCATGGTGGTGAGGGAGGTCTGCAGCAGCGCTGAGAGCAAGCAGCCCGACGTCTCCGTGTGAGGGGCCCAAAGCAGGGAATGCAAGCTCAGCATGGCTAAGTATTTTAAAAAGTGTTGAACTTTTAACTTTTATTTCTTTGTTTTTCTATTTAGACTAAGAAGGACTGTGATGTTTAACCTTTAACTTTATTTTTTCTACTCCACACTAAGAGAGTCTGTTTAGCTTTTAACTTTGTTTCTTTATTTCTCTACTTTATACCCGAGGTTTTGTACCTAGGTACCTTCGTACTTAAGATGGCACTGGGAATGGCGACATTGTACACTTTTTACTGTGCTTCTACGCTTGCGTACACGTTACAATAAATTCTAATTCTAATACGTTCTTGTAACCACATGTTTTTAAACAGCTCGTCCAGTTCAATTACTGGTCAGTGGTCACCCCCAGAATGTTGACAGGGGATTTTCTGACAGTAACGCTCTTGAACGTCAAGGGAACTTAACGTTCCAGGTCAATAACCCTTCTTCAGAATTGGGGGTGGGATGGGAGATAAATGCAATAGAAGAACATGTGGAAGAGGCTGGAGCAGGAGAAGGAACAAAAGGGAAAGTCAATGCAAAACGACAGGGTCCAGGTCAGAATTCTTTTTAAAAGAATTCCTACAGTTTAGAAGCAAATCATTCGGCCCATCGAGTCCACACCGACCCACCCTTTACTCTAGCTCTGCATTTCCCACCGTAGACGCAATGGAATTAAATGATGAAATGTTTCACGGAGGGAGTAGTAATGAATATACCACAGAAACAAAAGATGTGTCTAAACAAGGTGTAAGTGGCTGCACAACAGCAGTTAAAGTAGAATAAAGAGATAAAATTGAATCAACAAAAGAAACCGAAACCCTCTAACAGCGACAGTATTTTCCTTCTGTGTATGATTTGTTGGGTTTAGGGCGGGGTTAGGTAGTTGAGACCTGTTAAGGCGGCGGGGCTCTGGGATCGGACTGTGCCACGGGAAAGGTTGTGGGTGTGTGACCCCGGAAGTAGTTGTTGGGAGTCTGTTGGTTCGGGAAGTGATGGATTCTTATCCCCGATCGTCCATCGAAGATGATTTCAACTACGGTACCAGTGTGGCGTCGGCCAGCGTCGACATCCGCATGGGTAAGGGCATCGCAACGGCACGGTTAGACGGGGGGAGAGGAGCGACGGCTGCTGGGGCCGATGGGAGGTGTGGTGGTGTGGTGGTGTGGAAAAGAGAACATAAGTGAATTGGGGGGCTGACAGCGTAAGTAAGGGGACGGCAGAGAGCATATCAGATATACAGCACGGAAACAGGCCCTTTTGTCCAACTCGTCCATGCCGACCAATTATCCTGAATTAATCTAGTCCCATTTGCCAGCATTTGGCTCATATCCCTCTAAACCCTTCCTTCCTATTCATATACCTATCCAGTTGCCTTTTAAATGTTGTAATTGTACCAGCCTTCACCACTTCCTCTGGCAGCTGGTTCCATGCATGCACCATCCTCTGTGTGAAGAAGCTGCCCTTTAGGTCCCTTTTATATCTTTCCCCTCCCAACTTAAACCAAGTTTTCCTGCTCCTATGATGCTGCTTGACCTGCTGTGTTCATCCAGCCCCATGCTTGTTATCTCGGATTCTCCAGCATCTGCAGTACCTTTTTATCTCTTAAACCTATGCCCTCTAGTTTTTGACTCCCCCCACCCCAGGCAAAATACCTTGTCTATTTACCCTATCCATGCCCCTCATGATTTTATGTATGTCTATAAGGCCACCCCTCAGCCTCTGATGCTCCAGGGATACTAGGACCAGCCAATTCAGCCTCTCCCTATAGCTCAAACCCTCCAATCCTGGTAACTTCCTTGTAAATCTTTTCTGAACCCTTTCAAGTTTCACAATATCCTTCCTATAGCAGGGAGACCAGAATTGCATGCAGCATTCCAAAAGTAGCCTAATTAATGTCCTGTACAGCTGCAACATGACCTGTCAATGCCTATACTCAATGCAACTAACCAATAAAGGCAAGCACACCAAATGTCATCTTTACTATCCTGTCTACCTGGGAGTCACTTTCAAGGAACAATGAACCTGCACTCAAGCCTCTTTGTTCAGCAATACTCCCCAGAACCTTACCATTAGGTATGTAAATCCTGCCCTGATTTGCCTTTCCAAAATGCAGCACCTCACATTTATCTAAATTAAATTCCATCTGCCACTCCTTGGCCCATCTGATCAAGATCCAGTTGTACTCTGTGGCAACCTTCTTCACTGTCCACTGCACCTCCAATTTTGGTGTCATCTGCAAACTAATCATACCTGCAACGTTCACATCCAAATCATTCATATAAATGATGAAAAGCAGTGGCCCTAGCACCGATCGTTTTGACACACTGGTCACAGGCCTCCGGTCTGAAAAGCAACTGCCCACCACCACCACTACCCTCTGTCTTCTTCTTTTGAGCCTGTTCTGTTTCCAAATGGCTAGTTCTCCCTGTAATCCAATGTGATCTAACCTCACTAACCAGTCTACTTTGAGGAACCTTGTTGATCACCTTACTGAAGTACATATAGATCATATCCACCGCTCTGCCCTCATCAATCCTCTTCATTACTACTTCCAAAAAACTCAAATCAAGTTAGTGAGACATGATTTCCCACGCACTAAGCCAAGTTGACTATCTCTAATCAGTTCTTGCCTTTCCAAACACATGTAAATGCTGTCTCTCAGGATTCCCTCCAGCAACTTGCCCACCGCTGATGTCAGGCTCACTTGTCTATAGTTCCCTAGCTTTTCCTTACCATCTTTCTTAAAAAGTGGCACCATGTCAGCTAACCTCCAGTCTTCCAGCACCTCGCCTGTGGCTATCGATGATGCAAATATCTCAGCAAGGAGCCCAGCAATCACTTCCCTAGCTTCCACAAAGTTCTAGGGGTACACCTGATCAGGTCCTGGGGATTTATCCACCGTTGTGTTTGAAGACTTCCTCCTCTATAAAATGGAAATTTTTAAAGATATCGCTATTTATTTCCCCACGTTCTCTCTATCTTCCATATACTTTTCCACAGTAAATACTGATACAAAATATTCATTTAGTATCGTGCCTCAACTCCTGCAGTTCCATACATAGGGGCACTGCTGATCTTTCAGGGCCCCTTTTCTCTCCTTAGTTACCCTTTTGTCCTTAATGTATTTGTAGAATCCCTTTGGATTCTCCTTAACTCTATTTGCCAAAATTATCTCATATCCCCTTTTTGCCCTCCTGATTTCCCTTTTCCCTCCTACTGCCTTTATACACCTGACATATGCTTCCTCCTTTTTATCGACCAAAACCTCAATTTCTTTAGTAATCCAGCGTTCCGTCCACCTGCCAGCCTTGCCCTTCACCCTAACAGGAACTTGCTGTCTCTGAACTCTCATTATCCCATTTTTGAAGGCCTCCCATTTACCAGCCATTCCTTTACCTGCAAACATCTGTCCCCAATTAACTTCTGAAAGTTCTTGCCTAATACCATATAAATAATTGGCTTTCCTTCAGTTTAGAACGTTAATTTTTAGATAATGTGAGGGAAAAGAGAGTCAGAGAGGGGACAGGATTGGGGCGATGGGTGGGAGGAGAAGGATGGAGGGGTGACAGGGGTGGGTAAGAGAGTTAGTGGGGGGAAGGAGAAAAGGAGAGGTGGGAAGGGAGAGAGGCGGTGAAGGAGAGTCAGCTAGGATGGGGGAAGCTCTAGGATGGTGGGGAAAAGAAGGTGAGGCTTCTTTTCCTGAATGTGATAATTTTGTAAAAGCTTGTTTGTTTTTAAAAATCATTTCACAAATCCTTATTCCGTCTGAAATGGGATAGGGTGGAAATTTTCTTGTTTTGAAAGAAAGTAGGGACTTTCAAGTCTTAGAAATGTAATTTCAGCTGGTTCAACAGTGTATACAAAAATCTGGTGCTTCAAAGGCCATGGTATGATGGGGCTACAGCATCTGGGCAGCCTAAGCTGTGAAATATCTGACCGGGTGGGGAAACTTTGTGGAGAAAATAGTAATCGCAAGCTGTGAGCTGTGTTTTCTTGGGATATTGTGGGGCCTGTGACTTGTTATGGTTGACCAATCGTTCTGAAAAGTGGCATGGGAGTGATGATTGGCTATAGACAATAGAAAAGGAAGATGCAGAAAGGTTAACCCAAAGGGTTTTGTGGTGCAGTGGTAGTGTCCATACTTAGGAACCAGGAGGCCCAGGTTCAAGTTCCACCTACTCCAAAGGTGGGTAATAACATCTCTGAACAGGTTGATTAGAAAATATTTGGAAAGGGTAGCCCTTAATGACAAGAACATAATAGGTAAAAACAGAGCTGTAGTTTGAAGAGATTAATAAATATGTCATTAGGCACAAAATGTTCCTTCTATCATAAATGTTACCTCCTAGATGATGTTTAATATCAGTTGTTTCCTTGCGCTAGGATTTCTGCGGAAGGTATACACCATCTTGTCTGTCCAGATTATTCTTACTACTGTGACATCTGCTGTGTTCATGTATAGCGATACAATCAAGAATGTCATTCATGGAAGGTAACTTGCATTTATTTTGTAACAAATTGTATATTGATGGATTAGGTCACCTTTCCCATAATTGTTTTGTTTTTATTGTGACCATTCCAGTAATTTAAGCTTATCCAATTCCAGTTCTAATATAGAAATAGATTACAAGTGTTCCCCTCAATACAGCGTGGAACTGGAGGAACCCAGCAGGTCAGGCAGCATCCGAGGAGCAGGAGAGTCGATGTTTCAGGTCGGGAACCTTCATCAGGACTGCATTGACTCTGACTCCAGTGTCTGCCATTCTTGCTATGTACAAATGTTCCTCTGTTGACAGTGTATAATGAACTTTTTTTTTTTAAAAAAAAATTATTCATGGTATGTGGGTGTCAGTGGCAAGGCCAACCTTTATTACCCACCCCTAACTCTCCAGAGGGCAGTTAAAAGTCAACCACATTGTTGTGGGTCTGGCGTCACGTAGGCCAAACCAGGTAAGGACAGCAGTTTCCTTCCCTAAAAGACATTAGTGAACCGGGTGGGTTTTCCCAATAATCGACAGTGGATTCATGGCCAACATTAGATTCTTAATTCCAGATTTTTGTGGATTCAAATTCCACCATTTGCCATGGAGGGGGGGATTTGAACCTTGCTCCCCAGAACATTACCAGGGTCTCTGGAATAATAGTCTGGCAATAATATCCCAAGGCCGTCATCTTCCCTAAGTTTAAAATTTAATAGAAACATGTATTCTTTTTCTGTTTTGTGTGCACTTCTAATTTTATTACCTTGCTCCCATTCTAGCCCTGCTTTGGTGTTGATAGCATGCTTAGGATCTCTGGGTCTAATAATTGCTATAGCGATTTACAGACATCAACATCCTATTAATCTGTATCTCCTGTTTGCTTTTGTAAGTACTCAAATTAATTGAATTGAGATCATATACAAACTTGTTAACTAAATATTGCTGAGTTAAATTGTTAAACGCTTTATTTTGAGTTTCTCGTTCCTGTACTAAAAGAAAGTTTGTCTAACCAGTTTTTCTTATTGTGAGAATCAATTGTGAAATGTTTGATCTAGAAATCTAGCCAAACACTAGTAAATATGCTCCTGTAGAGTAATTGAAAGTAAAGCTACTCTTTGTTGACTTCTGTAAATATTTTTAATATTCTCATGGAAAACTAAAATCTTGTTCTTTAAAAAAAAAGTTTACATAAATTATAAGGTTGCCAAATGAGAACATGTAGGTCCTGGCTTCTATTCATAAAACTAACTGAATACAAGCATTGCATTAAGGATTCAATATTCCACAAATTTGTTATAATTCAGACGTTTATTTTAATGTTCAGGATTATATTATACTGAACTTTAAATGTTTATGTAATGATTTTACACTCTTGTGCTGTTGATAGTTCAGGCTATTTTGTAACTAATTTTTTTTTTTTGAGGCTGAGAGCACTTTCTCCTTTGAATTGAATCCTACATCCCTGTAGGTTTACCAGGCTGGGTTTAGACATTGCCCGCAGTTATATTGTATCATTCACTGAAGATCATGAGATGCTTATCACATTGTTCCATCACTGAATAAATATACTATCACTTATGATTATGTGCCACTTGTTAGCTATGTATTTACAAGTAAATTGATCTACACAATCCAAATGGTACAACAAAGTGTGGAATCAATATAATACGGTAACAATAGCATTGGGATCTAACCTCCTAGAGTTAAAACCAGTTTTTTTTTTACAAGATCTGGCAAAAGATAAAAATTTCCAAATGGGATTGTTCGATGTTTCTAGCCAACATAAATCATATTTCAGTTGTGCAGTACTTACTGACTGCCAAAACTGACAACTGTGGGAAATTTTCAGTACTTTTTAATGCCTAAAATCCAAATCAAAGTTCCCAACTGTCCATCCTTGAAGACAATAGTAGCATCTAATGTATAAATTACTAACCAAAAGTTGTTTCTATGTTACCTGAGCTACACGTCTTAATCCTTTGACTAATTACAATTCAGCTTGAATTTGGCGCCATTTCTATCCTGATGAATTTCAAATTGCTCAATCTAGTCTGGTCCCGTAGATCATGTTTCCACCAAAATTGATTTTGAAATTTGTTGTGGAAAGATGAGCTCTATATCTTCAATGTTTGCTGTCATTAACTGTATGGAGTTAAATCAGAAAATGCTGGAGAAATTCATGTCTGGCAGCATCTGTGAAGAGAGAAACAATTAACACTTTGAGTCTGTTAAATTCTGTATATTGCTGGTTGTCGTTTTTGATCAGACCTTTATGTCTTGGGTTTTTAGCAGGAGAGTTGCCCACTGTAGCTGCATGCGTTTTTTAAATAGTTAATGAAAAAAGTAAATGTTTTCTCCACAGACCCTTCTGGAAGCTTCAACTGTGGCTGCTGCTGGTAAGGGCTTTTTCTCAATTTTTAGCTTTTGTTTACAGGAATATGTGATTTAAATCACAATGTATTACAAGTAATGGGTACTTTGTTGCTGCCGACACGTGCATACAGTCGTGTAATCATCTTGGTTGCTTCAGTCTTTCTCCTTTGTTTTACTATTAGCCAAGTTTGACTAGGGAAAGTATGGTATGTAAGTATCATGCAAAGTAAAATTTTGAGCAATTTTTCTGATTTATAATTCCGTGGTGGAGAATCTTGGTATCAGTATGATTTCACATTTGATATACATGGTAATTCAAGTATGGAACCAAGTTGATCCTTTTGTGATAAAATTCCTAATAGCCATAGACAATTTATCCCCACAGTACACTGATATACTCAACATAATAGATTCCGTCAGTGTGGTATTTGTATTTTTCCTGCCGTAGCACCAGATAACCTCATTGGAGAGAGTAATACAAGCCAGACAAAGGAACAATATGTTTATAAATGCTCAGCTTTGTAAACTGCAGTTTTGGTTCTGCATATATTTTGACAGTTTCTAAGTCTTGATTTATGAAGATAGTGTGTGTCATTTAAATAAACTAGACACTTGTAGGTGCACTGTTCCCAACAACTTGTATTTGAGACTGTAACATAAATCCATCATGATCTGTATGTTAGGCTGGATTATGTGTTGCCAATGCCAAGATGGCCACTTGCACAGGGACAGATGGCAATATTAATGGTGCACCACTGAAGAGCCTGCTGGACACCCCCATTGCTGCTGGCCACTCCTTGTCATGCTGCACATTGCTTGCTCTCCCTCCCAATCCTGTCTCTGTTTGCTTCCCTTGCAACAGAGCTTGCTGGCTGCTCCTGTTGCGTTGGTTGTACCACAAGCCATCCTGCTGGCTGCATGCTTCGCTGCATGACTTGCCACTTCAGTCATGCAATGAGTAAGGCAGCAGGTAAGGCACAGGGGGCTCTTTCTGGCTGCACCACTTGGTCAGCAGTTTTCTAATTAATTTCAGGGGCACCTCTTAGATGGTCTAGCAGAGTAGTGCATCTTGTTTAAAACTACCTACACAATCCAAGTATCCGATCCAAGGAAGAAACATACAGATTGGCCAAGAAGAAATTAAATCTGAGGATTGAGAGCAGTTTGGAATTCAGCAAAGAAAGACCAAGGGATTGATTAATAAGGGGAAAATAGAGTAAGCTTGCAGGGAAGATGTAGACTGACACTAAGTTTCTATAGGTACATGAAGAGAAAGAGATTGTTAAAGACAAACTTGGGTTCCCTATAGGCAGAGACGGGGGAATGTATAATAGGGGACAAAGAAATGGCTGAGGAACTGAATACATACTTTGGGTCTGTCTTCACAAAAGAGGACAGAAATCAGGTACCAGAACTGTTGGAGGATGCAAGATTTAGTGAGAGGTAAGAACTGAGGGAGATTAATATTAGTAAAGAAATGGTGCTGGGAAAATTGTTGTGATTGAAGGCCAATAAATCCCGAGGGACTGATAATCTATGTCCCAAAGTACTGGAGCTACTTCCTTAAGAAATATTGGATGCATTAGTCATCTCTAGGATTCTGTAGACTTTGGAAAAGTCCCTGCAGATTGGAGGGTGGCTAATGTCATTCCAATATACAAA
Source organism: Ginglymostoma cirratum (assembly GCA_024137785.1). Taxonomy (NCBI): domain Eukaryota; kingdom Metazoa; phylum Chordata; class Chondrichthyes; order Orectolobiformes; family Ginglymostomatidae; genus Ginglymostoma; species Ginglymostoma cirratum. The sequence continues at coordinate 21,056,631 of JAHRHZ010000021.1, read as the reverse complement.
AAGGGAGGTAGAGAGAAAACAGGGAATTATAGACTGGTGAGCCTAACATCAGTAGTGGGGAAAATTCTCAAATCCATTGTCAAGGATTTTATAGCAAAACATTTAGAAAGCAGTGGCATGATCAGACAGAGACAGCATGGATTTATGAAGGGGAAATCATGCTTGACAAATCTGTTGGAATTCTATGAAGATGTAACTAGTAGAGTTGATAAAGGGGAGCCAGTCAAAGTCCCACATAACGGTTAATGCCAAAGATTAAAGTGCATGGGATTGGGGGAGATGTATTGAGATGGATAGGAAACTGGTTGGCAGAGAGGAAACAAAGAGTAGGAATTAATGGGTCCTTTTCAAATTGGCAGGCAGTAACTAGTGGGGTGCCACAGGGATCAGTGCTAGGACCTCAGCTATTCAATATATATCTTAGTGATTTGGATGAGGGAACAGATTGTAACATCTCCAAGTTTGCAGATGATACCAAGTTGGGTGGGAGGCTGAACTGTGACGAGGATGCAGAGATCCTTCGGCATGATCTCGACCGGTTAGGTGAGTAGGCAAATCGGTGGCAGATGCAGTATAATTTGGATAAATTTCGGAAGCAAAAACCAGAAGCTGAATGGCTGTAAATTGGGAGGGGGAGAAGGGAGTGTGCAGTGGGACCTGGGTGTCCTTGTGCACCAGTCACTGAAGGTAAGCATGCAGGTGGTAAAGAAGGCAAATGGTATGTTGGCCTTTATTGCGCAAGGATTTGAGTACAGGAGCAAGAATGTGTTGTTGCAGTTATACAGGACCTTAGTGAGACCACACCTGGAATATTGTGTGCTATTTTGGCCTCCTTTTCTGAGGAAGAATGCTCTTGCTTTCGAGGGAGTGCAGCGAAGGTTAACCAGGCTGATTCCGGGGATGGCAGGTCTGATGTGTGAGGAGAGATTGACTAGGTCGGGATTGTTTTTGCTAGAGTTCAGACTAATGAGGTCGGGGAGATCTCATAGAGGCTTATAAAATTCTAACAGGACTGAGCAGGGTAGATGCAGGGAGGATGTTCCTGATGGTGGGTGCGTCCAGAACCAGGGGTCACAGTATGAGGATTCAGGGTAAACAATTTAGGACAGAGATGAGGAAACGTTTCTTCACCCAAACAGCGGTGAGCCTGTGGAATTCATTACCACAGGAAGTAGTTGTTGCCAAAACATTGAATGTATTCAAGAGGTGACTAGATATAGCACTTGGGGCGAATGGGATCAAAGGTTCTGGGGAGAAAGCAGGAATAGGCTATTGGGTTGGACGATCAGCCATGATCGTGAAGAATGGTAGAGCAGGCTCAAAGAAACGAATGGCTTCCTCCTGCTCCTATTTTCTAAGTTTCTATGTCAATTCTGTCATACTAAAATGGTACTGCAAAGCTGTGTTTTCACATGTGCTTTGTTGCTGAGCCACCTAGCTGTGGGATTAGAAATAAATGCAGCCACGTTAGAGCAATAACAGGAAAAGCAACGTAACTATTTTGATTTTACAAATTGAAATCCAAGAACTAAGCTACCTTCCATTCACCTGTATGAAATTGCTTGTAGAAATCTATTACTTTGTGTCTAATCGTATAGGATATTGCAGTAAATCAAATGTTGCTTTAGAGATATATTGCAAACTGTCTGTCTGATTTTTGATTGACAATGCTTTAAATCTGTCCTTTTTTTTTCCATTTTTTAGTCACTTTCTATGACTACTCAGTGGTTCTGCAAGCATTCATTCTGACAACAGCTGTATTTGTTGCATTGACTGTCTATACGTTTCAGTCAAAGAGGGATTTCAGTAAATATGGAGCAGGGTATGTACACTGGAAAAGAAGCTGGATATATTTTAAGTTCTATGTAACGTCTTTTTAGTTTTGGATACTATGATAACAAGTATTTTTAAGATGAATACTTTAGATAATGTACTTTTTAAATAACTGGAAATAAATTGCCACTTTTAATGCTGCATTTTGACCTGAAGACAGCTGTTATATAGTTCATTCTTGTCCTGATCCTCTGACCTGGCTAAGTTCTGAAATTTTTGTTTAGCTTTCCTGATTGTGGCACTTCACTGCACTTGATAAACCCAAATGATAGAAGCAATAATGTTTTGAGTGCTGGCTAACAAAAGTTATAACAATAAATGATCTATAATTACTTTAATGGCATATAAGTATAGAAACAGTATTGTTTACAGTGTAAGTAAAATTAATTCAGGATAAGACATTAGGAGCAATGATGCCCTGCAGTTGCACACCCTGCTAAAATTCAATCAAAGAATTACATCTCAGATTAAGTACCAAAGGACTTCATGTGCCAAGGGAATAATTTCAGAAATTACATCTTTGGAAGGGAAAGTGAAGAATGCCAAATGTTATGCCCTGATTTATATTTACAATGTAAGTTTCTGTTTAATAGTACATTACAAGCAAAATATATGGAGGTCTTTACTATAGTAGACGTGCTGATTTTATATTAATGTAAATTACTTGCACAGATAATAACACTTCAGTGAATAATTCTTGTGTATTGGATGTTGTGCCACAGCGTTCATGGCCATTAACAGTAGACTACATACAAGTATGTGAAGGAGCCAAGAAATGTTAGTCCTGGGAAATACATTTGTGGGGCGGGGGGAGTCATGTCACTGTGTTTCATTGTAGTAATTTCAAATTCAGTTCAGAAGCGAAACTACCCACTTCTTTTTAAAGGTATTCATTTTATGGAATGTAGATGTTATTGCTCTTAAAATGATTTGAGGATTTTAATCTGAGAGCAACACTTGTACAAAAAATTTGCACTTCTTTGATTTCATGCACACTCAAGTAATAGTTTGTATACTTGTGTAACTTATAGGGGATTGACCAAAGCACAAAATAGCAATGCTACCAACATACCATATCTTAACAGTTTCCACAGACTTGATGTTGCTTAGTCTTAGTTGTCAGATAGTATATACTCTAATCGTAAATTCCAACTTGTCATCTTCAAAGGGTAATGATTAAATTGCAATTTTTTTTTTGTCTCCTCCTTAGTCTCTTTGCATGTCTGTGGATTTTGATCCTGGCTGGATTTCTAAGAGTAAGTATTAGGTGTTTCAAATTGTACCAAACTAATTGGTTTAAATCACAGTAGTTTAACTGTGGATTTCATGGTACATATATGGCTAGAAACATAGATATAGGTGAATCAGTTGGATTTTTATCCATTTTCTATGCACCTTTTTAAATTATTTCATTCTTTTATGAGATTCATAAATGATTCTCTGCTGCCATATGTAGGGAAAAGCTTTAAAGCCCTGCTACAAAGCTATACTCATGTGTCTGACGGAAGTAAGGCCCTGACAGAAGTCACAATCTTGGATCAGTAAGGTTTCCACGTAACTGGTATGATTTCCTCTGATGAAAATAACCCAGTATGATATCTAGTCATATAAGGAAGCAATAAACTTGGATTATTGACTACAATACATCAAAGAGAATTATCTTTAATAATAGTGTGACAGCTAAAATGCGCACACTCCACCTGTATTAGACTTAATTTATAATCTGTTTGTATGACCTCTTAGTGTCAGAATATCAGTTATGGTCAAGGTGCTGTCAGGCATATAGCCTAATACTTCTATTCTGGGGCTATTCAAAATAAGCTAGATTTGTTTACGTATATCTTGGAACATTTACATGGTAGTATTAGTGGGTCATTTTAATTTTGTTAAAAGGAAGGAAACTAATTGCATCAAACATAAGAGAATTCCTAACGCATTTGTCTCTTAATTTTCTTCAGCTGTTCTTCTTGAGCGACACAGTGGAACTTGTATTTGCATCTGCAGGAGCTCTCCTCTTCTGTGGCTTTATCATCTATGATACACATGTTTTGATGCATAAGCTTTCACCTGAAGAATATGTACTGGCTTCAATTAACTTGTATTTGGATGTCATTAATCTATTCTTGCATATCCTTCGAATCCTGCAATCACTTAACAAGAAGTAATCACTAGGATTATTGTTGAAAAAAGATGTTAATATGTCTTTAACTGAAAATTAATGAAGGGGTGCACTTTGTGTATAGACTTGTTGATTTTATTGTCTAACTTTATTCTTAATGATCATATTTGTATTCATTGTATGGTGTAGATAGTTTTAATTGATAATAGTCAATTTGTATAGTTTTTCCTTAAGGAAATTTGAGGGCACTTCTCGGTGAGTAGTTTTGAAGAAAAATATTATAATTTGTGGGGAAACACCAATCCAGACCCAAAATCCAATATTTCTTTCAGCTTTGTTTGATTTGAATTTAGATTACTTAAAATGTTTTTTTTTATCTGAATTGAAATTTGATGCTAAACTGGGAGAAAGCAATTTTAAATGTAGCATGGATTCAGTGAAAGGCTTTTGTTGTCTGTTGTTTTCTATTGTAATTACTTAAATGTTTATAAGTTGAAATCCTATTCTGTTTTAAAAAAATCATTTCAGTACAAGTCATCCCTTTGAATAAAATCTGCAGTTCACATTTTATGTTTTAGTACTTATTTTAAAAAAGATACAATGATTTTATCTTGTACTCAGCAACAATAATGAAATACCTCCTTTGTCTGGGGACCTACACACGTGAAGGCATGGCTGACAAAGGTGGAGTGACGTAATGTGAATAAGTGTCCTGAGATGGAGAATCATGCAGTAGAGAAACATACAGAGGGACAAGGGATTTGAAACGCAGAATGAGAAATGTTAAGTATTTTCGAAAAAGGTCAAAAATTGATCTTCGATATTGAGAACCACTCAGGTCTTTTTATCAGCCCCTACCCTACTCAGACTGTCAATTTGTGTTTGTTTTTAATATTGGACAAATCATTTATTCAGACCCCAAGGTGAGGTGCCCTGACTGTCCTTTTCCTCCGATTTATAAAAAGGCACACTTGGGCACATAAGTAGACTTTTTTTTTTATTTACGGTATCTGATGTGGCTTACTTCAGTTAGGAAATGCCACATTTTTAATGCAACAATACCTACAAATTTATTTAAAGTAGATCATGAATGCATGCTGGTTCAATCCAGATTGGTTAGAAAATGGAACTGGTGATTGTTGTGAATGAAATTTAACATAAATTTTAAGTAAACCTATAAATGGGGAAAGGAATAAAGTTAAATCATGGAAAGCAGCTTATGTAGAATGTAAACATGAACAAAAACTGGAAGAACTGTGGATCCCGTAAATCAGGAACAAAAGCAGAAGTTGCTGGCAAAGCTTAGCAGGTCTGGCAGCATCTGTGAAGAAAAAAATCAGAGTTAACATTTTGGGTCTGGTGACCCTTCCTCAGAACAGAATCTGACCCAGATTTGGGTCACCAGCCCCGAAACACTAACTCTGATTTTTTTTTTTTTTTTTCTTTTTTCTTCACAGACGCTGCCAGACCTCCTGAGCTTTTCCAGCAACTTGTGTTTTTGTAAACATGAGTAGGTGAATTGACCTAAATGGTCTGTTCAAGCTATATTTGTCATGATCCTCGTAAAGACCAATAACTTTTTAACGAATGACGAAAGGGATGATGAGGTTTCAAGTTATGACTAATCTTGCAACAAACAACCTGAAAACATTGAATAAACACACTTTCAGGCTAATTATCCCTATTAACTTTTACGATGATCAATAAACAACTGTGGCTGGGTTATTTTTGTTTTGTCTCTTATTTCGATGTTATTTGCTTCACACAAAATTATTGTTTCTTTTTCCAGCCAGATAAACTTTACCGTTCAAACTAACTTTCAAGGTAAGGGATGAATTAAAGTCCCTCCCTGTAGCCTTGTCTCGGTGAATCTTTCAACTTTTATTATAAACTTGACAAATTGCGTCTCTTCCATCTCAACATGAGCTCCTAACTGTTACTTTGCTACTTCTATCTTTCAGTTGTATATTCACTCTCTCTCTCTGCTGTTTCTAATTTAATACTCGTCGTTACTATCTTCTGTTTTCAATTTGACTTGAATGGTCCAAAGAAAAAGTACAACTATCAGTAGACCTGCAAACAAAACAAAGAAACCTGTGTCAGATAACTCCAGACACTTCTATATCTAAGTTAAAAGCAAAATGTAACAACTTTTAACTCACCTTTCCCTGTTATTTGTGAATTTGCTCTTAAGTTTCAGAATTTAGTTTTAAAACGCAAGGTCCAGCAACTTTCTCGTTGAAAATGTTGTGGATTGTCATACTGTCTCTTCTGCAGTTTTCCAAGCAAGACTACCATTCTATTCTATGCAATTGTCAGATTTATTTAATCTGATCATTAAGCCTTTGCAGGTTTACTTGTATTTGTGTTGCTGCAGCAAGACATAAAACAAACCCCTTCCTCTGGAAATGGGTAAACATGATTCCTTTCAAACTCTTTCCCTCACAATGACAGCATCTTCCTATTACTTAAATCTAAGGAATTTCACATTGTTTTGTTTGCGCTATGACTTCTGGAATTGCACTTTTATTGCAGGCACTGCACAAGGCATTAAAACAGTATCCTGGAAAATTAACTGAAAGTTGTTTACATGCCTAGTTTCAACTTTTAATTGAATAAATGCAAAGGGAACATGCATATTTGTTTAGATCACTTATAATGAAACAGAATTTTCTTGGAAAATAACAAAACAAATTCATGGTAAATGCCATTAGCAGAGTAAAATCAAGATATGAAGAAAAGATACTGAGTTGCAAATCATGCAGTAATTTGTGGTGATTTCTACAGAAAATATAACTTGCCATTAATCTCGCCATAAGTTTCAAGGAACTGCCGGATTTGTGCTAGAATGAAGTACAAAATTCTCTGTAGGAAAGATCTGGCCATTATTTCATGATGTAAGGACCCTTTTAGTCACTGGATTTGAACCTGTATAAAACCATTTCACTCTGAAAGGCCCAGAAAGAGGAAAAAATAAGTCTTATGTCACTTCTGTAAGTTCCTTGAGGATTTTTTTTTATTATTTTTCTTATAAGCAACTTCTTTCTTTTCCTCTTTTCTGTATCTAATTAGAACACACAATTTAACTAGGTATTAATTTGCCCAAGTTCCTCCTCTATTGATTGGTCTGTGTATTAGTTTTGTTAAGCTTGATTATTTGTCCCATCCTTCACTAATTCACCTGTTCACTATGTTCAATTTGCAATTTCAGTAATTTGTATTGTAATTTTTTTCAGGCTGAACAGTAAGGACAAAACATAAGTTGCAGAAGATGCTGTGAGGTGCCTAGCTCCTCTAAATTCAGCCCTGTTATTTTTGGTGAAATATGAAAGTTGCCATGCCACCTTAAAGGAAAGCTCTACCAGTAAGAGTACACATAGGGGTCAGGAAAGATTTACAAGATGTTGCCACAGTTGGACGGTTTCAGCTATAGGAAGAGGGTGAATAGACTGGGGCTGAGGGGTGACCTTTATAAAGGTTTATAAAATCATGAGGAGCATGATGAATAGCCAAGGTATTTTCCCTGGGGTGGGGGAGTCCAAAACTAGAGGCTATAGGTTTAAGGTGAGAGGGGAAAGATTTGAAAGAGACCTAGGCAATTTTTTCACGCAGAGGGTGGTATGTGTGTGGAATTATCCCTCAAAATCAAAACGTGCAATCAAGACCATAAGACATAAGAGCAGAAATTAGGCATTCAGCCCATTGTGTCTGCTCTGCCATCCAATCAAGTTCCTCAACCCAATTCTCTCACTTTTTTCCCCCATAACCCTTGATCCCCTTGATAATCGAGAACCTATCTATCTCAGTCTTAAATGTACTCAATGACCTGGCCTCCACAGCCTTCTGTGGCAGTGAATTCCATAGATTCACCACTCTATGGCTGAAGAAGTTTCTCCTTATCTCCATTCTAATAGGTCTTCCTTTTACTCTAAGGCTGTGCCCTCAGGTCCTAGTCTCTCCTACAAATGAAAACATCTTCCCAACATCCACTTTGTCCAGGCCATTCAGTATTCTGTAAGTTTCAAATTAGATCCCCCGTCATCCTTCTAAACTCCAATGAGCATAGTCCCAGAGTCCTCAAACGTTCCTCATATGTTAAGCTTTTCATTCCTGGGACCATTCTCGTGAACCTCCTCTGAACCCGCTCCGGGGCCAGTACTTCGTTCCTGAGATATAGGGCCCGAAACTGCACACAATACTCCAAATGTGGTCTGACCAGAGCCTTATAAAGCCTTAGTAGTGCATCCCTGCTTTTATATTCAAGTCCTCTCAAAATAAATGCCAACATTGCATTTGCCTTCCTGACTACTGACTCAACCTGCAAGTTTACCTTGAGAGAATCCTGGACTAGAACTCCCAAGTCTCTTTGCACTTCAGACTTCTGAATTTTCTCCCCACTTAGAAAATAGTCCATGCTTTTATTCTTAACAAAGTGTATGACCTCACACTTTCCCACGTTGTACTCCATCTGCCACTTCTCTGCCCACTCTCCTAACCTGTCCAAATCCTTCTGCAGCCCTCCCACCTCCTCAATACTACCTGTCCCTTTACCTATCTTTGTATCGTCTGCAAACTTAGCCAGAATGTCCTCAGTTCCTTCATCTAGATCATTAATGTATAAAGTGAAAAGTTATGGTCCCAACACTGACCCTTGCGGAACACCACTCGTCACCACTGCCATCCTGAGAAAGACCCTTTTATCCCCACTGTCTGCTTTCTGCCAGACAGCCAATCTTCTATCCATGCTAGCACCTTGCCTCTAACACGATGGACCCTTATCTTCCTCAGCATCCTCCTGTGCGGCAACTTGTCAAAGGCCTTCTTGAAGTCCAGGTAGATAACATCCATTGGCTCTCCTTGGTCCACCCTGCTCGTTACTTCCTCAAAGAATTCTAGCAGATTTGTCAGGCATGACCTCCCCTTGATGAAACCATGCTGACTTTACCCTATTTTACATAGACTTCCAAATAATCAGAAATCTCATCCTTTTCAATGGACTCTAAAATCTGACCCACGACTGAGGCTAGGCTAATCGGCCTGTAATTTTCCGTGTTTTGCCTTACTTCCTTTTTAAACAGGGGTGTCACGTTAGCGATTTTCCAGTCCTCTGAGACCCTCCCTGACTCTAGTGATTCCTGAAGGATCACCACTAATGCTTCCACTATCTCTTCAGCTATCTCCTTTAGAACTCTGGGGTGTAGTCCATTGGTCCAGGTGATTTATCCACCTTCAGGCCAATCAGTTTTACTAACACCTTTTCCTTGGTAATGGCCACCATACTCAGCTCTGTCCCTTGACTCTCTTGAATTTTTGGGAGATTACTCATGTCTTCCACCTTGAAGATGGACACAAAGTAATTATTCAGTTACAAAGCCATTTCCTTGTTTCCCACTCCTATATCTCCACCATCATTTTCCAGTGGTCCAATGTCCACTTTTGCCTCTCTCTTGCCCCTTATATATCTAAAGAAACTCTTACAGTCTTCATTTATATTACTGGCTAGCTTACTCTCATATTTAATCTTCTCCCTCCTTATTTCTTTTTTTTTTTATTGCCCCCTGTTGCTCTTTGTAAGCTTCCCATTCATCTGGTTTCCGACTGCCCTTCGCCACATTATATGCTTTATCTTTTGCTTTTATGCTATCCCTGACTTACTTAGTTAGCCATAGTTGCCTCATCCTCCCTGTACCATGCTTCTTTTTCCTAGGGATGAATCAAGGAATAAAAGTTACAGTGTGAATGCAAATAACATTATTTAATTGAAAATTTAAAAATTGGCAACCTCCACTTTAAATGTACTCAAAAGATTAATCATTCACAATTTGCTGGGATAGAAAATTCCAAAGATTGGACCATCCGTTGAGTAAATAGATACAGTATACAAAGATATGTGGATAAAGCAAGGACTTAGTACTAGCTAACGATGCTTATTTGAAGAGCTGTTGAGATACAATGGGCTGAATGGCCTCCTTCAGCCATTAGATATTTCTATGATTCATAGAAATATGAACAAAATATACTGTTAGGCTACAGAGAAGGTGCAGAGAAAGATCAACTCTAAAATATGAGCGGTCCATTCGTAAGTACGATAACAGCGGGGAAGAAGCTATTTTTGAATCTGTTAGTACGTTTTCAAACTTTTATATCTTCTATCCGATAAAAGAGGATGGAAGAGAGTATAACTGCGATGGGAGAGTCTTTGATTATGCTGGCTGCTTTCCAAAGGCAGCAGGAAGTGTAGATGGAATCAACAGAAGGAACGCTGATTTTCATGATGGACTGGGCTGCATTCACAGTTCATAAAGCTGTACAGCATGGAAACAGATCTTTCAGTCCAACTTATCGATGCCGAAAGAATATCCTAAATTAATCTAGTCCCATTTGCCAGCATTTGGCCCATATTCCTCCTAAACTCTTCCTATCATATACCCATCCGGAAACATTTTAAATGTTATAATTGTACCAGCCTCCAACACTTCCTCTGGCAGCTCATTCCATACACGTACCATCCTCTGCGTGAAAACGTTGTCTGGGTCCTTTTAAATCTTTCCCCTCTCACTTTAATCCCATGGCCTCTAGTTTTTTACTCCCCCACCCCAGGGAAAATACCTTGGCTATTCACACTATCCATACTCCTCATGATTTTATAAACCTCTAAGAAAAATAGCCCCATCCTATTCAGGTAAGCATACCAAACACCTTCGTCACTAACTTGTCTACCTGGGACTCCACTTTCAAGGAACTATGAACCTGCACTCCAAGGTCTCTTTGTTCAGCAACACTCCCCAGGACTTTACCATTAACTGTGTAAGTCCTGCCCTGATTTGCTTTTCCAAAATGCAACACAACACATTTATCTAAATTAAACTTCATCTGCCACTCCTCAGCCCATTGGCCCATCTGATCAAGTTGCCGTTGTACTCTGAGGTAACCTTCTTCGCTGTCCACTACACTTCTGTAATTTCTTGCAGTCTTGGGTACAGCAGTTGCCATACCAAGATGTGATGGCATCGGACAGGATGCTTTATATGGTGCATCTATAAAAATTCATAAGTTTTTGCAGATGTTCCAAATTTCCTTAGGCTTCTGAGGAAGTAGAGATATTGGTGCGCTTTCTTGACTGGAAAATTGACATGAATAGACCAGGATAGATCATATGTGATATTTGCTCCCATGAATTTGAAGGTTTTGATCACCTCTACCTCAAAACCATTGATAGATGGTCCTCTACTCGGGGATCCTCATAAGGATCTAGGGGAGGTGATGGCATAGTGGTATTGTTGCTGGACTGTTAAACCAGCAACCCAGACAGCATTCCAGGGACCTAGGTTCAAATCCTGCTATGGTAGAGGGTGGAATTGGAATTCAATAAATATCTGGAATTGAGAGTCCAATGGTGACTGTGCCTCTGTTGCTAACTATCAGGGGGGAAAAAAAAAAACACCTGGTTCACTAATGTCCTTTAAGGAAGGAAACGGTCATCCTCACCTGGTCTGGCCTATATGTTACTCCAGACCCACAGCAATGTGATTGACTCTGAACTGCCCTCTGGGCAATTAGGGATGGGCAATAAATTTTGCAATCATTGCCTAGCCCTCATTCCATGAATGAATTTTTTAAAAAAAACACAGCATGGCGGGGCAAGAATGAAGAATGCTTCAAACTATTATGTAATATTCTGTAACTTCTGAAGGGTCCAGACCCGAAACGTCAGCCTTCTGGCTCCTCTGATGCTGCTTGGCCTGCTGTGTTCGTCCAGCTCTACAACTTATTATCTCAGATTCTCCAACATCGGCAGTTCCTACTACCTCTTTGTAATATTCTGCTTTTCCTCCGGTGTAATGAAGTTTAAGTATTGACGAACATTTATTAAGGTGGTTCCATGCGTACCATATTAGGTATCCACAATGCTCTGGCGTGTATCTGGGAGTCCTCTTCCAGTATCCCACAATCCTCCTGCCTTTTAGCGAGCTGGAAGGATGCGAGAAGGTCCGCCGGAGCCCTCCAATATCCCAGAATGCTCTAGTTTACCCGTGCTGGACGAGGAGGTGGGAAACGTGGTGGTAGCTGTGAGTGATGTAAGTGAATATTTTATCCTGCCTTTCACTTTTAGCAGGGAAACTAACAGCTGTGGAGTAGCAGCGAATTGTGAATGCAGTCAGTCCCGGATTATGAATTCCTGCCGCTACAAACAGGGGTTGATTTCAACGGTTGGCCCGCAGCCAGAAGCCTCCAGCTCCTTTCTTGGGAAAATATCCGCACCGCGGAGCTGACGAGGGCGCACAACTGTGCCTAGACCCCCCAAGTTCTGTGCTTTCAAATACGTTCTGTTTTAATTGTCATTCTGACAGAGTGCTTACGTTGGTTTTTAATACCCCTTCCCATCGCCCCCCTCCCCCCCCCCCCAATTGTAGGTAGTTCCTCGGGGTCGAGGATGACATTGTTTCCATTCTGAAACAAAAACACAAGTTGCTGGAAAAGAATTGAGGAAGGGTCACCGGACCCGAAACGTTAGCTCTGACTTTTCTTCACAGATGCTGCCAGACCTGCTGAGCTTTTCTAGCAACTTCTGTTTTTATTTCTGATTTACAGTATTCGTAGTTCTTTTAGTTTTCTGTTTCCATTCTGGGTCAGTGGGTTCTTAAGTAGTTTTCCAGTTAACTACTATCTTGATTGGTGAAAAAACAGTTTTTTTAAAAAAAAATGTTTCAGTGAGGCATGCCTCAAGACCCAGACTCTGCTCCACACATTTGGCCAGTCTGTATTTTTAGAGACTGCCCCACACAGGGCCAGACTGTACCCTCAAACCCTATCCCACTCACCCGATCCTTGGCCCCATGCCCTACCCCAGTCACCCACTGAGGAAGCCTGACAGCTTAGGATCTTTGAGAGTAATTTTGCTGTTAAACACCTTGAGTGTATATAGAAATGTAAGGTTTTCTAAATGTTGTCTTGATATGTATTATACAATTCACTTAGGTTGGCTGTGATCTTCTTTCCAACTTAGGAACAGTGTTGCAATGTCCCACTGCTACTGAGGTAGTGGACAGAGTCTGGGCTCATTGTTTTGAATTGATCAATTATTTATTGGATCAGTTTGCTAACCCGTTGACAAAGTAAGTAGAGATTTAAGTGAGAAAAAAGTTACCAATGAAAAAGCTGAATAGAAAAACTTAAAACTGTGTAAACAAAAAGATCACTGTGGACTAAGCTGTCCAGCGAAAGACTTTCGTGAAAGAAAGCTGTGTAACTGGAAATCATTTTCATTTGTGCGTGGGATATGTTTTGCTTTGAGCTGTAAAAAATGCTAAGTGTAAACGGTGCCTCAGTAATAAATTGAAAGTGACCTTTGCAGTTGTTCCTGCCAAAATATATACATTTAACTCCCCAAGAGCATCTATTGTCAAAGATGTTCATGCCACTCATTGCAAGGTAATAAGCATCTCCTCATGCCATTCATTTACCATCACTGACTTTTGTACTATCAACAACACCTAGACTACCACTGATGAGGAGTTTGATTTGAATACTCTCCACGTGCCTGGATAAGTGCAGCTGCAACAGCATTCCAAAAGCTGAATGCGATCCAGGACAAAGCAACCTACTTGATTGACACCCCATCTACTGCCTTCAAAATTCACTGTCTCATGTTCACTACAGTGTATACCATTATGAGGTGCACCATGGTAACTCACCAAGGCTTCCTTGCCAGCACTTACAAACGCATAATCTATACCACCCAGAGAAAGTGCAACAATGTATGTGTACACCACCACTTGCATGTTGTTCCCTTTCTGTCACTGAGTCAACTTCCTGAAGTTACTTTCCTAAAAACACTGGATGTATCAAAAGGACTGCAATGGTTCAGTGTTCACCAGCACCATAACAATTAGAGATGTACAGTAAATGCTGGCCTACTCACATCCAGCATTTTCTACATCCTACGAGCAAATAAAATTTTAAAGTCTGCTGCAGCAACAGTACAATATTAGGTATAGGCTCTTCAAATGTATTTGATAGACTCTGCCTTTATGACTCTAGTTCATGAATTAATAAAGCCACAGTACAGCCTTTGAAAATAGTATTTAAAGTGAAACAAATAATAAAAATAAGATGCAAGTCTAAGAACATTTAATATTGTGATGGTGCATTGTAGTTCTGTCTGGCTATCTTTTTTTTAATGTGAAAGTTGCTTTCTGCTATCTTGTGTAGTTTGTGCCAACTCAGTATTAGAAATTTAAAATTAATAGATGAGATATAACGAACATTTATTTTGAAATACCTGTAGAAGTGGTAGATATTTTTAAATATTCACAAATTGTAACATGTATAGTAGGTTTAGTTTAATCCTGGAATTGTTGGGTGGCAGCCTTTATTCATTATGCTACTAATGAGGATTTATAGTGATCTGTGTTGGATTCACCTGAGATGGCTGGAGAATTACAGTTGGGCTCAGTGTACAGTTTCTAAAAGGGTGAGGAAATTAAGGATTCAGACCCCCTGATGGAGAGAATTGCTTATGGACACTGAGTGAAATGAGATTGAGCACGTCTGTCTTGCTGGCAATTGCCATTACAGTTCATACTGTACCTTTATAACTGTAAGTGCATCCAAAATTCATAGAGCTATGTTCCAAGTTGACAAAATTAAGCAAACATTGGAGGAGATAAAATTGAAAACTGAGTTTATTCATGAGTTCTGTTTTGTTCTGTTGTAATAAATCGCTAACACAAAGTCTGCAATCAGTGTTAATATCAATGCAGATTTGTATTTTCATAGGACTATAATGTGGAGAAATGTTCCAAAAGCTGCCTTAAAAAATAAAATCAAACTAAAATTGTAGAATATTGAAAAATGTTTGATGTTCTTCCCTCCCTTTTCTTGAAAAGGTAGACTTGAGCTGACAGAATATGATTCCAAATCACCCTTCAAGAAACTCAAATAGCCATTCTTAACCAAGAGATTTTGGATTGAACTTGGAGATGGTGAACCCAGACTGGCCCATTCCAGTAATTTTTGCCGTAGGGGTCATTGAATAGCAATCGATCAGGATCAAGAATCCTAGTTTGTTTTTCTTTTCTCTCTTTACCCAGTGATCAAATATGGAAATTTCTGGAAACCTCAGCAGGTCTGGCAGTATCTGTTGAGAGAAATGAGAGTTAACATTTCAAGTCCAGTGACCTTTCTTCAGAACTGTTTGTTCCAGCAATCTGCAGTTCTTTTAGTTTTTTGATCAAAAATGGAGTTTGGTATAGCTCAGTACTAGACAACACATTACATTTACTCAATATTTACTTTTACTTTCAGAGAATAAAATATTTATCTTTGCAGTTGGCATGCAAACTTCGCTTAGATCAGTCTTTGTATAATTTATTTTCTAAAATGCAGAAGGAAAAATGGCAAAAAGCCTAAGAAGTAAGTGGAAGCGGAAGATGCGGGCAGAAAAGAGAAAAAAAAATGCACCAAAGGAGCTTGCACGACTGAAAAGTATACTAGGAGCAGATGGCAGTGGTGACATTACAATGAATGATGTTAAAGAAATTGCAACTGTGGTACCATGTGAGAACCTGAAACAGAACCCAGCTGCAAAAGAGGATGGTAATTTATTTTCTAAATATTGGGAAACTATTCAGCTATGTTCCATATAAAGTAGACTCAAATTCAAAGAAAAGATACATGAAAAAAGGCTGATTGTCAGTGCTAACACTTTTGTAAATGCCTGCAAATTCTACAAGGCGGAAGAACCGAAGTAGAAGTTTGAGATTAAATGAGATAATGACTTAGAATATAACATGCCTTAACCTCAACTGGGGGAAGATGAAGAACAAGCTGTAAATATAAATTTAGAAATGAGACTTGTGATGTGACTTTTATCATCTTTAAATTTTTTCAGTGGCCATGTTTAATCTTTTATACAAAACTCAAATAGCCATTATTGACTGTTTATGTCATGATGACATTGAAACCAAATTTATAGCTGCTTCTCTCCATGCCCACATAATACTTACAGGGTTCAATCCCATTTTAAGGATGCTAAATTATATAATAATGTCCACTGCATTGTCTCCCTGATTTGAGCTAACTCAGTATACAACATGGATTAATTATGGACCTACCTCATTTGCATACAGGAGATAATTGTTATCTATAAGTGCTTAATTAGCAGAGGTGCATTAACTAATTGTAGTCATAGATTTATACAGCACGGAGACTTTTTATTCCAACTTATTTGTGCCAACCAGACATCCAAATCTGATCTAATCCCATTGGCTCACGTCCATCTAAACCATTCCTATTCATATATCCATTTCAGATGCTTTTTAAATGTAATTGTACCCGCCTCCACCACCTCTTCGGACAGCTCATTCCATTCACACACCACCCTCTGTGTGAAAAAAATTACCCCTCAGGTTCTTTGTATCTTCCCCTCTCACCTTAGACCAATGCCCTCTAGTTTTGGACTCCCCCACCCTAGGAAAAAGACGATGGCTATTCACTCTATCTGTGCCCTTCATGATTTTATAAACCTCTGTAAAATTACCCCTCAGCCTCTTGACACTTCAGGAAAAAGAAGCCCCAGCTTATTCAGAGATAGTAGGAACTGCCGATGCTGGAGAATCTGAGATAACAAGGTGTAGAGCTGGATGAACGGAGCAGGAAAGGTGACGTTTCGGGTCTGGACCCTTCTTCAGAAACCCGTAACGTCAGCTTTCCTGTTCCTCTGATGCTGCTTGGCCTGCTGTGTTCATCCAGCTCTACACCTTGTTATCCCAGCCTATTCAGCCTCTTCCCTTTAAATCAAACCCTCCAAGCCTGGCAACATCCTTGTAAACCTTTTTCTGCACCCTGTCAAGTTTAGCAACATCCTTCCTGTAGAAGGGGGACCAGAATTGTACGCAGTATTCCAAAACTGGCCCCACCGATGTCCTGTACAGCTACAACGTGACATCCCAACTCCTACACTCACTGTTCTGACCAATGAAGACAAACGTGACAAACACGTTCTTCACTATCCTGTTTGTCTGCAAATCCAAGGAGTTCCTTTTAAGGAACTATGCACCTGCTACTCCCCCAGGTCTCTTTGTTCAGCAATGCTCCTGGGGGCTCAACCATTAACTGCCCTGGTTTGCCTTATAAAATGCAACACCTCACGTTTTTCTGAAGTAAACTCTATCTGCCATTCCTTGGCCCATCTGATCAAGTCCCATTTTACTCTAAGCTAATCTTCACTGTTCACTACACCATCTATTTTGGGGTATTCTACAAACTTACTAACCATGCTTTCTATAGTCACATCCAAATCTTTTATATAAATGATAAAAAGCAGTGGACCTAGCGTCGATACTTGTGACACACTGCTGGTCACAGGCCTCCAGTCTGAAAAGCAACCCACTACCATCACCCTCTATCTCCTACTTTTAAGCTAATTATATATCTGGTTAGTGAGCGCCCAGAGATCCCATGTGATCTAACCTTACCTAAACAATCTATTATGCGGAACCTTATCAAACACTTTGCTGAAGTCCATACAGGCAACATCTACCACTCTGTCTTCATCAGTCTTTTGTCACATCTTCAAAAAAACTCAATCAAGTTAGTGAGACACCATTTTCCACACACAGCCATTTTTGTTACTGTAGTTTTATTAAAGTAATACTTGTCAGATCTTGAATGTTTGTAGTTTGGGAAGAAACTTAAATGTTTCCTAACAATATAAATAAAACTTATCCTTCACAGATGATGCATCTCTAATGGATATAGATAAGAAAAGGGGCAAAAAGACTCTTTTAAATGAACATGGACAGTATCCAATATGGATGCATCCCAGACAAAGAAAGAAGCTCAAAAGGCAACTGAAAAAGAAGGGAAAGTCAAAACAGCCAAAGGGGCTCGCTTGGTAGACTTGTAAAAGTATACGAAATAAACATCAGTTTTGGAAAAATAGCAGATATTTAAAATGTTTCACGTGTTGACTAAGGAAGTGATATAGTGCATGACTTTTGAAATGTACCACAACAATACTAATGTGATGTTCTGTATCTTTGAAGATTGTTGAGTTGTAACATATTTTAGATTAAAAGATTCCTATAACAATAAGATGGCATCAATGTGAAAATTTGGTGTTTGGTGTTTTAAGATTAATTTACAACTTTGGCATTTCCCCGTTAAGCAAGAGTCTGAATTTACTAGAACATTGAAGGGATTGACAGCTCTGCTTATGTAGGTGGAGAAAGTATCCTGAGAAGATCAACCAATTAAATATATAAATTTCATCCGAAGAAATCTATGTGGTCTTGGTAAAGTTTCTATATATGTATCATCAATTTGTTTGTATTCTAGTGTTAAAAATAATGTGCAGTTTGGATGTCAGAAATGTTATTTTTGTTCCCTCAACATAGAATTTTCTGTGAATAACAAATGTATAGTATTTTGCAATGTGTCTAAAATAAAAACTTGCCAGGAACATTTGTGCTTCTTAATTCCATTATGAAATTTTTTCCAAAGTTATTGTTTGCTCATTGCAGCGTAATCATCTGACTAGTACCATCTGTAACACATGACAGTGAGTGACGTTAACCAAGAGAATTGGAATGTGCAGATGGTGACTTTGGAGACTCAAGATGATGTCACTAATTTTCTTTGAACTCAACATGTGGGTGGTGGTAGAATACAAAGCGTACAAAATTGGATAACATTGTGCTGACAGAATTATTATTTATGTCTAAATATAATTTTGGAATTTGAATTTCTAAATAGAGACAGATCTGTGTTGAGTTGCTTCGTTAAAGGTTTGATTTTTTTTTAAAAAAGGTCAGAGTCCTTATAGAATAGTGATCAAATCCAGTATTTGTGATAAAGTAGGTGATGAATTCCTGTGGAATTAATGGGAAGGTTATATAATTGGGCTGACAGTAGTTGAGTAAATATTAAAGGTCAGTAACTTTGTTTTCAGTGCAGAACAGACAAGGGAGTTTAGAAACCAGTTTCTCTCGCAGGAGTTACAGGAACAAGTTACCCCACCAAAAGGGTTTAGTCTGTGAAGCTTCCACACTAGGAATGTTTAGCTAGAAATCTAAAGGTCATTAGAACTGAGAAGGTTTAGGCTCTCAAAACTTGTGAAAAGTTCATATCAGCAGATTTGAAAGGACTGAAATTGTTGTCACAATCCTCAGCAAAGAAACACTAAGTAGGCACTGTAATAAGTTTAAATAAGGTGGTAATTTCTCTAAACTTGAGTCAATAGTGTTGGAAGACAGGTTTAAACTTTGTTTTGATGGATGTTTTCTAACTTTTTTATATTTATATAGCATGCTTTGTTTTTGTGTTAATAACCCTCAATTAAAAATATTGCAGTCTTGTGAATATGTCTGTGACTAACAGCCATGTAACCAACTAAACAAAAGAAATATACAATATATCGAGGTGGAACTGGAGGAACACAGCAGGCCAGGCAGCATTACAGGAGTGGGAAAGTTGACGTTTCGCATCAGGACCCTTCTTCAGAAATCGGGCAGGGGAAGGAATCTCAGAAATAAATAGAGGAGGGGTGGGACTGGGGAAGGTGAGTGCAAGTAGGAAGTGGTGGGGATTGGTCCGTGAGGTGGGAAACGTGGATAGGTGGGAGACAAGATGGACAGATTGTTTCAGGTCAAGGAGGTGGGGACGAGAGGGAGGGTTGGTTGTGGGATGAGGCTGGGGATGGGGAGATTTTGAAATTGGTAAAATCCACGTTTAGGCCATTGGGCTGTAGACTCCTGAGGTGCTGCTCCTCCAGTTTGCAGGTGGTATCATTGTGACACTGGAGGAGACCCAGGATGGATACGTCACCCAGGGAGCAGGAGAGGGAGTCTACTCCTCCCTGCATCCACTGCTTCCCAATATGGCCTCCTCTACATTGGTGAGACCAACCGGAGGCTCGGAGACCATTTTGCAGAGCATCTGCACTCTGTTCACGACCAAACAACAACACCTTCTGGTTGTGAACCTTTTAACTCCCCCTCCCACTCTCTGGGTGATATGTCCATCCTGGACTGCCTCCAGTATCACAATGACCGGCAAACTGGAGGAACTGCACCTCATATTTCGCCCCGGGAGCCTACAGCCCAATGGTCTCAATTTCAAAATCTCCCCACCCCCCAGACTCATCCCACGACCAACCCTGCCTCCTTGACCTGGCACAACCCATCCATCTTCCCTTCTACCTTTCGGCCCCTCCCACTTCACTGACCAATCTCCACCGCTCCCTACTTGCACTCAACTGTGACCATCCCACCTACCTTCCCCAGCTCTACGCCTCCTCTCTATTTATTTCTGAGCTCCATTCCCCCTCCCCATTTCTGAAGAAGGGTCCTGACCTGAAACAAAGATAGTAGGAACCGCTGATGCTGGACAATCTGATATAACAAGGTGTAGAGCTGGATGAACACAGCAGGCCAAGCAGCATCAGAGGAGCAGGAAAGCTGAC
>JAHRHZ010000021.1:20997646-21035814 GCA_024137785.1 Ginglymostoma cirratum | reverse complement strand
GTCAGCTTTCCTGCTCCTCTGATGCTGCTTGGCCTGCTGTGTTCATCCAGCTCTACACTGTTACCTCTGACTCCAGCATCTGCAGTTCTCACAATCTGAGTGAGTTATAACCCCACTGCGAAGCATCTTCCAAGGATGCCCACCTTGAAAGTGTTGTCCTCCTCCACTCGGGAAGATCTCAGTGGATCACTCTCCCACTGCAACCCTCTGGTAATCTCTTCAGCCCTGAAACTCTTTGATCACCTACTCAAGTAAACCAGGTACTACAACCACATCTCCTTTCTCAATACCTGCCTAGGGAACAGGATCATCCCCAATGGACTCAAATTACATTCAGGCCATCCCAATTTGGCCCTGACCGCGACAACCTCTACATACACA
The DNA here is from genome assembly GCA_024137785.1 of Ginglymostoma cirratum. NCBI lineage: Eukaryota > Metazoa > Chordata > Chondrichthyes > Orectolobiformes > Ginglymostomatidae > Ginglymostoma > Ginglymostoma cirratum. Next base: position 21,035,433 of record JAHRHZ010000021.1, on the reverse strand, counting down.
ACACCCAGAGCCTACAAAAATGATTTTCTCTATAGATCCTCAAGCACACATTCCCAGCAATACACTGGCATCTTCTGGCACTAAAATCAACTTTAACCCAGCTCAGAGCCTTCCTCTCCCAGATCTGCAAAGGACCTTTTTTTTTAATCATTCTAAGCTGGATCCACAACCTCAACCAGCGCATTTCCTCCACCCTATCTGACATTAAAAACTGTAAGTACACTAAACTTACCAGTGCTTACCACTGAACACAGGCCTCTTCCACCCCCCAAGTCTTCAACTCTACCCAGGACCTCCCTCTCAATGTGCCTGGCACCATTAACCATGTGGTCACCACCGCCTTTCTTGCTGACGCCACCAACTTTGTCACTTCCGATGCCGCAAACCATACCACCGCTGCCACCACACACACCGTGGATTGTGCTGACAGCGAGAGCACTGCTGACACTGCCTACTCAAGGACGACACTGCCAATGCCACTCCTGCTGCCGACATCAAGGACGACAACGTCAGTTCCGCCAATGGTGCTGACGCTGATGTTGCCACTCATGCCGCCATCACTTCCTCCAATACTCAACGCTCCCTCCACCAACACCACTGATGCTGACGTCACTGGTCACACCGCCAATGCTGCTGACGATGTCACTAACTCCGCCCCCACACCGAGCTCCAACTCTGCCATCAGCTCTACACCCATTCCCAGCCCCAAGCCCTGCTGGTATTCACCATCCCCCTAGACCTCCCGCATACTGAGGACGAACGGTCAGTCCTCAGCAAAGGATTCACCTTCATTCCCCTCCACCCACACATTAATAAATTCTGTTCACATTTGGACGTCGAACAATATTTCCGTCGCCTCTGCCTCTGCACCTATTTCTTTAACCGTGAGTCTAACCCACCCTCTACAGACCCCTTCTCCCACCTCCAACACACCCAATTCTCCTGGACACCACCCCAAGGCCTCCTACCCTCCCTCGACCTCTTCGTCTCCTATTGCCATTGCGACATCAATCGCCTCAACCTCTCCCCCACAGAGCATGCAGCCCTCCGCTCCAACACTAACCTCACCATCAAAACCACAGATAAGAGAGGCGCAGTAGTGGTACTGGCCTTTACATCGCCGAGGCCAGGCGCCAACTCTCTGTCATCTCCTCCTACTGCCCCCTCAATCATGACCCCACCCCCGACCACCAAAACATCATCTCTCAAAACATTCACAACCTCATCACCTCAGGTGACCTCCCACCCACAGCCTCCAACCTCATCATCATTTCTCAACCCCACACCACCCGTTTCTATCTCCATCCCAAAATCCGCAAACCTGACTGCCCCGGCTGACTCATTGTCTCTGCCTGCTCCTGCCCCAGTGAACTTATCTTAGACTCAAGACTTAGACTCCCTACAGTGTGGGAACAAGCCCTTCGGCCCAACAAGTCCACACCAACCCTCAGAGCATCCCACCCAGACCCATCCCCCATAACCCACTTAATCTACACATCCCTGAACACTATGGGCAATTTTAGCATGGCCAATCCACCCAGGCAGCACATCTTTGGACAGTGGGAGGAAACTGGAGGAAACCCACAAAGACACAGGGAGAATATGCAAACTCCACACAGACAGTCGCCTGAGAGTGGAATCGAACCCAGGCCCCCGGTGCTGTGAGGCAGCAGTTCTAACCGCTGAGGCACCGTACCATCCACTCCGCTTACCTCGACTCTGTTTTCTCCCCCCAGTCCAGGAAGTCCCCATCTATGTCCGGGACACCACCCACACCCTCCACTTCCTCCACGACTTCCAATAGCCTGGCCCCCAACGCATCTTAACTTTGGACATCCAATTCCTGTACACTTGTATCCCCCACGCGGATTGTTTGAAAGCCTTCCGCTTCTTCCTCTCCTGCAGGCCCAACCAGTCTCCCTCCAATAACACCCTCATTCGCTTAACCGAACTCCTTACCCTTAACAACTTCTCCTTTAACTCCTCTCACTTCCTACAGACTAAAGGGGTGGCCATGGGAACCCGCATGCGTCCAAGCTATGCCTGCCTCTTCATAGCATATGCGGAACAGACCCTCTTTCACTACTATACTAGCACTATCTCCCACCTCTTCCTCCGCTGCCTTGTGCTCCCACAAGCAACTTGAACAGTTCATCAACTTTACTAACACCTTTCACCCCAACCTCAAATTCACCTGGACCATCTCCAATACCTCCCTCTCCTTCCTGGACCTCTCTGTCTCCATCTCTGGAGACCGCCTCAAAACCAACATCTATCTCAAGCTCACTGACTCTGACAGCTACCTAGACTACACCTCCTCTCACTCGCCTTCCTCCAAGAATGTGATCCCTTATCCCCAACTCCTCTGGCTCCGCTGTGTCTACTCTCAAGAGGGGGCGTTCCACTCTCCCACAACCAGATGACCTCCTATTTCAAGGACCACAAATTACCCCCTCCGGTCATCGAAAATGCCCTCAACCGCATCGCTTGCGTTTCCTGTACATCTGCCCTCACATCCCCTCCCCCCAATAAAAATAAAGACAGAATCCTCCTTGTCCTCACATATCACCCCACCAACCTCCGCATCCAACATATCATTCTCCGCCACTTCCGCAACCTGCAATCCGACCCCATGACCAAAGATATATTTCCCTCCCCATCCCTATCTGCCTTTCGTAGGAACCTTGCTCTCTGCAACTCCCACTTCCGCTCCAAACTCCCCACTAACTACACCACCCCTGGCACCTTTCCCTGCAACAGCCCACATCACCTCCATTCAAGGCACAAAACAAACTTTCCACATTAGATAGGGGTTCACCTGCACATCTGTCAATGTGGTCCACTACACCCACTGCTCCCTATGTGGCCTCCTCTACAATGGTGAATCCAAGTGGAGGCTTGGAGACTGTTTTGTAGAGTATCTGCGCTCTGTTCGCAACAAATGACAGCACCTTCCAGTCGCGAACCATTTTAACTCCCCCTCCCACTCCCTGGGTGACATGTCCATCCTGGGCCTCCTCCAGCGTCACAATGACACCACCCACAAATTGGAGGAGAGCACCTCATTTTCCACCTCGGGAGCCTATAGCCCAACGGCCTAAACATGGATTTTATCAGTTTCCAAATCTCCCCACCGTCAGTCTCATCCCGTGACCAACCCTCCCTCTCATCCCCACCTCCTTGACCTGACACAACCTGTCCATCTTCTCTCCCACCTATCCACCCCTCCCACCTCACTGACCAATCCCCACCACTTCCTACCTGCACCCAACTATCACCATCCCACCTACCTCCTCCAGCCCCACCCCTCCTCTCTCTATTTATTTCTGAGCTCCCTTCCCCTTCCCCATTTCTGAAGAAGGGTCCCGACCCAAAACATCAACTTTCCTGCTCCTGTGAAGCTGCCTGACCTGCTGTGTTCCTCCAGCTCCACACTGTGTTATCTCTGACTCCAGCACCTGCAGTTCTTACTATCTCTGATACAATACATCAAGCTAACTTTCATTCTGAGATCTGACTTGTTCAGTAGTGCCATAAGCCGGGACCTAAAAAATAAATGTATACCATACATAGCAATCAAGTAAGGTTGAATGAAACTGAGTTATGACTCACTAGTGATTCAGGCTGGCAGTTGAGTTTCTAACTCATCATTGTTTATGGTTTTTGACTCATTGGGTTTGGTCTTTCCAACTGCAATATCTTTTGTAGCCATCCCCGGTGCTTTCAAATTCCTTACCTCAACACCCCACATTTCATACTCATTGCCACTACCGCCTTGGGTTGTCTCCGGCCTATTTTGCTGGTGGATTTCACCATGATTGTTCTGAATGATGGGAACAATCATAGGTACAGACTTGGAGGAGATGGGCAAAAATTGTTTGAATTATAAAATAGTAGATTGCAAGTTTTTGTTGAAACAGCTGTTTTTGACTGTTTGGTTGAAATCTTGTCCTGTTTTCATTCATTTAGTACTGTTCAAGCTATTGTTTTTAAATTCTTATTTTTGTCTTTTGAAATGTTTAATTCTCCATAATCTTTAGTCATAATCAGAGTTTAGCTTTATTACTTGTAATTGCTTTTTATGGCTCCCTCTGATGTTTTTGTTTCTTTCTTGGCTCCTTGTGCATATATTTCTTTTAGTTGTACTTTAGTTTCTTTAAAATTTAACCTCTTGTGTACTTTTCAATCCCACTTGCGCAGCACTTTCTTTTAAAAAGGAAAGGAATCCCACTTTTTTGTTATGTCCCATTACTGGTCTTTTAGTTTCTTTTATTCTGACTCCTAGTCTTTTTTTCTCTTCGATCATTCTCCCAGTGTTTATTTATCTTCAATTCAAATGATTATGGTGTTTTTCTTTTAACTTGCCTCTCCCAACTGTTCGCTTTTCTGTGATTTCTGATTTTTTTATTAGTTTTACCCCTGCTGCTTGTTTTTTATTCCCAATTTATAATCCCCAAACTAATGTCTGAAAGGTTTTTTTAAAACAATAGTATCGTTCTTTGTCGTTATATTTAAAATTGTAACTACTTTGACTCCTTTCCCATTCTTATCTCATTCCATAAAAGATTTGATGTGCAATGTCACCAACTCTACTACATTGACTTTATCTAAATCTTGCAGTTACAGAAATTAATGGCCTATGAGTTAACAAATGTATTTATAAAGTACTCTGTGCACTAAAAATGGAACTGTTTCAATATAGAGAACATGGATGGCTCCTCAAAGGGCTACAGTCAGGTCAGAGAAGTGAATAGAAATATAAAAAAAAATTCATAGGCCAAAAGAGACAAACGCAGTAAAGAGCTGTTTTAGATTCATGCTCCAGCATTCAGACTCCTGCACTCCTTCAAAATCATAGCTGGATTTGACCAAATGTGGCATCAAGGAGCCCTAGCAAAATGGGTTAAGGGGGAAAACTGTCTGCTAGTTGGAGTCATACCTGGCGCATAGGAAGATAGTTTTTGTTGGAGTTCAATCATCTTAGCTCCACGACATCTGTGCAGCAATCGCTCAGGGTAGTGTCCCAAACCCTTTCATCTTCAACTGCTTCATCAATGACCTTCCCTCCATCATAGGGTCAGAAGTGGGGGTGTTCACCAATGACTGCATAATGTTCAGCACCATTCACAACTCCTCAGGTACTGAAGCAGTCCATTTTCAAATGCAGTAACATCTTGACAATATCCAGACTTGGGCTGACAAGTGGCAAGTAACATTTGTGCCACACAAATGCCAGGCAATGACCAATAAGAGACAAGCTAACCACCATCCCTTGACATTATATGATGTTACCATCACTGAATTCCCTATCAACATGCTCGGGGTTACCTTTGACAAGAAACTCAACTGAATGTGACACATAAATACAGTGGATACTAGAACAGGTCAGAGGCTAGGAATACTTCAGTGAGTAACTCACCTCCTGAATCCCCAAATGCTGTCCACCACCTAGAAGGCACAAGTCGAGAGCATGATGGAATATTCTCCACTTGCATTGCTAAGTGCAGCTCCAGCAACAGTCAAGAAGCTTGAAACCATCCAGGACAAAGTAGCCCAAATGATAGGCATTACATCTACAAGCATCCACTCCCTCCACCACTGATGCTCAGTGACAGAGTGTACTATCTACAAGATGGACTGAAGAAGTTCACCAACGGTCCTTAGACAGCACCTTCCAAACCCATGACCACATCTACCTGGAAGGACAAGGGAAGCAGACAGTTGGGAACACCACCACTTGCAAATTCCCCTCCAAGCCACGCACCATCCTGATTAGGAAATATATCACCATTCCTTCACTGTTGCTGGGTCAAAATCCTGGAACTCCCTCCCAAAAGGCATTGTGGGTCTACCTACAGCACATGGTCTGTAGCAGTTCAAGAAACTTCTCCAACACCACCAACTTCTCAACAGCAACAAGAGACTGGCAACAAATGTTGGCCAGCCAGCTATACCTACATCCCACAGGTGAATAAATTTCAAAAATTCAGTCTTAAACTCGCACCCCTTCATTCTGAGACTATGCCCTGCGATCCTAGACTTGCCCATGAGGGAAAACATTCTCTCAGCAATTTATCCTGTCAAGACACTTAAGAATCCTATATGTTCAATTAAGATCACATCTCATTCTTCTAAACTCCTATAAGTACAGTCCCAACCTATTTAGTCTTTGCTCATAAGACAATTTCTCCATACTAGGGATCATCCTAGTGAACGTTCTCTGAACTGCCTCCAATGAATTGACATATTTTCTTAAAAAGGGGACCAAACTGCTCATAATACTCCAGATGTTGTCTCACCAGCACCTTGTACAGTTGCAGTAAGACTTCCATACTTTTATACTCCAACAGCCTTGAAATAAGGGCCAACATTCCATTAGCCAAAGTTTATTGGGCGTATATGGGAATGTGGAATTCAAAACAAACAGGTAAGCTATGATCTTATTGAATGGTGCAACAGGCACAAAGGGCCAAATGGTCCAGTTCTTCAATTTTGCAAACTTGTGTATAAGTCAATAAGAGTGTTTTCTTTTCAGAAATGGAAGAGATCAGCTGTGCTGTTCTACGGAGCAAGCTTTTCTCCAACTAGTTTGTTCTTAGAAGCCTTCCTTCCAACTGAAGCAGATAAAACAAGCATTGCTTCAAAGCAGGCATTTTCTAAACAGCCCCAGCATAGGTCTACAGATAGGCAGGCACTTTTCACCAGTCATATAACATAGAGGAAGCTTTATTTTAAAGTAATCTCCAACATTCACAGTGAACTTCCAATTAATTCTTTTAAAATAAATAGCTCTAATTATTTCCACTGAACTTTGAAATAAATCAACGTTACAAAAACCTTCAACACTGAAGTTTTCCAAGATTATTACATATAAGATGGTTTCTTATATATGCACCCTTGGAAAACCCATTGTTTTTAAATGCAATTGTAAATTATGGGCAAAACAAAAATATACAAATAATTAAGACATAGTCATGCGCTCATTCTCATTTGCTCCTTAGCTGTAACTTACATAATTATATCTTCATGATACCTGTACAAAGCAAACAAATTTATATTCTTGATAAAGATTTAGGAGTTATGTTGTTTTCCCTTCATATTGAACAATCTTTAAAATAAAAGGCCATAATAACAAATTCAATGATTTTCTGATGAAGGGTCTAGGCCCGAAACGTCAAGTTTTCCTGCTCCTATGATGCTGCTTGACCTGCTGTGTTCATCCAGCCCCACGCTTGTTATCTCAAAATAGTCTGGTATTTTGATTTTTAAATTTTTTATAAAGGTTATGGGGTTTTGATCAACATATACCAATATTTCTTTGAAGCTGTAATGGACATATACTTCAAAAATGGTTAAGAACATGTAGCAATCTTTGGGTTCACTTTATTTCATATTTCTTGACACCTTTTGAAATATAACGTGATGAACCACAATCCACTCTTCATTTGCAGGTCTGCGAGGAGGTCTCCATTTCTTCATCAGAATGGCACGGTGGCTCAGTGGTTGGCACTACTGCCTCACAGTGCCAGGGACCCGGGTTTGATTCCACCCTCGGGTGACTGTCTGTGTGGTCTTTGCACATTCTCCCCGTGTCTGCGTGGGTTTCCTCTGGGTGCTCCGGTTTCCTCCCACAGTTCAAAGATGTGCAGGCTAGGTGACTTGGCTATGCTAAACTGCCTGTAGTGTTCAGGGATGTGTAGGTTAAGGTGGGTTATAGGGGGATGGGTCTGGGTGGGATGCTCTGAGGGTCAGTGTGGACTTGTTGGGCTGAAGGGCCTGTTTCCACACTGTAGAGATTCTATTCTATGATGATGAGAATCACATTTTTCATATAGTAACATATTGGAATTCAGCTTCAGTTTCAATTTGACTAAATTGGGTTATGTTAGTCAACTCTGGATCAGCTTATTGATCAATCACAGAAGACTTATTAAATATTTCCTTCAGATTATTAAAACCCTCAAAGAAAGTTTCAGATAAACAGGTATCTGTCTGGTGGCAGTTCAACTTCTGATGATGTACTTTACTTAGCCATTGCTCAAGTCATTACATACGAAAGAAAATTTCCTGGAACCCATACCTATAATGTGCCCTTGTGATTTTCTTTATTCTTTTCCTTTTACTAGGTCCATGTGCAGTCCCAGGTTCTGTAGCTGTGGTGGAGAGTGCCTACCCTATGGTTTAGCCCATTGGCCTTGAAGTTTTAGTCGGATGTTTGTGTCTAGAGGGCCCAGATATGCTGCGTGCATCCTTGTCAGAGCCAAGTGCACCCTCCCTGGCTTGAACTTCGACAAGCATGAAGGTCTCAGGCAGTTTGGACTTGGAAAGCACAAACTTCTGGGGTCTCCTTTCTGTGTGTGATTTCTCCTGCAGCTGGGTTCCTACTGGTACTGCCCTATCTTCTTGTGAGTAAGGCGCACCTGGAGTGGTCTGTCCCCCTGTCATCTTGTCGTTGCTGCTGAGGCCCAATGGTTAGTGCAAGGAGTATGAGTCTGTGTGCATATTCAGCACAGCCCGGGATTGCATGAGTTGGCTCTCCATGGGACTGCTGCCAATTGTCCGCGGGGTGGGGGAGCCAGACAATCATATGAGGAAACTGTGTCCCCATAGTGTAACTGCTGTCGTACAGCTTCTGGCTTATGAGGGCTATTGCCTTCCACATACTTATCACTTACTCCTGGTCCTCCCTCTGCATTTGGGCAAAGACCCTGATTGCAGACCCGACAGAATCCTCTCCTGCTTGGGACAGAGCAGACACCTCATCTCCAGTAGTCCACGGACAGCCTGCAACCTTGGTGCTTTTTCCTTTACCTACTTCAGAGATGTGTTCACCAGCAGGTGCTCCCAACTGAAGTTCCCACTGAAGTGTCAGTTTCTGGGTTGCTGGAGGGTGCAGGATGCAGCCTAGCAGAGGCTTCCTCTGAGGCCTCTGGACTCTCCTCCTCACGTGCTGGACAGCCTTTCATGTGGAATGATACACTTAACTACTGAGGCATTGTGCTTGCCACCTGAGCCTGCAAGACAATAAAGACAGAAGACGTTGTGGTCAAGGGCTATGTGTTGTGTGCAATGAATGAAACTGAAAATTGCGTTAATGCAAGAGTGATTAAAAATAGTACTTACTCGGTCGGTGAAACATAGAGCAGTCCCAGCCTTCAATGAGAGGGCCAAGATCCTCTCCTTTTGGGGTATGAAGAGTGAAATGTCATCCACACCACCATTCCCGGGCACTTTCGGCCTAATGGGGGCTGTTTTCTCCTGACTGACTGAGTGAGTTGAAACTAGGAGCACAGCTATTAGTGCTGTTGCCAGTACGTGGAAGTAATTGAGGTCTCCTAAGTGAGTGAGGATGCAGTACAAACAGCACGAAGGGTTAATAGTGCAGGAGGCTCTGGGGGTTGGGGGGGGAGCATGTGTCAGGGAGATGTTGTGTACAACTGTGAGAGTAGTACAGCATTAATCTTTGTGGAAGTGGATGCAGTAGCAGGGATTTTGAGTGTGAGGTGGCAGAGGGAAGATGGTGGTACTTATTCTGGCAGAATGGAGAAGATCATTGATCATTTTTCAGCATTGTTCTGTATTCCTCTGAACTTTGGAGACTGTACTGATCCTGGTGGTGACCTTGGACCAGGCAGACAGGGTCTAATGGCATGGTTTCCTCTGCTAGTCCTGGGAAGAGGATTTCCCTGCTCTGCAGCATTTAGTCAACCAGGACATTCACAAAGTGTTCACAGAGTGAGATGCCAATTTTCCCTTGTCTAACCTGTCCTGGAACAAATTGACGAACCATGCAGATTAACTCTGGACTGCCAATGCTGGGTGCACAACAGGATTTCAAAGATGGCATTGGTGCCAGGATGCCAGTCTATTCCAGAATATCCAATGAAACAGAGAAAATAAGAGCAAGAGTAGTCCATTCAGCCCTTTGAGCCGGCTCCACCAATCCGTGAATATTTTTAAGGAAGAGATTAACATATTTTTGGTAAAAATGGAATTGAAAGGTTATCAAAGTTAGGTGGGAATATAGATTTTTGGTTAAAATTAGATCAACCTTATTAAATTATGGAGCGAGCTCAAGAGGCCAAATGGCCTACTCCTGAACATTGATTGTTTATTTGTAATCCAGTGAACAAGAAACTGCCACATTGCAACAGCCTTTGCCTTCTCTCTCTTTTTTCGAATGTCTTGCATCAAAGTTTGAGAGTTGAAAACCCACTGGAAGACCTTATTGCACAACTGGAGGGTTCTAAAGGAGGAATCTGAATCTATATCACTGACTCCAAAAAAAAAAAACAGCATTTAACCATCCAGAACTGATTTCGGGAAGAACCGAAGTACCAATAACTTATGTAGATGGTGATATAAGCTATAGCCAATATTTGTACAATCTATGAATAATATTTATTTTCTGAATGATCATCTCCAATAAGAGGTAATCTAATGATTAATCCTCAACATTCAATGGTATTACATTCACTAAATCCCCCAATATTGTTATCTATGGGTTACCATTAACCAGAAATTGAACTGGACTTGCCATATAAATACACTGGCTATAAAGGGCAGGTCAGAAACTAGAAGACTAGCGAGTAACTTATTCCTTGAACTCCCCAAAACATGTCCACCATCTACAAGGTACAAGTCAGGAGTGTGATGGAGCATACCCAACTTACCTGGATAAGTGCAACTCCAACAACACTCAAGAAGTTTGACACCATTCATAAAGCATCCCACTTGAATGGCATCACATTCACTCCCTCTATCACTGACACTCAGCAGCAGCAGTGAGTGCCATCTATGACATACACTGCTAAAATTCACCAAGGCTCCTTTGACAATACTTTCCAAATCCACAACCACTTTCATCTAGAAGGACGATGGGAGCAGATACATGGAAATTCCACCATCTGCAAATTCCCCTCAAAGCCAATGACCGTCTTGACTTGGAATATATCACAGTTCCTACAGTTTTGCTGGGTGAAAATCCTGGAACTCCCTTCCAAATGGCATTGTGGATCTACCTAAATCAAATGGACTTCAGTGGTTCAAGAAGGCTCCTCAAGACCACCTTCACAAGGGCAACAAATGGTGGTCCAGGAAGTGATGCCGATACCCCATGAGTGAAAAAACAAAAACTCGTTTCTGATACCAAGTCTATACAATGGGTAATGTCACTTTTCATTTAATTTTAAATTCTGTTGTGGGCATTGGAGGAAGGGACAAAGAAAGGAATCAATCTATCCCTTCTAACTTGGTCATTACAGTTCAGGTTTTTTCTTCATTTGTCCACTGCCAATGTTTTATTTTGCTCCACCAGTCAAATTAGTTTCCCAGACCCATCTACTGCACTTGACTTTATTTTTAAAACACTTTCAAACTCCATTCCATTTAAAAACCATGGGAATGATTTTACGTTGTGATATTTGGCTTCGTGCAATGGGAGCACTGGTTGGAATAGTAGATTTATTTAAGGCCTTTTTGTCCACAGTTTTTGGCAGAGACATGAAGGCACTAACCTTTTGATCTGAACTACCAGACCTGCTGTATATCTCCAGCACTTTCTGTTTTTATTTCAGACTGCCAGCATCTACTGTATTTTGCTTTTATTTTCACCTCATATTTTGATTAGTGCTCCTATTGCATGAAGTTTGGTAATGCTGGTACCGAAGCATGAAATCTGCCGTCTACCCAGATTCCTACCTAATGGCATCATCAATAATAGACAACAATGTAAACAAAGTTTTAAAGATGTTATCCAAGCGCAAAATATTCCTTTCAAATTATGTTGAATGCAAAAATCATACAAAGGTTTACTCTTCATAAATTAGATTATAACGTTTAGATTATGACACAAAGCTGGGTAGGAGGGTGAATTGTGAGGGGAATACAGAATGACGGCACGGTGGCTCAGTGGTTAGTACTGCTGCTTCACAGCACCAAGGACCCGGGTTTGATTCCAACCTCAGGCAGCTGTCTGTGTGGAGTTTGCACATTCTCCCCATGTCTGCATGGGTTTCCACCAGGTGCTCTGGTTTCCTCCCACAGTCTAAAGATGTGCAAGTTAGGTGGATTGGCTATGCTAAATTGCTCATAGTGTTCAGGGATGTGTAGGTTAGGTGTATTAGCCACAGGAAATGCAGGGTTACAAGGATAGGATAGAGGGATGGGTCTGGGTGGGATGCTCTTTGGAGGGTCGGTGTAGACTTCTTGGGCCAAATGGCCTGTTCCATACTGTGGAGGTTCTGTGCTTCAGTGTGGTTTGGACAAGCAGAGTGAGTGTGCAAAAGTATGACAGGTGAAGTATAATGTGGACAAATGAGAGGTTATCCACTTTGGTAGCAAAAACAAGAAAGTAAACTATTATCTGAATAGCAATAGATTGGGAAAGGAGGAGGTGCATTGAGACCTGGGTGTAATTGTACACCAGTTGTTGAAAATAACTGTGTAGGTGATACAGATGGTGAAGAAGTCAAGTGGTATGTCAGCCTTCTTGGAAAAAATTTTGAATACATGAACAGGGATGACTTGCTATAGTTGTACAGGGCCTTGGTGAGATCACATCGAGTATTGTGTGTACTTTTGATCCCCTTATCTGAAGGAGGATGTTCTGGTTATGAAAAGAGTGCAATGAAAGCTTGCAAGACTGATTCCTGAGATGACCAGTCTGATAGGCATGAAGAGAGATTGGTGTGGTTAAGACTATTCTCTGGAGTTCAGACAAATGAGGGGAGAATATAAGAATCCAACAGGACTTGACAGAGTATATGCGGAACAGTTGTTCCTGAAGACCACAGAATCCAAAACCAGGGTCACAATTTAAGGATATGGGGTAGGCCATTTAGGACTGAGATGAGAAATCTACTTACCCGGAGAGTGCTGAGCCTATGAAATTATCTGCCATAGAAAGCAGCTGAGGCCAAAACAGTTAATGTTTTTAAGAAGGCATTAAAAATAGTACTTAGGGATAAAGGGATTAAAAGCTATGGTGAAAAAGTGGGAACAGGATTCTTATTTGAATGATCAGCTATAATCATACAGAATGGCAAAGCTGAGGAGCTGAATGGCCTACTCCTGCTCCTTTCTCCTGTGTTTCTTACATTTCGTAAAAAGTCTGATGTCTGCTTGCAACATTGGCCTGAAACGCAGAATTCACAAATGAAATAGCCTTTGTTTGATCTCAAAGTTTCCAAAGTACTGAAATAGCTGCATAATTACTTGAAGAGTATCTAGGGTACTGCTTATGAAGGCAGAAGCCAGTCTCAGAAATAAGCATAATAATTGTGTTTCAATTACCCTGAACAACACTGCAGGAGATAATTTTTGCAGGAGTGCAATACAAAACAAATGAACATTTGGCTCTCAAGTACGTAAATATGCTGAGTGATGTGGAATTCAGCCAGTTTAGAGCGATCCCAAGCCAAGATTTTGTTGCATTATCTTGTTACGGTAAACCACTACAAGTTACCTGTGATTTGGCTACTTATTATTACTCAAATACTGACACAATGATTTAAACTTTATTGCATGTAGCAACAAAAATGAGACCCCTTAAGTAAGCAAGTTAAGCCTCTCAACCTAACTTGGCTATTAGCTGATTAATGATGGAATCTGGCCAGGACTTGACCAATAGTAAATAAAAACCAAAAGAACTGCAGATGCTGTAAATCAGGAACAAAAACAAAGTTGCTGGAAAAGCTCAGCAGGTCTGGCAGCATCTGTGAAGGAGAAAACAGAGTTAACGTTTCCGGTCTGGTGACCCTTCCTCCGAACTGGACCAATAGCGTCTGTCTCTGCAAGTGTCTAGGGTTTGATCCTGGTGCAGTGTTGTCCTTTGAAGTTCTGCTTCTGACTTGTTCTGATATTGGATTTTTAAACAATTTTCTCTCTTTCAAGTTTGTGGTGTGACATTATTGATGATTCAATAGATACTTTCATTCCCACCATTGATTACACTTCTGGAGACCTCAAGCCTGTAACTTGACTTATCAAAAGTAGCTCCCTTGTTCCTTGTTACATTCGGAGTCAGCTATCTGCTTAACACACAGCTTTTCCTGCAATTAACCCCTTTACTTTAAAACATTAGTTCCGCAGGCAGTCTTAATTGCCCATTTGTCATGAGGCAGTAGGTTATCAAGCAGCTGTTATCATCTCTCTTTCAGGAAACAACTTATTTATGTGGTTAATTTGCAGATTGTTTTCAATTACTTTGTAACAGTGTCTCCTTCTCTTTCATCTCAAGAAACAATTTATTCCAGAAAGAGTTGTTGCTGCTTCTTTCTGTGTGTATCAGTTCATCTTTGTTGATGCTTTCAATCCATGAAGTTATTAAAATTGTACTTTATAGTAGCACAATCTGATTCATGGATATTAGAAGAGTGTACACATAAACAGGCAACTTTAAAAGTTAAGTCACTAATTTACACCCACAACTTTGTAATGTGAATCGCTACAAGACTAGGAAAGCCATTTGAAAGTTAATTATAGAGAAACGCTGAATTTTAGTGTTACCCTTTCTCAGTAGTGAGCTATAAACTTTTGTTTTAGAAATATTGATTCATGCCTTTAATTGTTTCGAAGCCTAATGACAAAAAAAATCTAGTTAGATTAGAAGTGACTCCATCTAGGTCATTTCTAGCTAGTACAAGGATAGTGAGCCAGTTTTGTTACATGAATATAGAGTGTACTGTCACTCGGGGTTATTCACTGCATGCTGAATCTTTAAGGGTGTCTTGAAGTCTTTATAAACTCGATATTTTTCATCTTTAAAGCATCTAATTCTTGCAGGAAACAACTTTTGGTATAACTATATAAAACTCCAAAATATTAGGGGGAAAAAATGGGTGAGCCTATAATTACAAGCGCAGCTCCCAGACCTCAAATTGGTGGTGTTCCTGTTGTTCAGAGTTGGCGCTCTTCTCCGTGAGTGGGGATTTGAACCCTGCACTTTCCATGCTATAAACAGAAATACTGTTATTAAAATCTTTATCACTGCATCCTGATTGAACATACCGAAGTAATCAGAAATGGAAAACACCTGTTTTCCCCAATCCCTCCTGACCTTGTGTATTCTCAAGAGAAAATTTTCCTTAATCCCTGCCGAGCTGGTGCCTCCTCGGAGAGGGTTTTCCTCAATCCCTGCCGAGCTGTTGCATCCTCGGAGAGAGTTTTCCTCAATCCCTGCCGAGCTGGTGCATCCTCGGAGAGGGTTTTGCTCAGTCCCTGCTGAGCTGGTGCATCCTCGGAGATTTTTCTGTAGCAGCTCCCAAACTCACGTTACTTCAGAGACGGTTGGAGACGAGTAACGGTCGCAGCCTGAACGGGAAAGGCGCGCGTTCTGGTCTCTCCGGCCTCGGGAGACACGGGCACGAGCCGCGGGCGGGCGCGGAGCCGCTGCCGCTAACGCGCGCATGCGCACGTCTCCCTTCAATCCGGCGATGATCCAGGAGGACGGGCGGTGATGAGGTGACGGTAGTCGGTGGATTGTCCGAGTGAGTAAAATGTCGGCCTGTTGTGTGATAGGGTTACCCGGGGACGAAACGCCGAGTCGGGGTGGGGAAGTAAAAGGAAGGGAATCGGGTTGTGATCTTGATGGTAAAGAGGCGTCGAGCTTCAGGAGTTGGGAGACTCTGACGGAAAGTTTCTCTGGAGTGGGATGACAGCTGCGGTAGCCAGCGTCGAAGGTTCCTTCAGCCCGTCCACATCCGTCCTGCTTGACAGCTTAGACTTTACCCTCGTCTCATCACCTGACATCCCTCTACTTTTTGCTGTAATTTGATCTTAGACTCCTGTCCGCACCCATCAGCTCAAATTTCAATTTATTTGGACTGATGGAGACCTCCCAAAACAAAAACTCATGCAATGTTGAGCGGTTGCTATTCAACAAAACTCCTGTGGTCGCTACAGTATGGAAATATAGTGACGACTGAGCATTTGGAGGTTTTATTTTCGTGGCTGTCCCAATTGAATTTCATAGTTGAATATCGTTTCGTCATTTGCCAAGCCGAAAAATGACCATCTATTTATAGCTAGGTGGGAATAAAGCTTAAATTTAGATATTAACATAAGGACGATTTGGTTTTTATTTATTCGTTTATGGGATCAGGCGTCCCTGGCTAAAATAGCACTTCTTGCCCTTTCCGAATAGCCCTTGTTGAGGAGGTGGTGCTGGCTGCTTTTTGAATTGCTGCAGTCCTCGTACGTATGCGCCTGGTGCCACATTTGTCAATGGTGATGCCCTGCTGTGCTTTTCTAACAGTATTGACTTCAATAATGGTTAAAGTAATTTGATATGCTATTTGATTGTTGTATGTTTTGTGTTTTCACGTTCAGTTATTTTGGGTTTATTAACATTACTTATTAGTCCCAATGTTTTGCCAAGCATCTGTTTTTATGCAGCAGGAATACCAGCTAGAATATTGCTTCCAATCCTTTTGTCAAATGATTTTCCAGCTTGATGCCCCATTCTGTTCTAAGTGTTCACTACTTGGCATAAGGTCCCCAATGGCTGAAGTGCAGAAAAAAAAAACTCCAGACGCAATACAGTGTGGAGCTGGAAGAACACAGCAGGCTGAGCAGGAAAGTTGATGTTTCAGGTCAGGACCCTTCTTCAGAAAATTGCTGTGTTCCTCCACAAACACACTGTATTGTCTCTGACTCCAGCATCGGCAGTTCTTGCTATCTCTTAAAAAAAAACCTTCAGTTTGCTTATGCATTTTAGAAATTTTTTCCCCCTTAGTCTCCTTTAATAATCTACAGACTGCCATTCCACTTGTTGTACAAACCTAGAAATTTAGAACAATGTATCACTTAATTTAGGGCAGAATCTATTATATATTGCACTTCCAGTTGACAAATTAGCCTGTTTCTGTGATAGCACCTAATTATTATTAGATTTACATTGATTTAATAACTTCAGATAATAGCAACCTGTTATGAAACACTAAGTAATCTTTTTTTAATAAGTAATTAAAGATGGGTGCGCCTATCATATGTTTCTCGCTTTGTACCCTGCAGCATGGATATATTCACTTTAAAAGGAGGAAATAGATCTTATTTTCCATATTGCTTAAAAATACTATTTGGTGTAATACTGAGCTATCCAGTTCCAAGTCTGATCCTAGCTTGTGCTCAATCAACTAACCTCAACAGGGGTAGCAACTGGGTCAGTAGCTATTACCTTAAGATAGGAAAGGGAAGAAAAAAATTGACCAAAAAACTTGGGTCTGGATAGCTGCCTTGTGGCGTCTACTGGAAAGTGCTTGAATATGTGTGGATGTGATGCCCTCAACTGTGAAAAGCTTTGTTCGCATTCACTAAAGTGTAAGTAAAATATTACACATGCTCAAAATCTGAAATTAAAACAGAAAATGTTAGCATTCACTACCATAATGTACATGTATAGAGTGACCTTTTGTTAGAGAAACAGCATAGCGTCAGACATATTTGAACCCTGCATCAGTTATTTTTGAGAGGAGTGGAAGATTTTGGGGGTAGCGAGAAGAGTTGTAATCTGAAGATGGCAAACAGTCATTGCTTTTTTAAGTGAAGCAATATTGAATTGTTCAGAGAAAAAGTGAATACATTCCTCAAATTCATAACTGCAGTTGTACTTCAAATGGAAATTATATGCAGTTTATAAAAGCAAATTGTTGGAAAATCTCAGCAGATCTGGCAGTATCTGTGGAAAGAAATCAGAGTTAATGTTTCAGGTCCTGTAATCCTTCTTCAGAACAGTTCTGAAGAAGGGTCACTGGACCCAAAACATTAACTCTGATTTCTCTCTAGAGACGCTGCCAGACCTGCAGAAAATTTCCAGCAATTTCTGTTTTGTTTTCTGATTTCCAGCAACTGCAGTTCTTTTGGTATTATATATGCAGTTTACCTCTCTTCATTGTGAGATGTAAAATACTGGTGCAATGACTGGTCTAAAAGTTGTCTTTTCCTTTCTGCTGTATTGACTTACATTTGGTCATGAAGGTGAATGAACACCTTTTTTGCTTCTAAAAGTAATGTGGAACTGGTGCAGGCTTCTTACAGATTAATTGAAATCAACTCAGGCAACCCTGGGGCTGTTTCAAGTGAATAGCCAACTGGAACATGATTTTTTTTTTTAAAAAGTGGTCTGATGTATGTGGCACAAATTAAAACCCTTCCAGGAAGTCCGCAAGAATATGGTATGAACAATCCTAAATGCCAGAAGTATATTACAAGTGTTACTTGAGGTTTGACTTCAGACATGTTGTGGGATTGTTTATAGGAGTATTAATGCTTATGACTAATATTTATAACTTTTTGACAAGCTTTAGAAATCCAAAATAGGCAAACTTTCTGTTTTTGTTCAGTCAGGTCTAACTTACATTGATTTTATCCTTTGCTGGTTTTGGTCTGGCTTGAAAAATGTAGGTAAGAGTAACTTTTAAAAACTATGAGAACCAGAAAAATACATTGTATACTTATTATCACATTTTAATATAATATTAAACATACTTTAGGTAATAGGTATCTAATATTTTAGTACAGATGTTAATGGGATTTCTGAAATTAAATATTTCAGTCTTGTTTTTCGTTACAATATAACATCAGCACGAAATAATTTAGCTTATATCCCGAGGTATATAATACTTATGCAAAATCATCAGGTGGTTTTTTTATATTTTAGGATTTATGTTATCAAATTACATTTTGGGTTATATGCTGTATTTAAGACCTAATTCAGTGTTGTGCAATTATCCAAATATTGCGTGATGAAATTATTTTTCTTAGATTCTATGTTAAGGTTCAGTCATGTTAATTCAGGGGATGCTTTGAATCTTAAAAGGTTAGTATTGTATTAATTTTTAAAATTAAGATAATAAAACGAAAACCATTGTCTTTTGCTGATTGCCACCTGGTTTATATGGTAATCATTAATTCTACCCTTCTTATTTGCAGCCATTGTAGATTTAACCAGACTGTTTTGCAGCCTTGCAACACTGTTTGATCCTTCTTTCCACTTCTGACCTCGTAGATATGGCAGCATAAAACTACCCATACTTTAATTCATCTGCTGCCTTTGTCACTTGCGGGCATTACTGTAGTGCTGTTCTGATTAAACTCCTATCTTCCATAAATTACAGTCCATCCAGAACTGTGCTGTCTGTCAGCCATCCCTTAGCAAATTCTGACCAGCTTTCACTTCCATGCTCGCTGATCTATGTTGCTCCCTGTCCTTCAGTAACTCAAATTAAAAACTTTTAGCTTTATGTTCAAATCACTTCATGACCTCATCCCCCTCCACTACTCATCCCACCCCAAGCACCCCACACTACCCCCTCCCCATCTGATTCTTACAGTCCTTATGGAACAGTATTTTTACAACTCTCTTGTATAAACCCACCCTCCCACCCCAACCCAAGTGATGAGTTAATAAATCACTAAATTATACAGTGCAGAAGGAGGTCATTTGACCCATCATGTCTGCACTTGCTCTGCATGTTTTGATTTGGTGCCAGTCTTTTCCTCATAACCATGCTTCATTTCCCCAGTGCACCCAGCAAAGGTGTGACACCTGCCCATTTACTTCCCCCCCTCCCCAGTATCTAAGGGCCCAAACATACTTTCCAGAATGCACTTCCCAGAATCTAGTCTATCTAGTGCATTTGCTGCTTGCAATGTGGTCTCCTCTGCATTGGGGAAACAAAGTGTAGACTGGGTGACCGTTTTGCAGAACATCTTCATTCTGCCCGCAAAAAAGAACCTGAACTTCCATTTGCCTTCCACTTTAAATCACCAACCTGACCAGGCAAACGTCTCTGTCTCAGACTTGCTGCAGTGTTCCAGCGAACCTCTGCATGCTGGGAAAACAACACCTCACTTCCGTTTTGGGACCCTGTGGCCTTCTGGACTCAATATCGAGTTCAATAATTCTAGGGCCTAAACTCTCCCATGTCCTAGCCTCCTACCCCACGCACCAAGACTTGTTATCACATAGCCTTCCGTTACACACTACCTATTACTGGTCACCAACAGTCCCCATTAACAGCTGTTCAACCTCCTAGCCAGATCATTATCAACTCCTTTGTCTATCCAAGGGCTCTTCTGTCTGCTTGGGCTCTATGCTTTATCCTGTCACTTACTCCCTACACCATCTGCAAACCATGCCCCCCCCCCGCACCCCCCGCAGCTGCCGCCATCTTCAGCATAAAAACCGATGTTTTCCTACCTACCGTCAGTTCTGAGGAAGAGTCACCGGACCCAAGACGCTAACTCTGATTATTTTTTTTTCTTCACACACGCTGCCAGACCTGCTGAGCTTTTCCAGGAACTTCTGTTTTTGTCCAATGTCTATAAAGATCTTAGAAGGCAACAAACCTGTGTATTTCCTGTGTCAAGTTTTTGTCACGTTTTTGAAATTGGATTTCCCATTCAAATGAAGTCTCATCTACGCTGACAAATGTCATCTTCACTTCCAACAACTTGCCACGATGGCAAGCTATTAAAATATTGCGATCATTCACCTCAGCTACCTGGGATACTTTAGAACGATTTACTGCCACACATCCTACTTAGTGATTTAAGCTAAGTTACTAATACGGTATGGGGAATGATGTCCACACAATGTTTTCAGCAGAAGTTAGCTCAGCCTTGATAAACAGTAAATAGGTTCATTACATTTTACTTAATAGCTAACTAAATTGCATCTTTGATACGTGATGGTTTCTTATGAAGCATTAAATATAAGTACATATTACTGCTACTGAAACATTCTGGTACACACAATAAAATGATAGCTCCTGCAACACTTTGAACATTGGTTAGCTCCTCCTAGTTTTTTTTATATCCTGCTGGGTGGTCCTCATCTTGTGATATCAGCTAACCCTTTCCAGTACTATCATTTCAATCACAAGCCACTCATCAGTACATGGTGCTGTGAAATATTACCCAGGTCCACTTATCATATTGTTTTCCCACACTTTTTCTGCAAGCAATTTTCCAGAAGTTCTTTACCTTTTTTGGATGCTGTTCTCTAGGTCTTTTGGGTTGCCAGCCAGTTCACTGTATTCCTGCCCAGTTTGTATATTATAGAATCATGGAGTCATACAACATGGAAACAGGCCCTTCAGCCCAACCCATCCATGCCGGCCAAGTTTCCCAAAATAAACTAGTCCCAGTAAGGGGAACTGGCTTGAGAAACATAGCTGTGATCAAATGATGGAGCTGACTCAGTGGGTTGAATGTCCTAATTCAGCTCCTGTGATCTTATGGTCAATGGTGTACTATCGCAGCCCTTACAGAGCCTGTGGGCTCAGTGCTCCATTAAACCTGACTGTGTCCTCTGTCATTCAGACAGGAGCCAAAGACTGGTTCAGGAAGATTTAGCTTTTAACATGCAAACTGAGATTCCATGTTCACACTGAACCAGCATCATTGGTGAGGGAGACCCTAAAGAAGAAATAAAGGGATGTGTAAAAACTAGACCCAGCTGCTTGCTGAGAGACTCCAGTCAAATAAAATTAGCATGACTCTGGTGATGGGATAGAACAAGATTGCCATGCACCCAGGGTAGACATTGTCTCTAGGTTTCACTGCCGCAGACTCAGATCCTTGTGCTTTCTGGTCTCCCTTCAAATCCAACCCAGTCCTCACCTGGTTCACGACATGGTTCCTTCTGGGAACAGTCATGCAAACTATTTTGCTGGATCTCAACAAGTGCAGAAGAAACCTATCTATTTCTTATATGTTCATGGGATGTGGGTGTCCCTGGCCAGACCAGGATTTTATTCCCATTCCCAATTGCCCTGAGGGCAGTTCAGGATCACCCACATTGCTGTAGGTCTGGAGTTATGTGTAGGCTGGACCAGGAGATAAGATTGATTGTGCTGTGGCTAATGTCTCACTTAGTCTCATATCTAGATTAGCAATCAGCTTTTCCTTAAATTCTACATGCATTTGCTTAGACCTTGAGTCCCTTACTGACTGCTAAAACCCCTCTCAGCTTGGGCCTGTCACTATTGTTGTCCTGATCAGCCCCACGTTATTGTGCTCGAGATCATTGTGCACCTCTTTTGACCTCCTTGATCTTGATTTTCTTGAAATGAACTTAGAAATCAACAATCTATTATAAAGGGCTTATTTTTCATTTATAATGAAATGTTTAGGCCTATTCATAGTCGTTGGGTGATTTTATCCAGCTAGGTTGTGGTGGACTAATGACGAAAGCATAGACCTAGATCAGTTGCTTGGTGATAAAATATAATGATATATTTTAACAATCATTAAACAGTGGAATAAGTTGCTGATAAATATAGAGTGTGATTTTTTTTTTTTTCTGCAACCACTCAGAGGGCAGCTTGATAAATTCCTTTGGATGACAAGCATATCTGTATATAGAAGGAATAGTAGTCAGTGTGATCTCCCGGAACACACTTGTTCAGTTTTTGAAGTCAGAGGAAAGATATTCTGAGTTTTCTCCTAAGTTAGCCTTTTTTTTTATCTTCCAACAGATTCTATGGCTGCACTGGGGTATAGGGGTACAAATATGGGTGATGGCCTGATGAACAAGTTAGTTTTCTCCTGTCCTCCTTTTTATATGTATAAACAGGTAGCCAATTCACTGAGAATGAAAAGATAGGAAGCAGGTATGAAGGGAATAAATCAGGAAGATAATTGTCTTGCAACTACTGTTGGACTTAACAATTTGCATTTCTCAGAAAAAAAATTCCCATCCTTCTCTATTCACCACATCTAACACAAAGTAACAGTTAACACAGCCAGAATTAGAAAAAGAAGGAAATGGAGGTGCAAGTTGAAGAGAAGAAATAAAGGAACATCAGATAACAATGTGAAAAATCAAAAGCAGATGAAAGTGTGATTGTAAAGATAATTTCCCTAAATTATGTGGGTTGTTGCTGAGGTCACAAAGTATGGTTTAATATTGCCAATCAATATAACTATTATTTAGTTCTTTGACTCATAAATGAAATTCCTCATGTGGGTTTGGTTTCTATTACTCATGCATATGGACTCCTTATATTACACACACTTCCCAGAGGCGCAGCGTGCTTATTTTATTGTCTTTTGTCTCATTTATACCCTATTCCATCTAACCAAAATTGTAAAAGACACCCATTTTAAAGAGCATTGGCAGTTTTATTGCCAATTATGTAAAATCAGAATTATTCTTGATGGTCATCAGTCTGCTGCTTTCATACTATAAAAATACAAAAGCATGGAATTAAAAAAATGCAGTACCACATCTTGTATCAGTGTCCAATCCATTATGTTCTGAACTCTTACCTATTTAACCACCTGAGAAAGGCTTCTTAAAGATAATTCACACTTCAGTGGAACCTGAGTTTGTCTAAAGCATAGGATCTTTCCTCTTTGCTTTCATCATCTTTTTATTTTTAAACTTCTCTGTATGCAAATGCATATTCTCCCTGTCTCCTTAGGTGTCAGTTTGGCTGAGTATTGAGTATGTGACCTAGTAAACTTCCTAAGCAGATGTTTCTAGCTTTCTATTTGGTATCTTTCTATGATAGCTCAGTCAAAATCTGATCTTTACTGCATGGCAAAGAAATGTGCTAACAAGATTTAAACTGTTCTCCTCCAGCTGAGTGATCTAAAAATATCTTGTAAAAGATTGTTGAAGAAAAGTATTTGGATTGGTAATATGAAGTAATTCTGTTACTTTATTTCTTGGATGTTAGCAGTTGAATAGCCTGGCACTAATTACCCATCATTATTTAACATTTTGTGAATGCGGTGTCTTGAATTGCTTCTGCAGTGCTCTTAGTTGGAATACTGTATTTCAGTTTTTTGATTCACCACTGAAGAAGAAATGTCCATGTCCAGATAATAAGTGACTTAGGCAAGAACTTGTAAGTGATGGTACTCCAATGCACCTTCTGGATACTTTGTCTTTCTAGGAAGTGGATGTTGTGCCTTTTAAAGGTCCTCTGTAGAACCCTTACTGAGTTATTGCAGTGCATCCTAAAGTCAGAGCTTAGTGTTTCACTCACTGAAATGTTTAGGCAAATGAGTAAGGAACTTATTGCTATCAAGACATGTATTTCATGGCCTAGACATTGAGATTTGAATGTTGCCGGAAAATTTAGGATATTTGAAAATGAGTGTAATGTACTCCATACTATGTCTGCCTTTTGTGTTGGAAAGTCAGGTGAGCAACTTTTTGCAGAATCTCCAGCTTTGACAAGCCTTGGTGGTCAGTGCATTTGTGTGCTTGAGTTTCTGATCACTGTGTGGCTTTGCCTGTGGCAGGATATTTGTACCTGATGCAGCAATGCTTTGTTAACTCACATAATGTAAGAACTAGGCAAATGTAAGGTCATACTGAAAGATTTAATCAATTATTACTGCCCCTGATGTATGCAAATATTACAGTTGCAGCCCTACACTGTCTGGGCTAACATTAAACAAGTCAGTAACTAAGAGTAGCATGCTTTCACCAAAGTGTTATGCTTCAAATGGTTCCAGTTAAGATGGGGCTTGAAATCTTCATATTTTCAGGTCACATGCTTTGATGCAGTGATGACATTATGAGCATGTCTGTTAAAAGTATACAGCATACTAACTGTGATACACAACACAACATCTGCCTTTATCCAAAGGTAAAAATCAATCCCAAACAATAAATTTGGCTGTACATAGACAAGTGTTGTCAATTTGGTAATTATTCAAATGGGTAAACACAGGATTAATAATTCAAATTCCAGTACATAAAATTGCATCATCTTTACAGTACAATTGTCATCCTCCTTTAAGATTGTCCATCATGTTGAATTGGTGTGGGTACCGAAGTTTGAGATTGACTGATTCAATTGCATCACTTGTGGCCTGTTCTGCCACAGAGGGTTTGGTTTGAATCTCATGAATTGTGACTTACCAAGGTTTCTGCATACTGATAGTCTTGCCACTGCTCGACCATTGGTATCTACTAGGTAGAAAACTTTGGGAAACCAAGATGAGCTTGTGCATTGACATTGCAGTTTTATTCTGCTCATGCATGGAATTCGAAGTGCATAATATGATAAGAAAGTCTCTTGTAGGTTATACTGTGGCACATCATTTTCTCAGGTACATGTCTTTCATGATACACAGTAGTAACATTGGTATTAGTTCCTGCTTCACTTTTAGGATGTACCAACATGCCTTTTCCTATGACGTTAATGGCTTTAAAGTCTTTTGACTTCATACAGTCAACGTGTTGGTTGTTGATTGACTGTACCCTTCATAGATGTGTTTGTGTAAGTTCTTAATAGTATTTTTGCTCCCTTCTGGTTTTGTACCATCTTGTTGGTCACTTGTGTATTGTTTCACTTTTGGAAACAGATTTCTTGCACATGCAACCAACACCTTTTGGTGCCACATGAGCTTTGCAGATATGAAGAAAAGCTGGTCAGCTTTTGAGTAGATGCGATAAACCATATCTGTTATGAATCTTGTTGGTTTGGTGCACTTTGCTGATGATAGTATGAGTATTGACTGTACCTAAGGTATATAATTATTGTTGGCCTGCCGCAATGACTCCATTCTTGCATCCATTTCAAATAAAGCATCAATGACTGCACCCAATTTCTTGCCCATAAAATCCTTTCTGAAGGATTTAATTGGTGTAGAGGTATTTACCAATTTAGTAAGCTTCTCTGAGAGCACTTCTTCAGAAAAGGTCACACTCATGGTCTTTACAGCATCTTCCAACAACTTGTCAATAGACTTTTGGGGTTGCTGTCTGTATGATGCGTTGGATTCTCTTAATCCTAGAGTTAATGTTTACCTTGAGCTGGTCTCTGAGTACCTTCTGGATCTTTTCTGCATTTCCTGATCATCAACAGAAAGATTGAATCATTAATTCTGTAAAGCCCCCCTTACTGATGACAAAGATGATTTTCAAGCTCTCTTCTAGACATCATTTATCACATGATCTTTAAAATAAAACTGCAGGTATCGCTGAATAGCTGAAATTCATAGAACATAGAACATAACAGCACAGTACAGGCCCTTTGGCCTTCGATGTTGCGCCGACCTGTGAAACCAATCTGAAGCCCGTCTAACCTACACTATTCCATTATCATCCATATGTTTATCCAACAACCATTTAAATGCCCTTACAGTTGACGAGTCTACAACTGCTGCAGGCTGCAGGCATGCCCTTACTACTCTCTGAGTAAAGAATCTACCTCTGACATCTGTCCTATATCTATCACCCCTCAATTTAAAGCTATGTCCCCTCATGCTAGCCGTCACCATCCGAGGAAAAAGGCTCTCACAGTCCACCCTATCTAATCCTCTGATCATCTTGTATGTCTCTATCAAGTCATCTCTTAACCTTCTGCTCTCTAACGAAAACAGCCTCAAGTCCCTCATAAGACCTTCCCTCCATACCAGGCAACATCCTGGTAAATCTCCTCTGCACCCTTTCCAATGCTTCCACATCCTTCTTATAATGCGGTGACCAGAACTGTACGCAATACTCCAAGTGCGGCCGCACCAGAGTTTTGTACAGCTGCAACATGGCCTCACAGCTCCGAAACTCAATCCCTCTACCAATAAAACCTAACATACCGTACGCCTTCTTAACAACCCTATCAACCTGGGTGGCAGCTTTCAGGGATCTATGCACATGGACACCGAGATCTCTCTGCTTGTCCACACTACCAAGAATCTTACCATTAGCCCAGTACTCTGTATTCCTGTTACTCCTTCCAAAGTGAAACACCTCACAATTTTCCACATTAAACTCCATTTGCCACCTCTCAGCCCAACTCTGCAGCTTATCTATGTCCCTCTGTAACCTGCAACATTCTTCCGCACTCTCCGCAACTCCACCAACTTTAGTGTCATCTGCAAATTTACTAACCCATCCTTCTATGCCCTCATCCAGGTCATTTATAAAAATGACAAACAGCAGTGGCCCCAAAACAGATCCTTGCGGTACACCGAACTGAACTCCAGGATGATCATTTCCCATCAACCACCACCCTCTGTCTTCTTCCAGCTAGCCAATTTCTGATCCAAACCGCTAAATCACCCTAAATCCCATGCCTCCAAATTTTCTGCAATAGCCTACCGTGGGGAACCTTATCAAATGCTTTACTGAAATCCATATACACCACATCAACCGCTTTACCCTCATCCACCTGTTTAGTCACCTTCTCAAAGAAAGGTGACTATTCAGTCAGGGTATAATTGCCTGTTCAGACCATAATTAGGTTTGCCTTCCATTTCTCAGTAAAGCTCTTTGCTGTGTTTTTAGTAATAGAGTGTAGTGTTTGTTTCTTTTACTGATTTTGCTTTTCTCTCCTCTTCCTCCTTCCTTTTCTGCTTTTATTTTACTTTATTTTCCTTGTTGCTACTCTTTTACTGGATTCAGTTACTGTAGAAACTTGCAATAGTGAATTCAGACCTTTAACAGATTTCTGTTACTAGACAGTGTTACTACAAACTTAGGAATGAGGACAAGGGGTGGAGGATGTTCCCTTTGCCTTGGTACTGAATTGGAGACACAAGATGTTGTAACTAAACACCCACTGCATGCAATTAAGTCTTGTTAGTGTACAAAACCATTTTTTATGATTAATATTGTAATGGCTATATTTTCATTCAAGAATGCTTTGTCTTTATGATGTGAGTAGCCTTTGACTGCCATTTTTAGTTTTAAATTTTAGTTGGAAAGCAGGCTATTAGATTTTTTTTAAAAGGGAGATGGCACTTCTAACTTGAAAGAATGCAGGATTTAAGCAGAAAAGGAATAGCTCCCTGACTTCTGGCTGTTCCATTCTCAAATCTTTACTCACAGAAATTGGTGCTGGTAATTGGTCATTTTATGAACATATCAATATCCAGGGTTATTGTCGATTGATCTTCAGTGTGGTTTCCAAATGTCTGCCTCCAAGATCTTGGACTATTTTATAAATGGTCACCACTGTCAGCTATGAACTGCCATCATGTTAATGGCTTTTCCTCCAACAGGGTGTTTGCACATGATGTGGCATTGCTTTTGTTAGCTCCAGTGACATAAGAACTAGAAGTGGATAGCCTTGTAT
Organism: Ginglymostoma cirratum; assembly: GCA_024137785.1. NCBI lineage: Eukaryota > Metazoa > Chordata > Chondrichthyes > Orectolobiformes > Ginglymostomatidae > Ginglymostoma > Ginglymostoma cirratum. The sequence goes on along the minus strand of JAHRHZ010000021.1, from coordinate 21,007,390 downwards.
TTAATAATTAGCTAGATGTTTATTCTAGCTCCTGATATATACAAATATTACAGTCACAGGCCCTTCAGTGCCTGGATTAATATTAAGATATTCTGTTATAAAGAGTAGCATGCTTTCACCAATGTGTTATACTTAAATAAAAATAAGGCCCAAGACCTTTATGCTCGTTGGTTAAATATTGTGATACGGTGACAATATCATGAGCATATCTCTTAAAGGAATACTGCATACTAACTGTGAGGCATGACACAACACCAATGATGCTGATGGTAGGGGATTTGGCATTGATAATGCTATTGATGGGATGGACAGGCTTAACTTGTTTGGAGGTGTGTATTACCGGAGTTGTAGCAGCATAGCCTGGCTGTTAATCCAGGTCTTTCTGCATCTAGCAATAGTCTACTTCATTTGTTAAGGAATTGCAAATGTTTGAACAGCATATGATAATCAGTAAAGAACTCCACCCCTGACCTTACAATGCAGAGATGGTCACTGATAAAACAGCTGAAGCTAATCGGACAGGATACACTGCCCTGAGGAACCCAGATAATTTCTAATTAAACTGTTCAAAGATGTTATTACATAACTCTGGGAGCAGGTGGGACTTGAATCTAGGCCTCCTATCTGCCTTTCCCCAGTTTTGACATGGAGTCCAAAATCAAAACAAAAACTAATCAATTGTCCTTAAATATTCTGACTAACCTGCTAACCTTCTAACTATTGGCTCCATCTACACTTCTTGCTGCCTTGGGGAGGCAGCCAAACTGATCAAAGACCCGTCTCACCCCATTTATAATCTTTTCCAAACTCTTCTGTTGGGCAGAAGATACAAGAGCTTAAAGACACGTGCCAACAGATTCAGGAGCCCCTTCTTCCCCGCTGTTATTGAACTTCTGAACAGACCTCTCAAGTTTTAAATTTAATGTCAGTCTCACTCTTTGTGCACCTCCTTTGCAGCTGTAACATTGTATTCCTCACTCTGTTCTATTGTGCACTTTGTATGGTATGATCTGCCTGTACTGCAGGCAAAACAAAATTTTTCACTGTACCCATGTACATGTGACAATTATAAACCAAATCAAATCAAATCAATTTGTTTTACTTTTTGTTCAGGTTTCCTAAGTAACTTTCATTTCATTTATAGTTTCTCAGAAAGGATTGCATGTGAAGAACATCTTATGCCCTCACGTAAGAAGGGATATGATACCATATGCCTTCTAAATTAAATTGATTCTTTTTATTGATTAACATGATTATATTGTCATGGCATCAAACATGACTGTACTGGGTTTATTTTAGCATCACAGCAAGATCAAGGCAATTTTGAGAGAGATAGTGGATTGAAAATGGTATTCTGATATTCAGGAATTATTTTCCTGTTAGGTTACTTCAACTTGTGTGTGCTTGTCATTCTTTTCTGACTTTGAATATTAATCACACAGCCCCCAAAAATGATACCAAAATAAATTTTGCTACTAAGTAATATTTGTGTTGTTCTGTAATTTGACTGAATAAGCTTACTTTTATACCTAACTTTAAGCTAAGGGTATTATGTTTAAGGATTTAATTCCTGTAGCACTTAAAGAATTTATTTTCCTCCTTGTTCCAAATTATAAATACTGACATTAAACTACGCAACTCTACAATGATATTATCTGAAGTGTTCACGATAATTGCACATTTTTAATGTAATTAAAAGAAGGAATCAAATTAAGTTTGTTCGTGTTTTGCAGAGCGTCTGCGCTTTGCATGCATTAACCAACCTGATCTTCCAGCTGCCATCTGTTTTAATTCCCCCTCCCATTTCCCTGGCGACACATCCATTCTTGGCCTCCTCCACTGTCAAAATGAGGCCAAACATAAACTGGAGGAACAGCATGTGATAATCCGCCTTGGGAGCTTACATCCCAAGGGCGTGAATATTGACTTCACCAGCTTCAAAATCCCTCCATCCCCAGTCTTGTCCCTGGCCTGCCTCCCTGACCTAACCTACCCTGTCCATCTTCCTACTCACCTATCCACTCCACCCTTCTCACTGACGAGTCACTATAACCCCTTACCTGCATCCACCTATTACCATCCCACGTGCCTTTCCCCAGCCCCACCCCTCTCCCACTATCTATTTCTGGGCTCTCCTCCCCCTCCCCAGTCCTGACAAAGGGTTTCAGCCTGAAACATTGACTTTCCTGCTGCTCTGATGTTGTCTGACCTACTGTGTTGGTCCAGCTCCATGTTTATTGACTCTGGCTTCCAGCATCTGCAGTCGTTACTGTCTCCTGAGTTTGTGTAAAGTTTGACAGGAAAAGGAAACGCTGTATTATTAGGCTTGATTTCTAGATTGAGAGCTGTTCAGTGCTATAGAAACCTCTAAAATGAATTTTGGTACAAATTATGAAATGAATTTCTAAAATTTCAGTACATTTAAGGAAAATGAATTTTCGGAAGTACTGCCTGATAACCAGTAGAAGGTGCTACAAGACTTGCAAAAGAAGAGTTCTTCAATGTAATTACATCATCAGAACTCTGATCATACTGTTCACATCACATCACAATCTTGAAATTACTATGAGGAAAAATACAAAAACATTGTAGGAGAACTCTGCAATTTTTTTTTCAGTACAAAAGTGTATTTTTTATTTTCAGTTTCCGTACGAAAACCGCTGTCTCAATGTCATTACTACGATTGCAGAAGAAAGCTCATATCTAATTTCCCCAACACTCTTGAAAAAAAGGTCAGATTAATAATGTATAATCTAAACCTTTGTTCACAAATGCACTATTATTCCATACTAGTATCCATTTACAGTTTTTATATTGACTGCTGCACTATCATAGAAGTCAAAAAGTCCATAAAGGCTTGTTTGAAATCATACTCGAAATTTAAAGTTATGGGGTGTGCATTTTATTAACCGTTTTAGTTGAATGATGCCTAGTATTTTGTATTCCTTATCCATTAATTTATAGGATGATTAATTCCTATCTTGACAGGAAAGCATTACAATATTTTATGTCTGAGATAATGAAGCCAAAATGTAACCGTTGTGTTTTAATTTTACAAAATAGCTCACTTATTCTTATCAAAATATAAATATAAGTTTTTTTCTTAAAAATTGGGAGGTTTACATCCCAATCCAAATAGTCCTGATTCCATCTAGGTGGCTTGGAATAGTAATAATTCTTTTTTGTCCTTCTAATGTATTGTCTAGAATACTGTCAGACTTCAGGTAGAGAGAATTATGCCTATGTCATGTCACACATTCAACATTCATAATTTAAACAAATTTTGGAAGCATATTAACCTATTCTGATTTTACAGGAGTTTTTTTTTAATTCCTGGTTGGGTATGTTGTTGGCAAGTCTGGTATTTATTACCCATTTCTAATTGTCCCAGAGACATTAGAGTTGAGTCTTTTTGAGCCAGTGTTTTGATATAACTAGAGTGCCAAGTTTGGAAAACAGTAGAATTGAAGCATGAGAGGTTACTGAGGAGAGAAATGGAAGCTTGCCCTGTGCCATGTTGGAAAAGATGGAAGAGGTAGTGCAGGAGGTGTTTGCAAAAGTCGTAGAGCTAGGTATATAAAGGTGAGACTGAAGGTGAATACAGTGACTTTACCCTTGTAATCACCAAGTGAGGTTTGCGAGAATATGGTTGGATAGATTGCCAGATTCTCACTTACAAAATATCTTGTTCAAGTCAGTTTTGATATTGAGTGCATGCTTAAAAAGCAGAGGGAGGTGAGCAATGGGTGATTGGTGGCACGATGTTCGCAGGCTCTAAGTGAGCAGAGGTTGTACCTATTGGGTACAATAGGGTTTTTAAACAAAGTTTTGAAGGAGAAGTGGAATGATGATTGACAAAAAAGAACTATTAATAATGACGTAATTACCAAGCAATGATCATGTGTGGTCAGGAATTGGGTTGGAATAAGGTCTAATGGATGGAATTTTTGCTAAAAGGGGAGAAACTATAGTGTAGTATAAGTCAGGGAGCAGGAAGGCTTGAAAAAGGAGGCAGGCACAGCCATTGAAGACTTACGTTCATGCCTAGCATTGGTTGAAGCATGGGCTTATAGTTAATTCAGTGTTCCTTGTCACCAAACACACATGCTTGTGCAGTAGAAACATTTATTATTATTGGAGGGGTGTAAGGGGAGTGTGCTGGTTTGGCTAGTTTTAAAATTGACAGGTCAGTAGTCAGTTGAGCGTAGCATAAATACATGGGGGTGACTACATTTCACCTTCAACTGAAACAGCAAATCCTCATCTTTATAAAATCCCCACATGTTATATTGCCAAAAGATTCTCTCGAATTTATGATAACTTATACATGAAGAAAAGCTCAGAAAAGTACAAGTTTCTGGCAGAGGTTACAGACTTTATATCCACGTGTGCTGGGGGAAGAGCAAGGAGGAGGCCACTTCGCAAGAGCCTTTACCCATGGGGATTTTCAGGGAGGCAACATGCATCAACTTCACTGAGTATGAATGTGTAAGGAATCTGTACTTTACCAAAGAGTCAGTTATTGAGCTACATCACTTGCTGCAGTCTCAATAGGTGCATTAAAGCAAGCATTCAAACAATATTGCCTGTGGTTGTCAAGGTCTTTGTGGCTCAATGGTTTGCTTTTGAGTCATTTCAGGCCATGGAAAGCAGCATCCCTCAGTATGATGTGTGCTCCCATAGGCAAGTCACTAAGTATCTTTATAACAGGAAGAACTTATGTATCACATTTCCATTTTTAGAGTAAAGTGAGACTGGAGAGTGCAAGATTTTGCATATTTCCTCAGGGTCTAAAGTGTTAAGCACAGCATTCACTTGGCTGTTACACTTTGCATAACCGGCCTGGCATCTTTTTTCTATAGAAAGACATCATACTCTTGAACTGGGCAAATTGTTCACAATACAGATTGCATATCTGGTAGCTGTGTGCCCAGTTGCTTGGCAGAATTCATGGCTCATTCATTCCACAATCGTCCTCTTCGTTACTTTTATCTTAAACAAGCCATCAGATCATAGGTTGCATACTTGTGAGAAGGGACATCTCTCCCAATGTGGTCAGTGATCCACTGTGAGGAACCCAAGAACAAACACATGCCAATAAGTGTAGTAGTTCTGGGACTTGAGAGGGAAGTCGTTTTTATTCATTCATGGGATGAGGGCATCGCTGGCTAGGCCAGCATTTATTGCCCATCCCTAATTGCCCAGAGGACAGTCATGAATCAACCACATTGCTGTGGATCTGGAGTCACATGTAGGCCTGACCAGATAAAGATGGCAGTTTCCTTTCCTAAAGGACATTAGTGAACCAGATGGGTTTTTCCGACAATTGGCAATGGATTCATGGTCGTCATTAAACCATAATTCCAGATATTTATTGACTTTAAATTCCACTATCTGTCATGGTGGGATTCAAACCCAGGTCCCCAGAACATTACCTGGGTCTCTGGATTAACAAAAACTGAAAGAACTGTGGATGCTGTAAATCAGAAACAAAAACAAAGTTGCTGGAAAAACTCAGCAGGTCTGGCCGCACCTGTGAAGGAAAAAAATAGCGTTAACGTTTTGGGTCCGGTGACCCTTCCTCAGGATTAATAGTCCAGCGAATATATCGCTAGGCCATTGCCTAGTGGATTAGTGTAATCTTTATAGAGGATCATGGGCCTCTATCCTGTGGAGATGATCTCATTTTTCTGAAGCTGTACCTTTTGTACTTGTGCTACACCATACCACTTTGCACATTAATGGGTTGCCCACTGCACCTAGCAACTAGTCCATTCCTATCAACCTCCTTCAATAGTTCTAGCCCATGAAGTCACCATTTCCACACTAGACAGCAGTTACTTTGTGGATGGCTAATATCAAGTAAATTATAAATAGTATGGCGATTATTATAAAGCCTGGCTTTATGCTGGTCAAATCACAAAAGCATCTTTCAACACCAGTATTGGTTTGACAAAAATTATGCTGAAACATGTCCTAGAACAAATGCAAGCAGCCTTTATTACCAGGGATGACAACTGAGGGTTGCAAATTAAGAAGACCGCATTCCAATAGCTCAGAGCTGACACTTGAAGGCAATTCTGGAAGATAAAGGATATGTGGTGGGAAAAGAAGTCCTGCAAATTCAATAATATGCTGAATGACATTATACAATGCTTTTTTGAAACCACCAGAGTTATCGATAGACCAAAGTTAAATTGAAACTATATCCTCTTTGCCCACAGGATGGTGTTGGACATAACCCTCTTAATTTTAACTTAATGATAGTTTCAAAACATAACACTCATAAATGCTCCAATCAAAGCAAAGCCTGCCTGCGAATATTTATGCATTGTTACAACTAAATGTAGAGGGGTATATTGGTTCCCCTGTTTTTAACCTACTCAGTTGGCCGCTACAAAGATTTAATTAAGTTTTTAGCAAACAGCTATATCTCAGTTCAACAACATTTAGTTAACTAGTTCACCAGAAACAGTCAAGTAGATTAATTACCAGATTTCACTGAGTGAAAGGGGAGTAATTTTATTATTGGTTAACCCAGAGAGAAATAGTAAAGACATGACATCAAAAGCATGCACGAGCTTAGGCATGAAGTTTAAAAAGAGATAGTGTCTTGTACAAATGAAAAAGACATGGAGTTTAAATTCCTTGGGATGTTCTTAAGGTATTACGTTTTAACCTGAGATTAGAATTGCATAAGGATGTCCTGGATCAGGGACATCCATGGATATCACAGATATCTTTGCTATGATCAGTCGTTTCTCTGCAGTTTTCGTTATCACCAGATGCTTTATTCTTCAAAAGGCTGACAGAAAGCTGGGAGAAAGAGAGAATGTTCTCTGTTCCAATTACCAATCCATCTCACTCTGCTCTACCAAAGCAGTTGCTTGGAACACCGCTTATTCATGCATTTCTAGTATATGGGATAATTGTTTCCAAGCTGTATAATTGCAAGTGAGTCTGTCATCTCTAATATGTAGAACTTATTATGCAGATATAAATTTAAATGTGTGGTATGAATGTCTTCACTCCTGCCTCGTTTTATTCTCTTTTGATAAAAATGTTAATTTCTGTTCAGATTTTTTAAAAAAAATTTCATTGGTTTCCTGAATCTTGGCTGAACCTACTTTTTTTTAAATTCATGGAATATGGGCATTGCTGGTTAGACCAGCATTTGTTGCTCATCCCTGGTTGCCCTTGAGAAGGTGGAGGTAAGCTGCTTTCTTGAACTGTTGCAGTTCATTTGGGGTAGGTTAACGGAGACAGTGCCAGGATTTTGACCGAGTGACACTGAAGGAACAATGATATATTTCCAGTACCCATGAAGTCACAGCTAACAAAAGCAAACACAAACAAAACTAATTGACGCTGAAGTTTGTGAACACAGTGCCAACCATTGGCAGTATGACCAACGACTGTTAAATGTCCCATGCTGGTCTTCTGCACCCAGTACTCATCTATTGGAACTGGGTGTCAATCAGGTCCTGTCTGGTTTGTAGAAGCAGTGCAGCTGAGCTCTGTCATGCAAAAGGAGAGCTTCCTCCACCCAATGTCCTCATCCCCTTTCTTGGAAAACTGCTCCCATTCCCCCAGCTCCTTGGCATCTATCAAATCATTATGTCACATGCTGCAAAAGTAGGGTGACAACAGTCCAGTGGTATCATTGCTGGACAGTTAATCCAACATCTGCCATCCTTACCTGATCTGGTCTACATGTGACTTCAGACACATAGCAACGTGGTTGACTCATAAAAGCCCTCTGGGCAATTAGGGATGGGCAATAAATGCTGGCCTAGCGTCGTCCCATGAATGAATTTTAAATAATTCATAATTAGGTGGCTTACTCCGTCTGGCCTGTATTGGAGCAGGGCCTCTGCTCAGACTGATCTAAGAAGCTAAACCACATCTTCAGAAGTCCTATTTTATGCTACAATATAGTCTTTGTTGCAGCACATGCATCAGCTTGGTGAATGTGCTGCAATGGTTGAATAACCAACATCTTACATCAACAAAAGTCAGCCTGTTGTGCTCCGATCCCCTGTACATCAGCCATAAAACTGATCACTGAGTTCAGTACAATCCGTTGCCATTTTTGCATGGCAGTATTGTCTCCCTCATCCCACAGCATCATGAGCTGGGTGCCTGCCATGCACACATTGTCTCGACTGTACCCTTTCAATGCTAGTTGCCGGTGCATCCTGCAATGCATACCTCTGTTTCCTAAGAGACCTGCAAATGAATCAGAGAATTGCCATGATGGTTGTGAGGCATGGCAAATGTCTGGTGCCAGTGTCTATGGATAAGAGGTAAATGTGTCTTGTGGACATAGAACTGAGATGCAATTTGGTGCTGAGCAGCATGAAGACTGTTCGCAGCTGGTGGTAGAGGTACACTATTATCAAGTATAAAGGCTCAGCTTTGCGTCTGTATTTCTACTTAATTGTTGCTAGATGGCAGTAAAGCCATTTACCAAAGAGAAAGATCACATTTTTATTATGAATACATAATTTCCAGTTTGTCTTGGGTCAAAGGGAAGAGCCTAGCCCTTAATATCAGGTTCCATTTATTATAAAAATGCAATGTAAAGTCATTAACTCACATTAATTAAATCTCAGAATTTTATAAATGTAGCACCCAATTTCTGTAGTAATTTTTGACTTCTTATAAAAATTGTCCATAAATTTTGCATCCATGAGTACCTGTACTGCAGCAATTTTCCAGTGGAAGATACATAACCAGAGAGTGAGGCAGATTTTATTTTGTAAAACGTTTTGTGAAACATTGTCCATTTTCATTTATTTCACTTCGGTCGAGTTATAAATACATTATACAACAAAATAACTCTGATTTAGAAGAGAAGCAGAATGCATAATCTCTACATTCCGTAATTAACTGCTCAGATATATTATCCTTTTAATACAGTATGGAATTCTTAGTAAGATGAAGGAGATGCAGTTTTACATACAGGTTCTTTAAAGAATTGGACTGTTTTCAATTTGTTGGATTCTGCTCATAAGTGATTACTTGGCAAGCCATATGTGGGGTGGCTGTGGTTGAATACAGTCCATTTCACTCATTGAAAAACATTGAGTTCTAATGAGAATGTGGTTGTAATTGTGTTTACAGCAGTTTGACAATAGTAAATATCAGACGCCAAAAATAAATCTGTACAGTAATTGATACTTTCACTTAGTCTCATTCTTTCATAGAATGACCTAGAAATTACAATACAGAAATGGACTGTTCCACCCAACCAATTCATAGAGTTGTGGAGTCATAGCATTATGCTGCATAGAAACACCAAGCCTATGCTGATCAACAAACGCCAAACTGTATTAATGTCACTTACCTGCACTTGGTCCATAGCCTACTATGCTCTGACATCATCCAGGCATTTCTCAAATGGTGCCTGCCTCCATTATCCTCTCAGGCAGTGGATTCCATATCTGTGAGATACCCTCTAAAACACTTACTTCTCACCCTAAATTTATGGCCTCTGGTGTTAAACATGTCTATCATGGGAAAAATATTCTCATGATCTACCCTGTCTATGCCTTCCATAATTTTGTATACCTCAATCATATCCCTGCAGCTATCTCTGCTCCAGGGAAAACAATCTGAGCCTATCCAGTCTCCAGACTTTCCATCCCAGACAACATTCTGGTGAATCTGAGATAACAAGCATGGGGCTGGATGAACACAGCAGGTCAAGCAGCATCATAGGAGCAGGAAAACTCGACGTTT
>JAHRHZ010000021.1:20915435-20997246 GCA_024137785.1 Ginglymostoma cirratum | reverse complement strand
AAACGTCGAGTTTTCCTGCTCCTATGATGCTGCTTGACCTGCTGTGTTCATCCAGCCCCATGCTTGTTATCTCAGATTCTCCAGCATCTGCAGTACCTTTAATTCTGGTGAATCTCCTCTGCACCGTCTCCAGTGCAGTCAAGTCCTTCCATAGTGTGGCAACCGTTTGATCTGTGGCCTAACCGATGTTTCAAAAAGTTGCAACAAGACTTTCCTGCTCCTGTTTTCTACACCCCGGCTAATGAAGACAAGCATCCCATATGCTTTACCACCCTATGTACCTGTGCTGACACCTACTGAGATCTATGGACTTGTACAATGTTGCTATTCAACTTCTGTGCAGCCTCTAGTTCTAATTCTGTTTGTTTACCCCATTTCTACAAGTCCGTTATTCTGTTTTCTACTGCATAAACTGTTTTAGAAGTATTCCAAGGTATTTTGTAATTTATTAACTCTGGTGCTGCATTTCTAAATCTCAAAACCCTCTGTGTCTTTAATTCTGTTTCTAAGTGAATTCAAATACCTCATATGTCAACACAAGTACAAGAAGTGTTGTTACTGTGTGACTGCATCACCTAATGACTGACCTGGTGAGAATGAAAAAGGATCCCTCAAAAATCAAAAACAGCCCTTGAGAAAATCTATAGAACCCTTGGGGAAGAAAAAAAATGACCCCTGGGTTTGAGCCCCAAATTGTTCACAATATTGAATTGTGGTCTTATCAATGTGTTTCAGAAACTTAGTGTTACGTCTCCTATTTCATATTTAAATCCCTTGTTAGAAAGTTCAATAGTCCATAAACTTTATTGACATCAGACATTACTTCTAATATTTTTTGAACCTGAGCAGTAAAATCTGTCTGTTCTTCCACTAAATATTTGCTTCCTCATTTTCATGGTGTTTAAAAAAGCTGCAACAGGGAAGTTGTGATAAAGTGACACCTCAAAGGTTTTTGTGGAGAATTAAAGCTCATGGTGTAGTTGGTAGCTTATTGGCCTGGACAAAAGAGGTTGATGAGGTAATGTGCCACCAAGATCCTTCTGGGACTTTAACTGTTTAGAATTTTTATATACATCGCTTGGATGAAGGGATGGAAATTGTTGCCAAATTTGCTGATGACACGAAGGAAAATAAGTTGAGAAGAGGAAATGAGGCTACACAAAAATAAAAATAGATTAAGTAACTAGGCAGTCATCTGGCAAAGAGTATGATGTTGGAAATTATCCATTTTGGCACAAAGAATAAAAAAAGCATATTATCTAAGTGGTAAGGGATTGCAGAGCTCCAAGCAACAGAAGGATCTGGGTGTTCTAGTTTATAAATCACAGAAAACTAGTATGAAGGTGCAGCAAGTAATTAGGAAAGATAAAAGGATGTTATCATTTATGTAAGGAGAATTGAATGCAAAGTAGAGAGGTTATGCTTCAGTTATACAGGGCACTGGTGAGACCATGTCTGAGTACTGTATACAGTATTGGTCACCTTACCTTAGGAATTTTTAAATGCGTTTAAGCAGTTCAGAGAAGGTTTACCAGACTGTCTTCACAGATGCTGCCAGACCTGCAGAGATTTTCCAGCACTTTCTGTTTTTGTTACCAGACTAATATTTGGAATGGCCAGGTAGTCTTATGAGGAAATGTTGAACAACCTGGGCCTCTACTCACTGGCATTTAAATGAATAAATGCTGACCCAAATGTATAACATTCTGACAGGACAAATGTGAAGAGGATGTTCTTTCTTATGTAAGAATCTGGAACTAGGATTCACTACTTAAAAATAAGGGACCACCCAGCCTTTGGAACTCTATTCCCGAAAATACTTTGGAATCAGTTTTTGAATTCTTAAGGCAAAGATGGATAGATTCACAGTAAGCAAAGGGTTATCAGGTGGGTGCAGGAATGTGAATTTTGGCTATGGTCAAATCGGCCAGTTCTTATTAAATGACGACCAAGTAGCCTACTCCTGCTCCTTTTCGTACAACAATTGATCATCACTCTAATGCTTGACTTGCATAATATTTTAAGAGGAATTTTTTTTTCAGAATAGTTTAACCAAGTCTTTAATGAATATAACATTGGTGTTTCAATTCAATAAGCCTTTCTGAATGCCATGATAAAGATGAGTAGGCAACTACGTTATCAGATGTCTATTCAGCTATTTTCGTAGATTTATTTGCAGAGCACCTAACTTAAAAGTATTACATCATCAGTAAAGTAGATTAGCCCCTTAACTCGCTCAAGACTTAAAACAAAGCTCATTAGAACTTTGAGAAGATACTTTTGCATTGAGTTATCATCAAAAATCTAAGCTACTGTCTAAACAAACTGGAAATTGTTTGCTTCCAATTACAGGTAGGGAGTTAATACCTCCACTGAAACTAATAGCTATGCTTAGGATCGTACATTGTACTTTCATTGCCATCCAACCAAAGGAATGCTTTTAAGAATGTAGTTTATGACATGTATCTTTCTAAATCCATTATATATTAGATTGCTATCTACTGTTTTCAATTAATTTGAATAGAGAGGTTTTATGGTTTGAGGCAAGGTAAATTGTTTATCCATCATTATTGAGAATTTGATGATCAACCATGGCTGTTTTAGCTACTTTGTCAACCAGGAGGCAGGGTTGAACTGTGTGTGAAGGTGTTTGTGTTTGCAGTTATGTTTCTTTTGCCTTTGTTAGACGATTTAGTCCAAGTTAGCAGAATTCAGTCTTCCTGGAGCTTGTGTGGTCAGTTGAGTGTGGAAAATGTTAGTGCGTTTTAGCTCAGTGTAACAGTTGTGTTCTTTTTAATCATGCTGCAAAGTACTTTGTCGCAGATTATTAGAATTAAAATTAGATGCCTATTTCATTGTACAATACTGATCTAGCATGAACAGAAAATTGATTGTACAAGAATGTTAATAGCTTTTGGTATTTGTAACTTGTTATTGCTTTTAACAGGTGAAGTGGAATTTTCCTTCATGTTTCCTTCATGTTCCCTGGATGCTTCAGCAAGTTAATGTAATGAGAAGCTGGGTTAGATGAAGAAGATTCATTGCCTGTGCTTAATTAGCTGATCTTATCCTTGATGGTGGCAGAGGTGATGCAGTTGCTCAAATTACTTCCAATAGACAGCATAAATTAGTCCAGGTACCCCTTGCTGATCATTATTCATTGATATGTTCAGGAAGTATGAGTTAATAGACATGGGATAAGAACAGAATTCAGTTCAGTTGCCACCAATTTATGACCAAGTAACTTGCAGGCACTGACTGAATAATGGCGCTTAGACAATATAATGTGGGCACTGCTACCAATGTAACAAAGCTCAGAAAGGAATTGTCTTGGGTAAATTGGCATGGAAGCAAAAGAAAAATACAAAAAAAGTTGTAACCCAAATTCAAATGAAACATTCAATTCTATAAATAGTGGCTTCTGTTACTATTTAAATAACTTCAAAGATTGGAATTTTGTGCCACATTTATGTTAACTTGCAGTTTAAACTAACTGTGGATAGATAGCTACCTTTTGAAGGTGGCATTTGTTACAAAAATAAAAGCTTTCTTAAGTATTTTCATCAGCCTCTCTACAGATAATGAAGCAATTTCATTACAATTCCATTTATGGATCAGTGCTGCACTGGATAAGAACGATGACAACACTGAAAATTCATGGAGGACAAACCAGGCAAAAAAAAGAGGGCATCTGATTATAAACTTTGGTTGGGCTCCTCTAGAAATAGCTTTGCACTATTGGTAAGTAGTTTCTAACAGTGGAAATGAGAGCTAATATTAGATAAAAATTGGAGAAAACGGTTCCCTAATCTAACATAGGAAAGTTTAGGACTGGAAAATACAGTTTAGTCCATTGTTTTTTCACCAACATCTCTCAGCACAGATGTTCTGCAACTGTTCATAAACCTAATGGATATTTATTGGGATATCAAGGTGTAGAGCTGGATGAAAACAGCAGGCCAAGCAGCATCAGAGGAGTAGGAAGGCTGATGGTTCGGGCCTAGACCCTTCTTCAGAAATCTTCAAAAATTCTTCGGAAAATATTTATTGGCCTGCTTTTCACTTCATCTAACTATTCCTATTGTTGTATGTCTCAAAGATGATGTTACAGATGAGAATCTATGGAGCTTTTCTCTGGATCTTTCTAGCTGTTCAGGTACAGTTAAGTTGTGAAGTTGCAATAAAGATCATTTCTGTAATATCACAGCCAACATATGTGTTAATGAAGTGTTGGGCTTTCACAGTGCATTCGCGTTATAGAAAGACCAGCTGCACATTAATTTAGACTGGGCGACTCATCAATCAGATCCAGCTCAGTACAGCTAAGCTGTAAGCTAAGTGCACTTTTAGATTGGCTGGACTTTAGTAGATACTGAAGAAATGAGATGCTGAGAGCTAATATTAGATAAAAGTTGGAGAAAACGGTTCCCTAATCTAACATGGGAAAGTTTAGGACTGGAAAATACCGTTTAGTCCATTGTTTTTTCACCAACATCTCTCAGCACAGATGTTCTGCAACTGTTCATAAACCTGATTGTTCGCACTAAACAACTGCATCTCCCAGTCGCGAACCATTTCAACTCCCCCTCCCATTCCGCAGACGACATGTCCATCCTAGGCCTCCTGCAGTGCCACAACGATGCTACTTGAAGGTTGCAGGAACAGCAACTCATATTCCTCTTGGGAACCCTGCAGCCCAATGGTATCAATGTGGACTTCACAAGCTCCCACTACCGCATCCCAAAACCAGCGCAGCTCGTCCCCGCCTCCCTAACCTGTCCTTCCTCCCACCTATCCCTTCCTCCCACTTCAAGCCCCACCCCCATCTCCTACCTACTAACCTCATCCTGCCCCCTTGACCTGTCCGTCCTCCCTGGACTGACCTATCTTCTCCCTACCTCCCCACCTACACTCACCTTTACTGGCTCCATCCCCACCTCTTTGACCGGTCCGTCTCCTCTCCACCTATCTTCCCCTCTATCCATCTTCTATCCGCCTCCCCCTCTCTCCCTATTTATTTCAGAACCCCCTTCCCCTCCCCCATTTCTGAAGAAGGGTCTAGGCCCGAGACATTAGCTTTCCTGCTCCTCTGATGCTGCTTGGCCTGCTGTGTTCATCTAGCTCTACACCTTGTTATCTCAGATTCTCCAGCATCTGCAGTTCCTACTATCTCTGCTAAACTGACCTATGCAGTTGTGCAATTAATAAAGCAATATGCCACTGGAATTTGCATTGCTAACCTACAATTTAAATGGTGTTGTTCATTTACTTTTAGAGTATGTGATGATAACAAATAGTAATATTGTGGATACGGTCACTGTAACCAGAAATGCAATACGGTCTAAATTGTGCTTTCTTTGCATGTAAATGAATGCTTGGAGTGTGATAAATAAAGTTGGTGAGCTGCAGGCATAAAGGACCACATGTGAACACAATGTCGTGGCAGTATCAGAGACCTGCATGCAAACTATTTTGGACAGCTAAGGAAGGAAGGAAAGAAAGGAGGAGGGATGGGAGCATTAATTAAGGAAAGTGTTAGTGCTAGCAAGAGAGTATATCCTAGACAGGTCAAGGGCAAAATATTTATTTACAGTGAAGAAACAATAGGGGTATTATCACACTACTGGATGTATTCTTTCGACCACCAACTAGTGGGAAAGCTGTGGAGGAAGAAATTTGGAAGGAAATTAGTGAAGTGCAGAATTAGAGTAGTTATAATGGGGGCTTTCATTAACTTCATAAAGGCTAGGATATTGTGACTGTAGTAGGCGGGGTGGGGGGAAGAGTTCTTGAAGTGTTTTCAGGAGAATCTTCTAGATGATTCGGGCAAGTCAAGGTATGAGGTGTTGTTGGGATCTATTTCATGGGATTGAAGTGGGTCAAGAGGATCAACTTTTGGGAAAATTTATGGGATAGTGGTCATGCTATCATAATTTTTAGGTTAGCAATAGAAAAGAACAAGAAGAAATTCAGAATAAAATAATTCATTGGGCAGGGTCAACCTACAGGCAAGGTCAGAGCCCATGGAATAAAAATGACAGTGACAGCATGGATACAAAGTTAGCTGAGCAATGTGAAGCCTTATGAGTGGGTGAGTTTCAGTCTGGAGTAAGGCATTCAGTTGTGGCCCCCAGTGGTTAGTCCCAGGGCCACAGCTTTTCTTGTTTGATATTAATGACCTAGATTTTGGGTGTGCAAGGCACTATTTCAAAATTTGAGGATAGCACAGAACTTGGAAGGATTGTGAACGGCGAGGAGAATAGTGAAAGATGTCCAAAGGGCATAGATACAGTTAATGCATAGCTGAACACATGATAGATGAATTTTAACGCAGAAATTCATGAAGTGACACATTTTAAAAGGAAGATCAAGGCGAGGAAATGGAAAGTAAATAATACAATTCTAAGAGTTGCAAGAGCAGAAGGATCTGGGAGATATCTGCACAATCGTTGAAGGTGACAGAGCAGAATGAGAAAGTGCCTCACCCGGCATATCTGGGCTTTACAAATAGGGGCATAGAGGACAGAAGCAAGGAAGTTATGGTGAACTTGTACAATCTTGCCAGGAGTATTGATCCAGAAAATCTGATCAGGTTGGGAAATTCTATTTCCAATCTTTTTAAAATAATTATTTTTATTCAGTCATGCAGTGTGACCATCACTTGTTGGCTAGCACGTATTAGAATCATAGAATCCTGACAGTGTAGAAAGAGGCCATTTTGCCTATTGAGTCTGCACCAACCCTCTGAAGATTATCCCACTCAGACCCTGTAATTCTGCATTTACCTTGGCTAACCCACCTGGACACTACAGACAATTTGGCAAGGCCAATCCACCTAACTTCCATATCTTTGCACTGTGGGAGAAAAAGCACACGGAGACAGGGAGAACGTACAAACTCCACACAGTCACCTTGGAAGGATGGAATCAAACCTGGTTCCATAGCTCTGTAAAGCAGCAGTGCTAACCACTGAGCCACTGTGCTGCCCCAATTATAAAGTACTTCATACTTACTTAATATCAGCAGCTGGTTTTTGAACTTGCTACGCATGTGTACAGAGCATTGGGGAACTAATGCTCTGCCACCAAACCATTCAACCTTGTTTGCAACCTTTATTGTCCATCTCTATTTGCTCTGGAGAAGGTAGTAGTGAGCAGCCTTCTTGAACCACTGTAGTCCTTGGGCTGTAGGGAATATCCACAGTGCTGTTAGGAAGGGAGTTCCATGGTGAAGGAGCAACAATATAATTCCAAGTCAAGAAGGGGAACTTTGTAGGTGCAGGTATCCTGATGAATCTGCTGCCCTTATCCTTTCAACAGTAAAGGTTGAGAGTTTTGAAATTGCAGAAATGCGTTAAAGCTTCTTTGAAGCAATGTACCTTGTAGATAGTACACTCTGCCACCAAGCGTCACTGGTGAAGAGTGTGAATGTGGAAGGCGGTGGATGTGGCGCCAGTAAAGTGGGCTGCTTTGTCCTGGATGGTATCAAATATCTTGCGTGTTTTTAGAGCTGCACTCATCCAGGTATGTGGAGAGTTTTCTGTTGAACTGCTGACTTGTGCCTTGTCAATTTTGGCCAGGCATTGAGGAGGCAGGAAGTGAGTTATCCACCACTGAATTCTAAGCCTCTGATTTGTTTTCGTAGCCATAGTATTTGTAGATTTAAATGTGGAATTTCTAATAAAGGAATAAATGCAAAATGAAGACTTTCCCTGACCCCTCTGCTTTTGGTATTTACATTGCATTGGTGGATCCTGACACCAGTGGTGACAGTGAAGCAACATGCACCAGATTTCCTATGCACATCCAACTGAAAAGTAAGGCAGGGCTTTGGTTTAGTAGCTCATTCAAAAAAAGTATCTTCAACAGTGCAGCATTCACTCAGTACTATGCTATACTGTTTGCCTCGATTATATTCTCCAATCTCTGGACTAGGCCTTGATACCAAAAGCTCCTGACTCAGAGGCCGGATCACTTCCACTAAGCCAAACACTTTTTCTCTTGCTTTAAAGGTACTTTTCCTTCTGGCTGTAGACTTATCATGGTGTTAGCATATAAATATCTGCAACGTCAATATTAATACTTTGAAGATTTATTAAAATCGGCCATCCAATGCATAAGAAGCTTTCTGTTACAGGCTGATACATTGCCTCTAGAGGCAGTGGTGAAATTAATTGCTGACATACTTGTCATTGTTCCTGGAGTTATATGGTATGCTTCTTTCAGAGTATAGTGCTGCTTTTGGAGATGGTGCTCTAATATAGTGGGATATAATGTAGTAGGCAGCATTGCAAAAAATAAAGTTTAAAGTACAGCATATCAGAAATGTTAGCTTGAATTTATAAACCTGGTTTAATCTTTGGAAAGCCCGTTAAATTATGTCCCATAATAGCACTCTGTCATTCAGTGAAACCAGTTGTAATGATCCATCCTCTTTGAAAGAAATCTTCCATAAACCATATGAGATTATTTCTTAGCCATAGAACATCCTGCAGTTAGTGCCCAGCCCACCTCAAAAATACATGTAATAATTTCATAAGACCCTGTTTCACAAAATGTTGCTTTTGGCACTAGAAGTGCATTAAGTGTACGACTAAGCTATGCACCAAGATAGTCTTAGATCTGATCTCTAGTCTGTGCTGAGTTACGTAAGCTGAATCAGTAGAGCATAGCAGGAACTTTTGGCAAGATTTTCACTACTGAGGCAGGTAGCTCAAGTTGGGTAATTTTCATGGTAGAACCATCTTGATGTAAAGGCTCCCATTAGTCCCTGTCTTTGCTCCTAAGTGGCAAAGATGAGATCGAGTTGGGCTGCCGATTCTATAAGCAGATCTTAAATAGCCACGGGGGCAAGCTGAGGTGGCTTGGTTGGAAGCTGCACCTCGATTTGGTATTTTTTTCCCCTTACAGAAGCTGTTAGGGTTTTTAGCCCTCCTGCATCCACCACCCACTCATCATGTCCTCTCCATGTCAATGAGTGTTGTCCTTCCACCCCCAAAATTCCTGTGCCAACTCACTGCCATGCCACAACATTCTTTTAAGGTTTGATAGGGTAGATGCAGAAAGGCTGTTTCCCAGATTGGAGTGTCTAGAACCAAGAGACATAGTCTCAGATTAAGAGTTAGATTGTTTTAAACAGAGATGAGGATCTTTTTCATTCAGAATGTGATGAATTGTTGGGATTCTGTACTCCATACAGCTGTTATTGTTCAATCATTGAATATTTTCAAGACCGAGATCAGTAGATTTCTAGATGTTAAAGATATCAAAGGATATTGAGATAGTGTGGCAAAACAGCTTTATGACAGATCTGCTATGATTTAGTTGAAAAGTAGAGCAGGCTTGGTGGGCCAAATGGCGTACTTCTGCTCCTATGTTCAATTAATCTTCGCAAAAATCCTGATTGCTTAGTGAATAGTGTTACAGACCTGGGAACAAGCCATGCTGCAATGTTCCTAATTGTTAAGGGTATGTGGTGTTATAAAAGGAACATCGAATCTCATCTTTAACAGCAAAAGGTAAATCTCGAAAGTATTTTCAATGAATATTTTTACTAAGTAGAAGGGAGAGAGAGAGAACTTTTAACATAGCTTGTGGATGAACATAATGCTGTAACCTCTTTTTGATAGTTGAGAATTAATAAATTGTTGTGGATTCAGAAATGATTTACCTAGATGTTCCGGGACTGGAGGGATTGAGTTAGAAGGATGGGCTGAATCAACTAGGACTATTTTCACTGCAGCATAGGAGGTTGAGGGGCGACCTTATACAGGTTAATAAAATCATGAGGGGCGTAAATAAAGTGAATAGCAAAGGTCTTTTCCTACAGTGGAGGAGTTCAAAACTAGGGGGCATATTTTTACGGTGAGAGGAGCAAGATTTAAAAAGCACCTGAGGGGCAACTTTTTCGCATAGAGGGTGGTTCATATGTGGAATGAACTGCCAGAGGAAGTGGTAGATGCAGGTACAGTTACAACGTGATTAAGATTTGGGTGGCAGTTCCTGATGAACAACTGAGGCCTGGTGCTGATGATGTCCACCCTGAGCTATGTTTCTTGCTATCACTTTCCATTGTCTAGATGTGAAATGTTACTAGAAAATTGCTGGGTTAACAGCCAGAGTGGGCAGTAATTATCAGGCTGATGTCCGAAAGCACAGGATTTACGTTTGTTGGATATTAGGACGTTGAAGGCTCAAATACATGTAGCAGCCATCTGCAAATCCCAGCTACATTTAATTTTCAATCATTTCATCACCCGTTTGCTAAATGCATACAGAGCGAAGGTGCATAGGTGTCAGATTATGGTGAAAGCGATTTGCCATTGGTGCTTGCAGGTTGAATGTTTGGCATCTTAATGATGCTGAAGTTAACAGCAGTGACATTAAATAAGGCCAATCCTGGCCAAAGGCAAAACATTATTAGCCCAATTTCCAAGGGTGCTGTGAGACCGCACATCATTGTTTCATTATCTGTCAAGTTTAACAATGGTCTGTACTGAATGCAATGAGAAGTTGAACTGTTGATGTGAATCTGAGGTGAGGAAGAGTCTGGGAATACTGCAGGCACTCCCTCTCTGATGACTGTTCACTCAGCCAGAGTTACGCCTTCACCAAGCTGCTACACATGCTGAGGCTGAATGTGGATTAATGATAGTTACTTGTTCCTTGTAATCAGGATGCAGCATCTCACTGTATGGAGAAGTTAATGCAGCCTTCATTTGCATGGTATGCCAATGGTTATAATGAGGTCAGAAGTGGTAATGTTGGCTGATGATTACACAATGCTCACCACCGTTCACGACTCCTCAGATACTTAAGCAGTCCATGTCCAAATGCAACAAGATCTGAACAATATCCAGGCTTGTGCTGACAAGTGTCAAGTGACATTCGTGCCATACAAATGCCAGGCTATGACCATCACCAATAAGAGACAATCCAATCACCACCCCTTGACATTCAATTGTGTTACCATCACTGAATCCCCCAATATCAACATCCTGGGGATTATCATTGACCAGAAACTCAATTATACTCGCCACATAAATACAGTGGCCACCAGAGCAGGTCAGAAACTATGAATACTGCGGTGAGTAACTCACCTCCTGACTCCTCAAAGCCTGTCCACCATCTACTAGGCACAAGTCAGGAGTGTGATAGAATACCCATCACTTGCTTGGATGAGTGCAGCCCCAACAACACTCAAGAAGCTTGACACCATCCAGAACAAAGCAGCCTACTTGATTGGCACTACATCCACAAGCATCCATTCCCTCCACCGCTGACGCTCAGTAGCAGCAGTGTGTACTGTCTACAAGATCTTCAGACAGCACTTTCCAAACCCACGAACACTTCCATCTAGAAAGACAGCAGATGTATGGGAATGCCACCACCTCCAAGTTCCCCTCCGAGCTACTCACCATCCTGGCTTGGAAATATATCACTGTTCCTTCACTGTTGCTGGAATTCCTTCCCTAATGGCATTGTGGGCCAACCTACAGCAGGTGGACTGCAGCGGTTCAAGAAAGCAGCTCACCACCACCTTCTCAAGGGCAACTAGGGATGGGCAATAAATGCTGGCCAGCCAGGGGCCCCCCCATTCCACAAATGAATAGAAAATAAAAATCTCTTCTGAAATCTAAGAACCTCTTTCGCTCCTTCAGTTCCCATGTTGATCATTTTCACGGAGAGTGCTGCACCCTGCTTTTGATGGGATGCTGTTCACTGTGGCTGACTTCGTAACAAAATGAAGGCAGATGCACGAAGACCAGGGCTGATGGCAAGCTGAGGAGCAGCAGCAAGCTTCCATGGGGGGGGTGATGACCAGCCAACTCGGAGAAAGGTCACAACCGCAGGGCCTCTCAGGATGTGTGGGGTCTGCACGAGGCTCAAGAGTTTTCTGGCCCAGAGTCAGTTTCCTGGGAAGGAGCAAGATGCAGTATTGTGGCTCCATGTGTCCCAGGATACTGTGAGGGAACTGTGCTGAATACTGGAGCAGTACCTGACCGCTGCAGGGGTGGGAAGCCACCCTCTCTTGGTGTACTCGACTTGTATACTTCTAACAGGGAGTAATGAATGACTTGTGTGGGTTCTTTCAGTTATGCATCCAGACAGTGACAGAGTCAAAAACTATGCAAGATCACACCAGCTCATTTAATTTCTTCATGATGAGGTCAGTGCTACAGCCCAAGTAGTAGGATTCAGGAGCATAGCTGGCTTCCCTCAGGTGCAGGGTGCCACTGTCCATGCATGCGTTGCACGCAGAGGGTTGTATCACAACAATATGGAATTCATCAACTACAAGGGGTTCCAATTAATGTTCAGATATCTGTGATCATTGTTGCCACTCCTGGAGGTGTTTACCCCCTACCCTGGTAGCTGTGATGGTACCTACGTCCTGGAGATTTCTCATGTGCGAGTGCATTTGAGGGTCCAGCTGCCTCTCAAAGCTGGCTACTAATGGGCAAGGGCTACCCACAGTGACCATGGCTCATGACAGCATTATGCAACTCCCTTATCGATGTAGAGTGCCAGGTATAATGCCACCCCTGCCTTGACCAGGGCTGTAGTGGAGCAGACAATAGGGCTGTTGATGTTGAGGTTCTGCTGCTTGGACTAGTTTGATGGGGCCCATCCAGAATAGTCTGGACAGAGTATTCCACATCATCCTGAAGTGCTGTGCTGTGATGAGAAATGTAGCAAGTGGCAGCAGTCTTTGAAGAAGGAGGACAAGGACATTGAGGCAGAGGAAGCTCTCCTTGTGCATGACAGAGCTCAGCTGCACTGTATGGCTTGTAGTGCTCAGAACCTCATTGACTCCCATGTCCAATAGATAATAGCTGAGTGCCGTAGACTAACATAGACTGTAAAATTTTCATTGGTCTTGATGCTAGAATCTAGTATGCATTGTTGAACTGCAGTCTCTACTGGTTTGTTTGTTTGTATTCATCCTTGCTGTCTGCAAATAAAAGGTCATGTTTGGATTTGACTGCTCGCTTGCCTCTATGTGATGTGCCCCACTGGACAATGACAGGTCACAGATCTGCAGTGGCCGTTGGGAACAGGATAGTGCTGACTGAGATGACATTCACGTGGGATATACCTATGAACAGATAAAGATGTAAGTTATGTAGTTCTAGGGTGAGAGAATAAGTTCATTTGTGCGAGGAAGCATCAGCCGTAACAGTTATGTGCTTTGGACAGCATGGCTTTATGGCTACTCTGTCATAACCTTGCCAGCGAGGGACAATGCCAGATTACCCGTGCTTGTCTGAGTGTACTGCAGCCATTCAAAGATGACATGGATGCAAGGAATACCAGATCTTTAGCAGATAAATGGCAAATTGTTCCAGGAACAGTGAATTCTAAGATGGGGTCAGAATTGGACAAGAAGGATGCTATATGATTGGGGTAGGTATTTAATCAGCTGGGTTTGGTAAGATATAGCAAGAAAAATAGTTAGGCTTCACATCAGAAATCTGTCAGAAAAAAACCTGGGTGCAACTCAGATCAAAAAAATGCGAGATTCAGCCCCTTGTTTTGAAACTAAAGCATGATACAGACATGTGTTATTGATTCCTTAAGATAGTATTAAGTGCACTGTTTATCTGTAATAGGAGTTGTTTAATGATTATGCCAGATACATAGTTGACTTTTTAAAAAATTTTGCTTTTTTTTAATGACTCAGTGGATTAACATCTATTTTGAAAATAGACTTGAAATGATTAGAATGAGCATTTATTTTCTCTTTCCCCCACTGCCCCAAGAGTGAAAATAAAACAAAATCATTTTCGTATGATAGCCGTTTTAGGTAAATAAGTTTTCCTCAGCTATTTTGACTTAAAGTAATCTTCAAGTTGGCATAGTGCCACAAAACTGTGGTTTGGGGTTCCTGTACCACACAAGTCTATAATCAGAGCTGCTCTTCAATGGGAAACTCTGGGCTACTCAAGAAATATTTGAGTAGCTAGCAGCTGGAGTTAAACACTCTAATCCTTTTCCCTGAGCAATAAAAAGAAATCCTGTTTACCTGAGAAATAAAGTCTGCCACAGTGAAATCTGTATTGAGCTGTCTGGTGGTGAAACATAAAAAGATTATAAATTATGTGTTTTGTAAAGATTTTAATGACAATCACATAAACTCTTATAAATGCATATCATTCATACTTGTTTCTTCTGGCTTTCCTCTCACTTCATGATTAAAGCTGAGATATATTTTTTCAGTAACTCTGTGATGGGTGTCTTCATTTAGTTAAAACCTACGGTGACCTTTGAATTATCTGATTTTGTTAGCTAATATTTGTGGCCATCTGGTTTAAATTTGGTGTTGTATGAGTCATTTTACTTTGATTTAGTCCCCCTTTTATTCTATAGAATGAGGTCTCAGGAAAACATTTTGTAATTGCAATTCATTATGTGTTTTTAAAAAGCAGTCGGGACATTTGAACATACTTAACATAAAATAAGTTTGTGTGGAAATATTTAAGAGTACACAAATTGCTATGTGGATAGTAGGATACTGGTTTCTGGAAAATAAAATTACATTCTTCGCAGTGAAGTATTTGACTTCATCCCATCATGTCTTCTCTTTGACAAAGTTAAAGTTTGGGGGAGTAGCTTCCGTTTCCAGGAGAGGAAGGATGAGTGATCTTATAGGAAATGATACACAGTATTTTTGGCATTCAGTGTGCAAACAGGCAGATTATGCAATTTTTTCACAAAGCTTTTTTCAAAACCAACATGAACTGCTGCATTCAAAATAATGGTTGTGGCCAACTTTGTGAAGATTTTTGATTTCTTACAACACACTACATTCTTTAGAAATCTTTTTAAATTCAACATTACATATAGAACAATGTCTGACTGGTTTTGCTTGATGACTAATTGGCTTATGTGGTACTGAGTCACCTAGACCAAGAACGTCCGTTCTGTCTCTGGATTGTGCTGAATGCTCTGACATTAGTGGTGGCAGTAATTAAACAGTAATTATTCTTATTTAGAAAAGGAAAAATCAACCACACTTTCTGCTCCTGATTACTACCTGTAAAGGATGTCCAGATGTCATTAGATGATGACATTAGTTTTTACTGGGAAATTTCCCTTGATTTTACAACCCTGGAAATGTAATATGTAGGTGCTTGCTGGTATCTAAGGATTGCTATGTGCATGGATATTTACTTTAGAGAATAGTTGCCGCCATCCTGAGCAAAGTGAGAGAAATGTGTCATGAAGTACTGGACCTATGTATTCCCTGATCAGAAACATTCATTCACACTTACACATTTGGGCTGAACTTGTATAGTATTTTCTTACTACATCCAAATAACCCAGAGAAGTCCACTACCTTCATTCGATTCTGGACCAAGCTCCACTTCCATAGTACCTTATTTTCTGTAACCTCCATTGGCTTCCTAACTATCAGTACTTTGAATTTAAGACCGGCTTTTGTTTGTTTAGTACCATTAATGTAATAAAACATTCAACAGCAGTTCACAAGAGCATTAAAGAAAATTTGATTCTGATCCACATGAGATAGTGAGGCTGTTGAGCAAAAGCTTGGCCAATGAACTAAATCTTGAGTTTCTGAAATTAGAGAAGGGAGGTGGAGAAATTTGGAGAAGGAATTCCAGAGTTTAGGACCCAGGTAGCTGAAGACATGGTCAGCAACTAAAACTAGAGATGCTGACAACCAAAATTAGAGAATCAAAAATATGTTTTGGAGGGTTGTCAGGCTGATGCAAATCGTTGAGGGATTTAAAAGTATGGATGAGAATTTTAGAGTTGAGGTTTTGATTAGCTAGGAGCCAATTTAGGATACTGAGAGCAGGGATAATGGATGAACATGCTTTTGTGCAAGTTAGATCATGGACACCAGCATTTCGGATGGCGACATGCTTATGGAGGTTGGAATATGAAAGGCCGAATAGGAATCAGTTCAAGTGGTTTAGCCAACAGGTAATGAAGGCATCAATGAGATTTTTAGTAGTGGTTGAGTGGAGCAAGGCAAAGTTTGTGGAAATAGACAGTCTCAGTGATGGATGTGTGTGGTTGGAAGCTCATCTCAACATCAAATGACCCCAAGATTGCAAACAGTTTCAAACTTTTCACCCTTGTACATAAATTGAACCATAAATTTTCTCTGCCCTATGACTACAATCTTTTTTGCTATATCTGGACACTTGCTCTCCATTACTGTAATTCTGGTTTACAATGCCATCCTCCTTTCTCTCAAATCTTATCATCCCAGGAAAGGAATTTAAAACTTAAACTTCAGCATCTCGAAATTCACTTTCCAGTCTTTACCTACTATATTTCTCCCTCTTCCAAAAACTACTGAAAACTTAGATTTTTCCATCATACCGTTGTTCACCTTCTTTAACCCTTGTGACCAGCTTCCTTGTTTCTAAATCATATTGCAATGTTTCTATATATTAAAGGTAAGGTGCAAATTGTTGTACATACAGTAATCTAACCCCTAACATCAAGAAAAAGCTCTTTATAATTTAAAGGAGAAAATATTGGAAAAACACTGCACCTAGCATTCAGTATCTTAAAGAGAGGTTTACTTTTGGTATGGCCCAACATTGCCTGTTATCTGACCCCCCTAGTCCAGTAACAGACAAAAGTTAATATTTCAAATATGGTCAACTTTTCTTTTTAAAATGTGTTTTGGTCTGCTGTATATTTTCTGACCTCATTTTAGTTCACAGGTTTAATGTTGAAAACATAAGACATAGGAGCAGGAGTATGTCCATTGATCCATCTCTGCCAGTTATTAAGATCATGACCTCAACTTCACTTTCCTGTTCCATTCCCATTTCCCTTCTGACTTTTTAAGGTTCCCAAAATCTGCTGATCTCATGCTTGAAAAATGCACAATAGCATTCATAGTTCAATAAGAAGCAGAATTCCAGTAATTTATAATCTTCTATGTGAAGACATTTTGTCCTCATCTCAGCTTTATATGGCCAGTCTTTTAATATCAGACAATGCTTCCTAAGCAATTTTTTAAACTTTACTGGCTTCAGTGGCTACGTATGTATGTATATAAAGATATTCTTATGAATAAAGTATATTTTTGAAATAAAAAGATTCTGTAGATTTACTGCATTTGAATAAGATAATTAAAGGTTATTTTGGGAAATGTTATTTTTTATTATATTGCATTAGAGACTATACCCTGTATTTCCTTGACCAATATTCATCTATTTCTGCAGTGGTGTAATGCATGTAAACCAGCCAATAGTTTCAATAATAAATGTACCATGTGGTAAACTTGGAAAATCTGAGATTCAATGACCCTATTTCTTTTACTGAATAAACTTATTCGAATCAGAATAATTGTGGGAGTGCTGCTCATTTTGGCATTGTGGATCTTTGTGCTGTAAAAGAAGGGGGCTGATCACTCGGAGTTTCTGTTCACTATTTGGTAGCCCTTGTTGAAAGCCATAGTTTATATTAGGTTAGGACAAGGTTGAACTAATTTGGGATGCCTATCATAATTGGATAGTCTGAATAGGCTCAAGAATAAAGAATTCCTATCTCGGATTACAGCAGAGCATTGTACCTATAGAACAGCGCATGATTCTCTAGTGCATTGAGTGAAGGGCTGAAAGGGCAAGTGTAATAAATTAACATGGGAAAAATAAATCAGTATACGTAAGCAAGTTCATTAAAAGCTGATCAAGTTTTTGATAGAAGATTGTAATCAGTCAGTTTTGTTTTTTCTTGTAGTCTGATTCTTCAGATGAGAAAATTGAGTACAGGACAATAACAGTGAATTTTATTCAATTATAATTTCATGGCCTATATCCTATTGAACATTTTTGTTCAGATGTCTTGAGCACTAAAGGGATTATAAATGTTGCCAAGTTGGTTACTATACAGTTAGTCATTGAAGAGTCCGGAGATCAAAATAAGGCAAATTGCTGACTAATCCATAAGTCATTTCTTAAGTTTTTTCCTCAATAAACTTAATGTCTGTCACCAACTTTATACCCAGCCACACCCTGAAATTACCCCACACAAATTGTGTCTCAGGATCAGGCACTTGTAGAGTGTAGCAGCTTTTCTTGGTGCCTGCAGAATTTTCATACCCACTCATTCTCTCTACACCTTCACAAGCAGTTTTATGGGGTTTGTTATTGGAAATGTGTGGGAGAGTCTCAGTGAAACTAACGGCGGGATCAAACAATGGAACTTTCACTGCCTCTGTGCAGTAAAGATCCGGAACTGGATGAACTGGTTTTCATCATGAACTTGTGCTTTGTCACGTGGGCTCAGATGTTTACTATTTCAAATATGTAGTTGTTCTGCAAGCAATTACATTGTTGCTTCATTTTTCTCTCTCTTGGACTCATTAGCAGTTATGAATGAGATTTTTGGGGCAAGAGAAATGAAATTGGAATTCATTCATTAGAAGTATTCTTGTTCATCATTCAAAAGAAGTAATTGACAAATGGACAAAATATTCTAAAATAGAACAAATAATCTTGCAATTTGTTACGCATTTGAACACCTTGTTTATATTCACTGTACATACAAAGCATGTGCTGACACAGAAGTTCAGGAACTTTAAAATGTGCTGTTGATCTTCAGATTGATGAATACTACAAAGCTTCTGTATTCTGTAGTACCTTTCACACTCAACTTGCAGTTCCTTAACAGAGTTAATAACTTGCATGTGTTTTACTGTGGATCTGTATTTGGTTAAAGCTAACCTTTAATTAGAAGTCTTTGGATTTGTGCACACCAGACACTGGGATGTTATTAGTGAGAACTGAATGCTATATGTGTTACTGCATGCAGATCAAAACAAACCCAGTGTACTCTGACAGCATTAAACCCCACTGAGACCTGATGCAGGATATGGTTTTCACTTCCAAAAGAAATTTATAATCCACAAGAACTTGCCAGATGTTGTAGCCTGATGCTTGAACTTCTTTACAGATTTGCAGAGTAGGTGGTCACTGGATATTTATCCACAAAATTGTATAAAACCTTCTGATGGTAGGATGTGCACTGTTCTTCAGTACTTTTTGTTGTTTGCACTGTTCTTCAATATTTTTTGTTTTACTCCCTCAAGTTTTTTTTATTGCCATCTTATTACCTGTAAGTTATGTAAATTTGAAGAATTGTTTAATGTGAAAAATAGGGACAATAATTATTCACAGTCATGTCATAAAGTTGCATTTGAGAGTGATATCGTGAAAGAAGCTATAGAAGTAATTTGCAAGCTTCAGTTGTAAGCATTGAAAATAAAACTTAAAAGTTCTACGACTAATTCAAACTGGATCTCATTAAAATTCTTATAGCTGTGTGCACGATTTATTGGATGCCAGAAGTGAACCTTATGTTGAGCTAAGATGCACACAAACGAATGTAGCCAGTTGGGCATTGTAGCCTCCTTAGTCTAGCTATCAGAGTAAAACTATTTGGTAGTTGTTGTTTGTAACTCCATAAATTTTTAAGCTAGGTTTTTAGCATTGTTCCTAACCCTTTAATTCCTGATTTCAGCTATACTATGATACTGAGTAAAAGATCAGCTAAAGCAAAGCAAATAAAATCTGGGGGAAAGCCACAGCTGATGACTGCACCTTTACATAACTTAGAAATATGCGGTGTTCTTTATTGCTTACCACTCCATAACATGCTGTTTGATCATAGTCCCAAAAATCCAATTATAATCGTTTTTGTATGAGCAGATAAGAAATACTGAGACAGGCAGAAAAATAGCTCCAACTGGGAGGCTATAACGTATAGGAACTCAGGATGGAAATTACTCCAATTTTACAGTGCATCTGCAGCAATAGTCTATCTTGCCTCTCTGGTGCTGTCAGCTTCCCTGAATGATCTATCCTTAATGTATCCTCATCCTTATCTACAGGGTCAGTTTTTATGTATACTCAAGATACCTGACTGATTTTCACTTCCACTTTTGATCCCATAATGATGCTGTTAAACTGGTTTACTGGTATCAAATCTCGAGTGAGTTGCCGCTTTCTGCAGCTCAAGATCAGTATGATCAAAATTATTGTCCAAGGCCATCTCCATTTCCTTCCTATTGAACTTTCTCTCTTCCCAGGCATATTATGAGGCTAAACCAGATTGGTTGCAGTCTTGGAGTTCTGAACAACTCCTCAACTGGTAATAAGTTTTGACCACCATCTTCACAACATCACCTGTGTTCATTCATAGAACATAGAACATTACAGCGCAGTACAGGCCCTTCGGCCCTTGATGTTGCACCGACCTGTGAAACCAATCTGAAGCCCGTCTAACCTACACTATTCCATTATCATCCATATGTTTATCCAACAACCATTTAAATGCCCTTAAAGTTGGCAAGTCTACTACTGCTGCAGGCAAGGCATTCCACGCACTTACTACTCTCTGAGTAAAGAATCTACCTCTGACATCTGTCCTATATCTATCACCCCTCAATTTAAAGCTATGTCCCCTCATGCTAGCCGTCACCATCCGAGGAAAAAGGCTCTCACAGTCCACCCTATCTAATCCTCTGATCATCTTGTATGTCTCTATTAAGTCACCTCTTAATCTTCCCTCTAACGAAAACAGCCTCAAGTCCCTCAGCCTTTCCTCATAAGACCTTCCCTCCATACCAGGCAACATCCTGGTAAATCTCCTCTGCACCCTTTCCAATGCTTCCACATCCTTCCTATAATGCGGCGACCAGAACTGTACGCAACACTCCAAGTGCGGCTGTTTTGTACAGCTGCAACGTGACCTCATGGCTCCAAAACTCAATCCCTCTACCAATAAAACCTAACACACCGTACGCCTTCTTAGCAACCCTAGCAACCTGGGTGGCAACTTTCAGGGATCTATGCACATGGACACAGAGATCTCTCTGCTCGTCCACACTACCAAGAATCTTACCATTAGCCCAGTCCTCTGTATTCCTGTTACTCCTTCCAAAGTGAATCACCTCACACTTTTCCACATTAAACTCCATTTGCCACCTCTCAGCCCAACTCTGCAGCTTATCTATGTCCCTCTGTAACCTGCAACATTCTTCCGCACTATCCGCAACTCCACCGACTTTAGTGTCATCTGCAAATTTACTAACCCATCCTTCTATGCCCTCATCCAGGTCATTTATAAAAATGACAAACAGCAGTGGCCCCAAAACAGATCCTTGCGGTACACCACTAGTAACTGAACTCCAGGATGAACATTTCCCATCAACCACCATCCTCTGTCTTCTTCCAGCTAGCCAATTTCTGATCCAAACCGCTAAATCACCCTAAATCCCATGCCTCCAAATTTTCTGCAATAGCCTACCGTGGGGAACCTTATCAAATGCTTTACTGAAATCCATATACACCACATCAACCGCTTTGCCGTCATCCACCTGTTTAGTCACCTTCTCCTTCAGATTCTTATATAAGGCTTTGTCACTCCCAAATTTGGCTATTCTGATTATTTCCACGATTGTTTTCCTATTTTTTCAACTTACTGTGAATTACAACTTATCCCTAACTCTGCTCCTCACATCTTGTCCCACACTAATTTCTACTTGTTTATCATCTCCTTTGTTATTGATACCACCCTTCATAAACTACTTCGTCTTAAAACAAGTTCTCAATGCTCATTTCCTCCACCATTTTCTTATACCTGTTTATGAAGTACCGAGAGGCTTTTTAAGTTTGAGATGCCATATTTATTATCTGTTATTACTGATCAGTCAACCATTGGAAATCTTTCATTGTTTCCTGTCTTAAACCCTTTCAATATTCAAAACTCACATAGATCTCATGTCAATCTAATCTGTTCTGGAGAATAGAACCTGAGCTTTTAATATTCCTGATTGTAACTATGAAAGAATCTTCTGGTCGTGGAGGAAGCATGAGGGAAGGCAGCTGGATGAACTTAATTGGGCAAGAGTCAAAAATTCACAACCTTGTCAAAGGGATGAACTTTATCAATTAAATTCTCTGATATTAAAAGACGAGTCAACCTTCCAGATTGCAGGTGTTGGAAAGCTTGTCTGCATGAATTTGCACCTCATTAATTAAGTGCTCACTCTCAATTAAGTTCTACCCGCTCAAGAAATACATGCCTTCAGATACAGACTCTAGGGAAAGGAGAAGCATGGCCTACTAAGGGTGGGGCACTGTCCATTTGGTAAAATTGGGTGGAAGAATTGGCATCATGGCATATTTCTGTCTTCTCTGAATCTGGCTTAGTTTGTTCAGGGTGTTCACTGAGAAGGTTACCTCACAGAGAATTGGGTGTCCAGTGCATCATCAATTATGCTCCAACTTCACTGAAGAGAAGCTGACTTTATGTATGTGCTTGTGTACTATTATGCTTTAAGTACCCTAGGCAATGCACAGTGTCTTCATGCATTTCAATGTTTGACTTCAAGGCGATGTTCTCTGGGACCACACAAAATGGACCTCACTACGGTGGATACAGTTTGAGGAGAAGGACAGGGGAGGAAAAAATGCCAGGTGAAGTGCACTTGTCATGGAGCAGATTTGGAAGGCAAATCTCAAGCATGCTGACTGCGCATTAATGTGCTATATTCACAAATTTGCCGAAACCAGCAGTGTATTGGCACAGATGAACCCTGCCCTTTTGACCATTCTGCAGCTGAGGATGAACCTCAGAGGAGTAGCAACAGCAGCCATAAGCTTCAGACTTGTATGTGAAGAAGGGGAAGAGGATGGTCATGAAGGAGATCATTTAAGGACAGGAAGGAACCAGGATAATCTACGAGTGAAGCTGACAAGTGTGGGAAAACCTTATTGAGAGCAGATTTCAGGCTGAGTGAGCTACAGACAACTGTTTCACCTATTGAACATTTTGAAATCTGCTTCCTGGGAGCACACTATCTCTTCTTTTGGATACACATCTTTCAGTTACCTAAGTTTAACTTTTATCCTTAATTGTAAAAAGAGCCCTTTTCAGCTTAAAATGCTGGTACTGTGAATCCTTTGAGGTGTCAAACAGCACAGAACCACCTAGTCTTTCCACGCATTGTGCAGAACACTGTATTTCAATGATTTCAGAGCGAAACAGGAATATCGGCCTTGCATCAACCAAACCTGGTCTAGTTGCTGAGGTGTCACCATGCCATGTTCTCAACATGTGGACTGTGCTTTGCTGAAAACTTTGTAAGGTAGACATAGGACATATCGAGATTCCAAAGCGAAGCCAGGTTATGCCATTTCAACTGTGGATTATGCTCCACAGTTCTTCTACATCATAGCTGATATGAATTGTCACTTTTTGTCCTCAACATTGTACTGTCCCAGAGATCTTTCCATTCCTTGACTTTACTGTTCTACTAGTTGAGCATCCTCACTGGCAGTGTCCCAACCACACTATGGTCAGAATAATTTCAATTCCAAACTCTTCCTTCTATCACTCCTCCTTTATATGTCAATAGCGTATTCCCCAGTTCTTATTCTGAAAATATTTTGCCTGACTATGGAGAGACAAACCAAGGAAAAGATCTTTAATTTTCCTGCCCTGCTGAGCCTGGTCATACTTCTTCATTACTCACGATTGAGATTATCTCCTAGTCTGCATTCTCCACAATGTGGTTAACACAGGCCAATTCTCTTCACTGGTACCACATCCAACAAGGCACTGAAATTAATCTTGCAAACATGTGCTGCAATCTCCAAAAGACTGCTTGCCCTTTGCCGGGTAATGACCACAGTGTTAGGCACACTTTTTGCTGATGATGTGGTACGAGAAATAGACTGTTGCTGAATGACAACATTGCATTCTGATGGGACAGATGCTGCACTTTCATTTCAGCCAGCCATGTCAGCACCTAGTGGCATAATGGAACTACAATAAACTTATATGCAGTATAAATCGAGGAACAAGATGATGTCTGGGCAGTCAAGATATATTTATAGTATTGCAGAACATGTACATTGAATGAACACCTAAGCCTTCAAAACATCTCCTTTCTTTACCAACCATGACCACTAGGTGTTGCCCCAATATCCACAAGGAAGGTGGAGGGCAGCTTGTTCTGAGCCTCTGTTGACTGTGATCTTGGCAGGCACCTTCTGGTGGTTGAAGGCCAGAAGGCCAGAGCTCACTAAGAGTCTGGACAGATGGTCTCTGCAAACAGAGGGGAGGTAGAGGGCTAGAGCACCTCTGGCATATCCTGAGACAAATCTTACATGCCTAGCACCCTCCCTCTCAATGAGTGCCTTGAGTAGGAGCGGCACCTGGAGGAAGAATGAGGTGCTTTACTAGCTCCCTTTTGTCTTGTCATTGGTGCACTACAACCATGGCTACAGGAATAGACTGCAGGTCCAGGTGCATATCTGTCCGGTGGACCTGGGTTTCCAAGTTGGCTTTTATCCTTTCCATGCCAGAGCCACAACTACTTTGGGCTGAGCAGGAGTCGCATCTCCAGCAATCCTCCAAGTGTCAGAGATGTTGGCTGTAGCTTCCATTGTTGGCTGTTGACCTGTCTCTCTTGATATGCCAACCAGACTGGGACTTCAAATATAATAGTACACTCACGAAGGAGAATGTCTGTGTACACAGGGCACAGATGAACGTCATATTGGTGCATGCTCTGAGGTTTTGGAAATTTCATCCTCCCAAGTTGGTGGAACAGCTGCAGACTTGAGGGTGGAGGGGGATTTAAGGGAGGGTGATTCCTCTTTCTTTTGCTCTTTTGATCACTGCTACCTGGAATGGAGAGGAGAAATTATCTTGTGAATGTGCATACTCCTCTATCTAAATAATTCCTCACACCCCCCAGCCAACTATAGCATAAATGCTACCCCCTCCACACTTCACTTCAGCTCTGATGAAGACTCATCTAGACTCAAAACATGAGCTTCCTCTCTCTCTCTACAGATGCTGCCTGACCTGCTGTGATCTCCAGTATTTGTTGTTTTCAGTACAGATTCCAGCATCTGCAGTAATTTGCTTTAACGTGATGTCTGGTACTCCACCAGTTTGGGAGTGTTCCCTCCTGTAATGAGTTTCTGTCCTTCAGACAGGTAAAAAGATGGATTGAGAATCATTGTAATGAGTGAATAAGCACTTAGTGAATGTGCAAGGTCATGGTAGGTTCTGTGTCCTCCCCAGTGAGTGATTAAAAGCTCACTGCCTATGGACTAGTAAAATGTTGTGATAGCCACCTCATGCTGCCATTCTTCCACTGGTGCTAAGGTTTGCATATAATCATCCTATCTGAAGTGCCTGTGCCCTTGCACAGATGTTGAGTGTCATTTCGCAGTGAGTAACTAGTACCACTTATTCTTATGAGACACAGGAGATCATTCATATTCCTCCTGCACTGGATTCAGGTTCCTCTGTGAGGTTCACAGGTCCTGACCTGCACTACCACCTTGGTTTGGTCCAAACAGGTCAAGGGGATTGTCTCCTGTTTGCATCCGTGGGTAAGAGGAGCTGGTACCTTTCCTGGAAGGCCCACAGGAGAACCCTAACTGAGGCGTCGTTGATTCATGGACTAATTTCTGTTTGCTGTGCGACATTTCTCGGGAAGGTGGGGCCACAACACGTGCATCTGTGATCTTCCTGGTTGGAATGCGTGAATGCCTGCCCAGGTGCCCTTCTAATACAGCGCTCAGTCCTTGGCAGGACCTGGTAGAGATGAAGATTTCCTGCCCACCTTCTGGATTATAAAATTTACCATGTTACTCACGCGAGTACTCGCATTCATACATAATAAGCTGAAAATTGTGTGATCATGTGAGAAATACTAGCCCCAACTCTGAGCAGAAGTGACACCCACTTCCAGGCCTGCTTTGAAACTAAGGCTCCATAATGAAGATTCTATCTTTTGGCTTTTTCTGTCTATAATAAGCCCAAAATATTTAACAACAATAGTACTTCTAAACTGTACATATACTTGCATTCTTTAGACCCACTGCCACTGAACTTAATGAATGATATTCTTATAGATTTTAAATTACGGCTGGGAATTATGACATAATCTGTCAATTGAAAACCTTTTAATTAAATTAGCATTTTTTTCTGGTTACAGATTAATAATAATTA
Organism: Ginglymostoma cirratum; assembly: GCA_024137785.1. Classification (NCBI taxonomy): domain Eukaryota; kingdom Metazoa; phylum Chordata; class Chondrichthyes; order Orectolobiformes; family Ginglymostomatidae; genus Ginglymostoma; species Ginglymostoma cirratum. Next base: position 20,971,219 of record JAHRHZ010000021.1, on the reverse strand, counting down.
TTTTTCTAAGAAGTGACATATAAGACAGTACACTATTATAATTTTTTCATTTCATCTCAATTACTATAATGAAAAATTATATATCTTAAATAATTTGAAATATAGCAGCATCTTCCTATTGTTAAAATTTTAATTTTTAAAAAAAAACTTACACCTTACTCAACTGTAACCCATTACAAGATCAATGAACTGTAGGTCCTCCTTTACCAATTTACATGTTATGTTGAGACTATGAGATGATCAAAATGTTCTGGGAATGATTGATACTGAAAGCAGATGTGAAGGTGTGAATTGTCAAAAAATAGTATCAATATTATTTGTAAGATTAATTATCTGTGTCTAGAGTTTGTCATTCCTTATCAAATTAAATCGACCTTCAATTACTCAGTGCTGCTTTATCTTGGATAAATAAACTTCACATCAGATAAGTAGGGAGCTTTTTCTTCCTCATCCCTTTTTAAAACAACCTTCATTTTCACTTGCCATACAACTCTTAGACTTTCAGAATTACTTAACTATAAAGATAAACAATCCAACAAGTCAAAAATGTACAAGGTGCTTACCTGACCTTCTCTGTTATTCGTGGTCAATCTCGACAGAGGTGACTGGTGCATGTCTGGTCCATTTTGACTTTAAAATGGATGATCCACAAGGTCTAGTTTATCCTTCTTACTACCAGGAGACATCACTGCCTGACAAATAGGCTAGGAACACTCATTTGCGCACAGGATAAGTCTATTGGTTTCTCAGCCGACTTATGCTAACCCTTTAGTCACACTAAAATTAATGTTCATGCGGTCATCAGCTGGAAAAATAAATTGTATTGTGTGAAGAAAACTTGTGCAGAATGTGCTGGTAGAAATATAAACTATTTTAATATCCAGTTAACTCAAATCAAAGTACATTTTTCTGTGTTTACTTGGAACTTCCCTTGGAACTGAAGCCAACATGCTTAAATGGGCTACTTTAATGTTTGACGTTAACAAGCTAATTATGTTTAAAGTTTGTGCTGTTATGGCATTGTCTTTACATATTTTACAAAAGCAGCTCACATTTGAAATGTTTCAAATCATAATTTTAGCCAGTTATAAATGCATATGCCTGAAATATTAACACAGTAACCTGTGTTGGTGCAGAGATCACTCTGCCACAACCCAGCATGCCATGAAGGCATCCATTTCTCTGTAGTTTCATACACACAGAGTTTCTAAGATCAACTTGCCAACTGGTGTTTTTTTAAAATATGGATTGCAGAGAAAGCAAATTAGACTTCAGTATCCAGACAGGGATCAGATGTAGTTTATATCACGGAGTAATAGCCGAAGATGAAAGATATATTAGAAAACTGGATAAATATGAGATTCCCTAAATTTTCTTTATTGAAACATGGTCATTTAAGAAAATAAAGCAAGGCTTAACTGATAAATTGATAATTTTGTATGGTAAATAGCTAATCCATCCAGACCTGGAAGGTTCAAAATTCCAGACAACAAAGTGTTGAGCTGGATGAACACAGCAAGCCAAGCAGCATCATAGGAGCAGGAAAGCTCGACGTTTCGGGTCTAGACCCCTCCCGAAACGTCAAGCTTTCCTGCTCCTATGATGCTGCTTGGCTTGCTGTGTTCATCCAGCTCCACACCTTGTTATCTCGGATTCTCCAGCATCTGCAGTACCTATTATCTCAGGTTCAAAATTCCACCCTTGATATGTGCCACATTAGTTTATCACAGAGAGAGAGGAGCAGGGTTCTGCAATTGGTTTTAAGAGTCCAGATTTGCAACGAGAACATGCTTGCTGTGATTTTTGTAACATATAACAACAAAAAGATTGAAATCTGTCCTGAGAATCAATATCCATGTTCACACAGGAATAAGAGCCACTTGAAAGAGGTACAGGAACGTGCTTGCAATTCTTGGAATCATTTCCCAGTGAAAAGTGAATTACAAAGAATTTATATAAAGTCTACTGCCCAAAATTAAGCCATTTGGACCAATCTACACTGGCATTTACAATCCAAATGAGTGGACTACAATGTCTGCATGGTAAGGACTGTCAAGATGATGGGAAGGATGACTCCCAGCTTTGTATTTCATTACTTTCTTGGGGTGGTGTGAGGAGGAAGGTGAAATTGGGGTTTTATTCTGTTTTTGCTTTCGTGCACCGTTTTCTCTTCAAAGATTTACTTTTTCATAGCCAGATATTGGTTTCCACTTCTCTCAAGTCCTTTTTCCTTAAAAACCCATTGCCAGAGAGAAAGAAAACATTTGTTTTTATGTTATTGTTCCACTATATTTTGTAAATCAAAAGTTTTACTTCATCTGCAATATATGGATTTTATTGCCTTTGCCAGGCATTAAACTTGTGAAGGGAGGGAATTCAATGTAACAGCTGCTTACTGCTCTGATCCTACTTCTTTCTTGTTGTCCCAATGTGAACCTGCTCTTTTGAGCTGTTGAGAAGGATACCCACAGGAAGGTAGATGGCTACTAATTTAACAATGTAGATTGAGGTCTGATTATGTCATCAGGACCAAGTGTGCAATGCAAGCTAAGGACTGGGGATTCTGGGGCACTGTTAGTTCTACTATCATGCAGTACTTGGCAGGAGCAAGATACAGTGCTAGAAAAGGCCCAGAAGATTAATTTTATGTTTTTAATTTAGTTTCTACTGGGGAACAGGTCTGCTGAGTAAACCTTGAATCTCATAGCAGAAAGGAGCAGGAGTAAGCCACACTGTTCTTCAAGCCTGCTCTGCTATTCATTGAGTTCAAGGCTGTTCTGATCTTGTCCTCATCTCCACTTTCTTCCCTGTTTCCCCTAACCCTTCCTTCTCTGTGGTTCAAATATGTGTCTAACTCAGCCGTGAATATTTAATAACAGCCTCCACAACTCTCTAAGGCAGAGATTCCCTGGAAGGAGAAATTCCTCCTCATTTCTATTTTGAACAAATAATCCTTACTCTGAAACTTTATCCCCTGGTTCCCTCACAAGGGGAATCTTGCCCTCATCATCTACCTTGTCAAGCCACTTCAGAATCTTATGTTTTAAAATCACATCGTTCTTCCGAACCATGTTGAATACAGGTCCAACCTGCTGAACCAATTCCCATAAGACAACTTCATACTTTATCCCAGGAATCAACCTAGCAAATTCGCTCAGAACACACGTATCCTCCTCCAAATACAGGGACCAGTACTACACACAGTATTCTAGATGTAGTCTCACTAGTGTCCTCTACAGTTATAGCAAGAGTTCCGTATGTTTCTCCTTGCAGTAAAAGCAAAAATCCATTTGCCTCCTAATTGTTTGTGTTAACTGAATGCTAACTCTTGTTTCATCTAGATCCCTCTGTATGTGGATAATGTATTTTCCTACATTATACTCTCCCACCTGCCTAATTTTTGTCCACTTACTTAGGTCTGTATCACTCAGTAGCGTCTCTGGCTGGGATTTAACACGGTGGTTGTTGGATAGCTCACTGGTTGATATTTCAGGGCTGAACATGCCTCCCCATACTGGAAGCCAGGGCAAGATTTTACAATTAAGAGTCAGTTATTTGCCGTTTGACATTTGAGCTCATGAGAGAACAAAAGCTAATTTTTTTTTTAAAGTCCTAACAGAATATTGGGTCTGGTGAATAGTGAAACACAAATAATTTGAATTTAATTACTCCAGTAAACACAAAAGTATTCCTGAAGCTTGGCCATTCAATGTATCTTGATTCCAAGTACAGCTTCTGACCTCATATCTTCTAGCACAAAGATTATTTACTTCCAGTTTTATAACTCTGTTCATCTTTTTCCCTACTTAAGTCCATTTGATGCTGAAGCTCCCCTCTTAACATACATTTATAACCAGCAGACTCAAATATTCTAATCTATACTAATATTTCCTCATCCTCGAAATTGTAGGTCACTTGATATTCTGTTCAGTTTATTTTATGACCAGTTGCACACAATTATAAGTTTTATCTCCTGGTCTCTGTGTCTTTCAAAATTCTCATCCCTGGATTTAATTCCCTCCATTGCCTCATTCCTGCCATTTGCAGAATTCAGAAATTGCAGTACCCAAAACCCCCACCCCCCCAACAAATACTCTGTACTTCCTTGTGGTCACTTGTGCATTTACTCCAATATCGGCATCTGTGCCTTAACCACACAGCCTTCATGCTGAGGAATTCTCTCTCTAAACTCCTCTGCTTTTCCATCTTACTCTTCCTTTAAAACCTGCCTTAAAACATTTATGTTTTTAATCAGGCTTTTAGCCATCCTAAAGAATGTTTCTTTATTTGGTCCTGCATTCATTTTCTTTATTATGCATCTGCGAGCACCCTGGGGTATTTTCCTGCATAAAGAGGCTGAATAAATTCAAACTCTTTGAATCATCTGTGGATCTCAGCTGCAGATACCATACAATCTTGATTTGATAACAGAAAGATTTGTTTAATGGGTTTATAAATGGAAGATCCATGATGTGTGAAGTGCTGTGGGTCAACATATTACATGTTTCAGTATAAATTCTTATTCCAGGGGTGTGGTTAAGTCGCAAGGTTGCAGTGTAAAGAAAGTGATATCACATCTAAGAGCTAGAGTCCTCAGCTCACTGTAGTTTCTCTTTTCTTTCTGGCAGCACTCCATCTCCAGACTTCAGAATTACTAATCTATTAATATTACTTCAATCAAAGCCATAAGAATGCTGACATATTTGTTTAAACTCTACAAGAACAGTAAATGTCATACTTTAAACCTACCTGCAAAGCAATGATAAACAATGTGACAGCTGCAAAATTTTCCTTTCATGTTAAGTGCAAGCATGCAACATTGGAATGTGATCTGTCACTGAAATTTATAGCTTCTGTCCACTTATATGATTGCATTTGAAAAGTTGAAATGGATATCGCCGTGCTTGATAGTTTAACCTTTGTTTAATAAGGTCTTTTTCCAAAACCCACATCTTGCACAAGTCTTAAATTATTTCTCTCTTTCATTTTTAGCCTATTTGAGGGTGCTGACTGACCACATCATAATCATGGGTGAAACAGAATAACAAAGAATCTCGATTGCTTCATGTTCTGTTTGAATTTTTCCTGATGACCAGATGACGGATGTTCCAGTACTCAACGCTCCAAACAATACACCATGAAAAGATTGCACGACTTAATTTTAAGAAAAGCTTCCAGACACGCCAGCAATCAAGCAGAAGTATAAAAGAAAACCTAATCTCAACACATCAGCAAACAGAAAAGTGTCATGCCCAATCAAACAGCTAGCACCCCCTCTGACAGTAACCACAGTGCATCAATCTTAGGATTCATGCTGATTCCTGTTATAGTTATAGCAGTCATTGGCATTGCAGTTGTAGTGGTAACATTTTTAAAAACATCTTTTCAACATGTTCTTCAATTTATGGATTTACCATATAATACTTTTAATATGTCTTTATTTTTTTTTGCTAGATAAAGTATGTTCGAAAGAGACGCAGGTAAGACAATTTTAAAGGGAAATTTTTCTTAAATAATTTTGTTCCTTTACAACACAATTAGTTGTAAAAAGTGTAGATATTTGTGACAGGCATGGCAGCAATGGGAAGGTAGAGGAAAGGTGAGATCCTTAGTACTTCAAAGTCTTTAATTATGATTCATTTCTGATTATCATCCCAGAAACTTGACATAGTTTCTGCACTTATCATAGAAATAGCCTGTATATTGATTCTATTTTGATGTCATTTCTGCCCTGTAGGCTTCCGTATGCCGATTATTAATGCTGGTTTTCTGTTGCAAGATACTGACCTGGTAATAGGTGAGGGAGAGAGGTAGCCTTTTAAATAGATCAGCGTGGTGCATGGAGACTGTGATTACCACATGTCGGAAGTAGAGGGAGTCAAGAGCCTGGTGCAGTGCTGACAGCAGCTACTGCCAGCATTTCCTTCCTACAGGATATGAAGAACTCTGATTTCCTGATGAAAAGTGATTGAGCTAAATGTGCAGTTGATTCATCAAAGACCAAGTTACTGTTTGTCTTGATTTTTAAAAAATCCTTAGTATGTTTTTTTGATAACTTTTTATTTGAAAGAGCAGTAATCTTTACAAAATTGAAACATATGTGCAAATAAATTCAGTGAGCTTAAAATCAAGTTAGTTATAAAGAGCTTTAAATATTATATTGTTAGTTTATACTTTTCTATTCTTAATTATTTACCCTTGATAAATTGCTATATGTTTTAGTGGGCTTTGATTCTGGCTTCTGTCTTTAGATATAACATGTTTTCATGTTCCTGCCTAATAATTCTATGGACATGACTTCCTTATGAATGAAACAGGAAAGATCTCAGCAGCAATTTGGACACACATGAGTCATTACATTGCACAAAGGAGAAGGCATGGCCTGTGATTTTCATTTAGGATGTGGAGCATCCTGTTATTAACTGAACTGTTTATACAAATGTCAAAAGATGTGAAACAGTGTACTATCTACAGCAATTCTAAATATTCACGGCCTGTTAAGGGTCTATATTTAGATCGACAGGACAATATTTCTTTGATAATGTTTTTATGTAACTAAATTTCTTTAATTTAGAATCTGAGTCAACATGGCTACCTGTATGACTTGGTTCACAAAAGTTAGCTAAAAATGGCACTCTCGAGTGAGAGTGGTTTTGGCTTAATTTCCTTTTCAATTTTCTATCTCCTTCAAACATTGCTACCATGGCTTTTTACAACTGGAGAGGTGGTTATCCTTTGTTATATGTTTCATGATGGCCATCAGGGCCTCATTGCGGCATTCCTTTGAGAGTTGTGCTGTTTCGTAGTTGTCCTTACCCAAAATTGCAAGTGCAGAAATGATCATGTTCTGAGGCTAAGTCATTTTGAATAAGAGTCTGGTTGTCAAGACGATGATTCCAACTTGTGATGATGTAGGATAATGATTTAGTGTCTTATTGTAGAAATAATGGCAACCATGAAATATCTCAATCTTAATAATGCAAAACACTAAATATATGAACTGCAAGCACCATCGAACAGAGGGTGCTCAACTGGTTAATCATGAATCAGTTCTCATCTGATTAGGCATCATTTCCCAAATAATTGTTATTGTACTTAGAGAGCATATTGTTCATTTTGGATGTTCTGATTGGTTGAATAGCAGTTGATATAAAATGACACTTCAAAAGATTATTTTCTAAGAAAAGTGCAGGATTATTGTTGAGCTGTTGTTCCTTTCATTTCAGTTCCCCTTGACTCCCCTTCAATGGTATCATCATCACTGATTTCCATCATCATCCTGTTGCTTACTATTGACTGGAAATGCAGAGATTACCAGAGCAGGTCAGAGGCTAAGTATTCTCCAGTGAGTAACTCGTTTCCCGAGTTTCCATCATCCACAAGGCACAATTAAAGTGTGCTATGTGTCAACCTGGGTATAAAACAGAACTATTTACAAGCAAGCAGCATAAGCAGCACAAGTGATAGGCAGGACTGAGCGATTCCAACAGATTTGACCTAAGGTCTGCAGCCCTGCAACCTTTTGTCGAGAAGGGTGGTGAACAATGAGCTCACTGGAGGAGGCTCCACAATCATTCCCGTTCTCAATGATAGGGATGGGGGAGGCCAACATATAAATGCAAAACCCAAGGCTGAAGAATTTGCAACTACCTTCAGCCAGAAGTGCCGAGCAGATGAATCCATTCGTGAATCGATTGCTGATTGTCGGAAAAACCCATCTGGTTCACTAATGTCCTTTATGGAAGGAACTGCCATTCTTACCTGGTCTGGCCTACGTGTGACTCCAGACCCAGAGCAATGTGGTTGACTCATAACTGCCCTCTGGGCAATTAGGGATGGGCAATAAATGCTATTCTAGCCAGTGATGCCCTCATTCCCTGAATGAATAAAAGATGATCTACGTAGGCCTACTCCAGAGGTCCCCAGAATCATGGGTGCCAGTCTTCACTAAATTCAATTTATTCTATGTGATGTCAAGAAACAGCTGGAGACACTGGATGCTGCAAAGGCTTTGACCCTAGCAATGTTCCTGCAACATTACTGTAGTCATGTGCTCCAGAACTTACCTCATCCCTGGCCAAGCTGTTCCTGTGCTGTTACAACACTGGCACCTGCACAACAATGTGGAAATTTGCCAGGCTGAGTCTTGTACACAAAAAGCAGGACTAATCCAATTACCACCCCATCAATCTACTCTTGATCATCAATAAAGTGATAGAACGTGGCATTGATAACATTATTAAACAGCACTTGCTAAGCAACAACCTGCTCACTGACACTCAGTTTGGGCTTCCCACGGAGCCACTCAACTTCTGACCTCAATACGGTCATTCTTCAAGCATGGACAAAAGACCTAAATTCTAAAGATGAGGTGACAGTTACTGTCCTTGACTTCAAGGTTGCATCTGACAATGTGACTTCAAGGAGACCTAGCAAAACTGAAGTCAGTGGGAATCTGGAGAAATCTGTCTGCTGGTTGAAGTCATGCCTGGCACAAAGGAAAGTAGTTGTGATTAAAGGAAATCAGTTATCTCAGCAGCTGCAGGACATTTCAGTAGAAGTCTCTCAGGGTATTGTCTGTGGCCCAACCATCTTCAGTTGCGTCATCAATGACTTTCTCTCCATCATAAGGTCAGAAGAGAGAATGTTCTTTGATGATTGCACAATGTTCATGACCATATGTGACTCCTCAAGAGATTGAAACAGTCCATGTCCGAATGCAGCAAAAACTGGACAATATTCAGGATTAGACTGACAAGTCGCCAAGTAACATTTGTGCCACACAAGCATCAGACAAAGATCACCTGCAACAAGGGAGAATCTAAGCGTTGTCCCTTGACATTCAATGGCATCACTATAACTGAATTCCCCACTATTGACATTTGGGGGGTTACCATTGACCAGAAACTGAACTGGGCTAGCTATTATCAGCTAGCTCCACCAGAGTCAGCATTCTTTTATGAAGTATAAATCATGTGTTTGCCTAATTTGCTTGAGTTCTTTGAAGATGTAACAGTAATATGGATAATGAGGATCCTGCAGATGTAGTATATCTGGACTTCCTGAAGGCCTCTGATTAGGTGTTGAACAGAAGGTTAGTATGCAAGATAAGATCACATGGGATTAAGGCTTATTTGTTTGTTTATAAAGGATTGGCTACCTGAAAGCAGAGAGTCAGGATAAGTGAAAACCAAAAGAACTGCAGATGCTGTAAATCAGGAACAAAAACAAAGTTGCTGGAAAAGCTCAGCAGGTCTGGCAGCATCTGTGGAGTAGAAAACAGAGTTAACATTTCGGGCCCGGTGACTCTTCCTCAGAACTTCTTGTTTGGGTCTTTTTGTTTGGTTGGCAAGAATTTGGTTGCCTGGATGAGGGCAACTCCGCCAACAAGAAACTTGATTCCATTTATAACAAAACAGCCTGCGTGAGAAGCACAACATTCATAAACATTCACTCACTCCACCACCAACACTCTAGCAGTACCATCCAAAAGATGCACTGCAGAAATTCACCAAGGCTACTTAGACAGCACGTTCCAAACCTGTGACTACTACCATGCAAAAGGACGAGGACAGCAAATACATGGGGACCCCACCACATGCAAGTTCCCGTCCAAGCCATGCATCATCCTGACTTGGAAATACTATCACCTTCCTTTTAGTGTCACTGTGTCATAATCCTGGAATTCCCTCTTTAATGATAGTGTGGATGTATCTGCACCAGATGGATTGCAGCACTTCAAGAAGGCAGCTCACCACCACCTTTTCAAGGACAACTAGGGATGGGTGGTAAATGCTGGCCCAGCCAGCGACACCCACAGCCCTGAGTTTAAAAAAATACTAGGCTCGTGTAAGGGTGAAGATCTGGATGGAAGTAGGCTCAGGAAAAGGGCAATATCCAAGGAGATGGACAACTACAGGGGAAGATTATAGGACAGAAGGGATGGAAGAGGAAAGGAGGAGGAGAGGAGGGACTGGATAATCTTGAGTTTTCTTTGGAGCAGAGTAGGTTGAGCAGGAATTTGATAGAGGTGTACAATATTAGGGACATGGACAGGGTGAATAGAAAGCAGCTTAGTTAAAGGGTCAATAACAAGGGGTTACAAATTTCAAGTGAAAAGCAGGAGATTTAGAGGAATTTAGGAAAAACCTTTTGTTCCCATAGGGTGGTAGAATGCACTACCTGGGAGAGTGATTGAGGTGGGAAACTTCCCAACCTTTAAAAAATATTTAGATGAACACTTGAAGTGTCATAACATTCAAGGCAATGGGGCTAGTTTAGGTAGTAGTGTATTTTTGGCGGTGCAGACTTGATGGGCTGAAAGGCCTCTTCTGTACTGTATGATTCTATGATCAGTTGGTGATGGAAAATGGGAAGGGTAGAGAGTGAAAGATTGGAATGAAAAGTTAACTATAACATATCTTGCAATACCATTTTCCAAAATAGTGGTTTTGAAAATGCACAACGCAAAAGAAAGGAGCTACAGATCTGATTGCCCGTGTTACTGCATGCCAAAATCACACCTAACTTAGGCAATAGAAACAGAAAGGTAGAAAATTTACTGTGTGATCACTCAGTTAAGGCCTTTGCACCGAAAAGAAACATTTGCTCTAAGTCTAGGCAAGTAAGGAGTTCAAGCTGCAAACAACTACCTCCCACCATCCCACCTAGGGCACCTAACAAACGCTGAGGGTGTGAGTGTGGTGTTAGTGTGAATTAGACTATGGACGACAATTCTGAGACCCATGCAAGTGAAAGTTAATGATTTCTGATGAAGGGTCTAGGCCCGAAACGTCAAGCTTTCCTGCTCCTATGATGCTGCTTGGCCTGCTGTGTTCATCCGGCCCCACACCTTGTTATCACCATTATGTAAGTTGTTCATTGCAAGGTTGAATGGCTGCCTCACAAAGAATTTTGCAGGACAAGAGTGACACTGTGCTAATCACCACATGCATCGAAAAGTAAAGATGAAAGACACTAATACTCGGCAATGACAGCATTAAGAAGGGCAATCATCAGTCATTGGTCATAGAGGATCTACTTCATCATAGCCTGCCCTGTAGCCATGTCTATCACCCTCCACATGAGCAGCCTGATAAAGGCCCAAAGATTGCATTAACGGCATCACATCTCAACTGGAAGCTTCCCATTCCATTACAGATATTTCTTCACAGATCATATTTCCATGCCACAGGTTTGATCTACTTAATCTGGTAGCTGTGTTAGCATTGATAAGGATGCAAAAGAGGGAAGAGCAATCACAACAAGCAGAGATGGGGCTCAGGAGGCTGCAGCTGTAGATGAGCAAACAGCACATGAAGAGAGGAACACAGGCCTTCAGCAACAATGACTAGTTTACTGAAATTATAAAAAATGCATTGCTGTAGCTTGCAGATGAGTCAAAGACAGTCTTCACTTGACTAGAGAAGTCATCACCTACATGTGTCATTTACTGTAAGCAGATCTGCAGCCGCTAGGCTTTAGAAGAAATGTTATGCCAGTGCCACTGAAAATCACAACGGCACTAACTCACCATTGGCTTCTTTCAGACCACAGCTGGGGACGTGTGGTATCTTTCAACTGGCAGTTCACAAATGCGTTTGAGAGTTCATCAATGACCCTTACTGAAAAGAAATACAGTTTGGCCCATTCATCATTGACCCAGAGAAGCCAAGGTGCCAGAGGTAAAAACCAAAAGAACTGCGGATGCTGTAAACCAGGAACAAAAACAGAAGTTGCTGGAAAAGCTCAGCAGGTTTGGTAGCATCTGTGAAGAAAAATCAGAGTTAACATTTTGGGTCCGGTGACCGTTTCTCAGAACAGTGCCAGAGATGTCAGGTTTGAATCTATCACTAGGTTCCCTTGGGTATAAGTGACTGTTAACTATGTGCATGTGGAGCTCCATGTCATCATCCAGCCAGATTCTAGAGCAGAAAGGGATTTCATTTCCTCAATTTCCAGTTAGTTTGTGAGCAGAGGTAACAATTCCTGTCAGTGTGCACACATTAACCAGGGAACTGTCACAAAGCTTATATTCTGCCAAACTCCCATGTTGAATGTTTGCTGTGCACATGCACAAGCACCCAAAAAGCTTAGCTAACAACCCCAGTGCTCAGACTGATAGCAAATAGCACACCTCCTGTGGCCATTATTGAACAGACAGTTAGCCTTCTGAAGATGTGCATCCATTTCCCAGATTGCTTAGGAGGAACATTCGCTGCACAACCTAGCTGTGTGGTGGGTTGGGAACTTATAAGAGGGGATGATGGACCAACTAAATGCCTCTTTGGAGAAGGAGAGGAAATGTGTGATGATGATGCTGAGGGAGTCAGAGTTGTTGATGAGGATGCTAAAGGAGTCAGAGCAGTAGTGAGATGAGACAGACCGAAACATGAGAACCTGATTGCAGTTGGAATTGAGGTCAAATGACTTTGCATGAACATTTATAGAGGCTCTGAAATTATAGGCAATTTGTTGTGCTGAGGAACTCCTGTCCTCAATGAACTCTTGTCTTAAAACTGTGAAACTTAATTAAATACTCTCATATTTATGGATTTTTTTCCTCTTTGCAGCAATAACTTGTTGGCCAGTGCATCAGTATAGAGTTCTGCAGGCTTAGTTCACGTAGTTTATTCCGCTATCATAGAGATGTAAATGGCTGACACTATGCTGAATGCTTTCTAATCTCATCCATTTTGCTTAAATTCCTGCTTCCCAGAATTATGTTCTTCCCAAAGAACAGTGGTGAATAAGAGCTTTACTGCTGAAGATGGTGCACGTGACTGTCTAGCATAATGAACAATTCTCAAGGTAGTCGATAAGGGAAAACATCATCGATCAGATATCTTATCAGATAGAACTAGACGACAGGATTGTCATCTGAAGGGCTGTATTTGTTTGAAATGTCCTGCTGTACAGAAGAATGCCCAAAGTGGCTTCAGTATTTTTTCATCTTTCTTTTCCTACATTAATTCTTGGTGTCACCTCAGCAGTCGCAATTGCTCCTCCCTGTTGGTGTACAATGGCATCTTACTCTTTTTCGGATCAGGATCATTAAACAAAAGTATCCATTGCTTGTGCAATGGAGTGAAGATCCAAGCACATATCCAGCATGTACTGACTATTCTACTAGACCTGGATGCCCACTGTGAGTACCCATATGTCTTTGGAGATAGCCAGGCACTTGTATGTTGGAGCCACAGCGTCACCCAAAGGTTGAGCAGTCTGATGCTGTACACTCCAGTCTGCATGTGATCTCTGTCACTACTGCCAGATATTCCTTTGCTTTCCCCAATATCTCTGTAAGATCATTAATGGCCAAGTGCAAAGGTTCATTATCTATACTGAGCTCAGTTGGGGCCTGTTTTCCAACTGTCCTGAGTTGCCAGAGGAGACCTCAGCTGTTTCTTCTTCTTGTAGTTTTGGGTGCATGTCAGCACTGTGCTCACCAGACTATGATTCTGAGCCTATTCTGGATACATTACCCACCAAAATGGAAGTCTCTATGCTGGTCAGTGTGAGGTGGAAAGCCTTGATGATGTTTCCTCCAATGGTTCCAATTGTTCCTCCTCAGTTTTACTGTGTGGGACTGGAAGATTTGCCTGCAGGTTCTTTCCTCGTCTGGACCTTTTATTAGATGTGGAGGCTGTCAGAAAAACAAACATTTATTAATGTTGTGAGCTGCTGGTCTTACCCAAGTTTTATTATTAAGCTTGATGGGCATGTGGGAGATCTGCAGTTTGGAGACTTTCTGGCTAGGTGGTTGCACACATCCAGTTTGCCTTCACCCTCAGCGCGGGCATTCTCCCCTCGTTTACCTGCATTCTTTGCAACCTTTTCCTCAAAGTTGGTAGCAGCCTTATGCCAAGTATTCACCACTGGCACTCCATCCTGCAGAAGAAGAAAACCATTTAGAGATTTTAGCATGAGTACATGAGCACTATTCCTGCATTGATGGATACAGATAGAGACGTTAGTCCTCTCAGCTTTAATTATCGATGTGCAATACTGATAACCATAATGTATGGCAGAAGTTAGGAAGTAAAAGGTTCTGATTGATAGTTAGCTTGGTGTTGTCAAGGAACTGGAGTTGAAGGAAATCCATAAAGCTTCATGATATGTGTTCCTGATATTTCTGTGAGGTTTCATTCTAAATCTTTTCTGATTGTGTTCTTGTCCCATGCAAGCCTTCGGTGAGAAGCTATCAGATTTGTAGGTAAGTTCTGATAAAGGGTCATAGAGTCATTGAGATATACAGCATGGAAACAGACCCTTTGGTCCAACTCGTCCATGCAGACCAGGTATCCTATGTAAATCTAGTCCTATTTGCCAGCATTTGGCCCATATCCCTCTAAACTGTTCTTATTCATATATCCATCCACATGACTTTTAAATGTTATAATTGTACCAACCTCCACCACTTCCTCTGGCAGCTCATACCATACATGCACTACCCTCTGCCTGAAAAAATTGTCCCTTAGGTCCCTTTTAAATCTTTCTCCTCTCACTTTAAACCTATGCCCTCTAGTTTTGGACTCCCCCACCCGAGGAAAAGACCTTGTCTCTTTACCTTTTCCATGCCCCTCATAATTTTATAAACGTCTATAAGGTCACCCCTCAGCCACCGACAGTCTAGGGAAAATAGCCCCAGCCTATTCAGTCTTTCCCTGTATCACAAACCCTCCAACCCTGGCGACATCCTTGTAAATCTTTTCTGAACCCTTTCTAGTTTCACAACATCCTTTCTATAGCAGGAAGTCCAGAATTGCACACAATACTCCAAAAGTGGCCAAACCAATGTCCTGTACAGATGCAACATGACCTCCCAACTCCTATACTCAGTGCACTGACCAATAAAGGCAAGCATACCAAACGTCGTCTTCACTACCTATCTACTGCAATTCCACTTTCAAGGACTATGAACCTGCACTCCAAGGTCTCTTTGTTCAGCTAAACTCCCCAGAACCTTACCATTAAGTGTATAACTCCTGCCCTGATTTGCCTTTCCAAAATGCAGCACCTCACGTTTATCTAAATTAAACTCCATCTGCCATTTTTATCATCCCATTGGCCCATCATATCAAGGTTCTATTGTATTCTGAGGTAACCATCTTTGCTGTCGACTACACCCCCAATTTTAGTATCATCTGCAAACTTACTAACTGTACCTCCAATGTTCACATTCAATTCATTTATCTAATTGACAAAAAACAGTGGACCTAGCACCGATCCTTGTGGCATGCCGCTGGCCACAGGCCTCCAGTCTGAAAAGCAACCCTCTACCGCCACCCTCTATCTTCTACCTTTTGAGCCAGTTCTGTATCCAAATAGCTAGTTCTCCCTTTATTCCGTTTGATCTAACCCTCCTAACCAGTCTACCATGAGGAACCTTGCTGAATGCCTTACTAAAGTTCACATGGATCACATCCACCGCTCTGTCTTCAAAAGTCCTCTTCATTACTTCTTCAAAAAATTCAAGCAAGTTCGTGAGACACGATTTCCCACACGGAAAGCCATGTTGGCTATCCTAAATCAGTCCTGGCCTTTCCAAATACATGTAAACCCTGTCCCTCAGGATTCCCTCCAACAACTTAGTCACCACCGATGTCAGGTGCACCGGTCTGTAGTTCCCTGGCTTTTCCCTACCACCTACCTTAAATAGTGACACAACGTTAGCCAGCCTCCAGTCTTCTGACACCTCACCTGTGGCTACTGATGGTACAAATATCTCAGCAAGGGGCCCAGCAATCCCTTCTCTCATTTCCCATAGAGTTTTAGGGTACACCTGATCAGGTCCTGGGGATTTATCCACCTTTGTGTTTTAAGATGCTCAGACCTCCTCCTTTGTAATATGGACATTGTCAAGGCGTCGCTATTTATTTCCCCACGTTCTCTATCTTCCATTTCTTTCTCCACAGTAAACACTGATGCAAAATACTCATTTGGTATCTCCCCAGTCTCCTGTGGTGCCACACATAGGTGACCTTGCTGATCTTTAAGGGGCCCTATTCTCTCCCAAATACTCTTTTGTCCTTAATGTATCTGTAAAATCCCTTTGGATTCTCCTTACCCCTATTTGCCAAAGCTATTTCATGTCCCTGTTTTGCCCTCCTGATTTCCCTCTTAAGTGTACTCCTATTGCCTTTATACTCTTCTAGTGATTCATTCAATCCCTGCTGTCAATACCTGACATATGCTTCCTTCTTTCTGTTGGCCAAAACGTCAATTTCTTTAGTAATCCAACATTCCCTACACCTACCAGCCTTTCCCTTAACCCTAACAGGAACATACTGTGGTTTGAACTCTCATTATCTCATTTTTGAATGCATCCCATTTTCCAGTCGTCCCTTTACCTGCAAACATCCGCTCCCAATCAACTTTTAAAAATTCTTGCCTAATAGGGTCAAAATTGGCCTTCCTCCAATTTAGAAATTTAACTTTTAGATCTGGTCTATCCTTTTCCATCACTATTTTAAAGCTAATAGAATTAAGGTCACTGGCCCCAAAGTGCTCCCCACTGACACCTCAGTCACCTGCCCTGCCTTATTTTCCAAGAGTAGGTCAAGTTTATCACCTTCTCTAGTAGGTACATCTACATACTGAATCAGAAAATTTTCTTGTGCACACTTAACAAATTTCTCTCCATCTAAGCCCTTAACACCATGGCAGTCCCAGTCTATGTTTGGAAAATTAAAATCCCCTAACATAACCACCCTAATATTCTCACAGATAACTGAGACCTCCTTACAAATTTGTTTCTCAATTTCCCATTGACTAATGGGGGGGTCTGTAGTACAATCCCAGTAAGGTGATCATATCTTTCCTATTTCTCAGTTCCACCAAAATAACTTCCCTGGACGTATTCTCAGGAATATCCTCCTAAGTACAGCTGTTATCTCTAATCAAAAAGCCACCCCCTCCTCTCTTGCTCCTCTTTCTATGGAATCTATACCCTGAAACGTTAAGCTGTCAGTCCTCTCCATCCCTGAGCCATGTCTCTGCAATTGCTATGATACTCAAGTGCCATGTTGCCAACCATGCCTGAGTTCATCTTACCTGTGAGGCCTCTTGCATTGAAATAAATGCAGTTTAATTTATCAGTCTTATCTTGTTCTCTGCTTTGTTCCTGCCAAACCCTGATTGTTTGATTTACTCCTTTTCCCAATTGTATCAGTCTCAGACTGTTGTCTTTCCCCACTATCTCCCTGGATCCCACTCCCACCCCCTTCCTCCTTTAAATCGTCCCGAGCAGGCTCCTTTGTAGCTCCTTTCTGGTTTTAAGTGTGAAACCTTGCAGATCAGTGAAAGGCAGTGGTGTTTTATTGCTGGTGGTGCAACATGAGTTGGTGCATTTAAGTGGAAGAGCTTGATGTTAGGAAGGGGGATGTGCTGGAAATTTTGAAAACCATGAGGCTAGATAAATCCCCTGCGTCGGACGGGTTATACCCAAGGTTACTACAGGAAGTGAGGGAAGAGATTGCTGCGCCTTTGGCAATGATCTTTGCTTCCTCGCTGTCCACTGGAGTAGTACCAGATGACTGAAGTCTGACAAATGTAATTCCCTTGTTCAAGAAAGGGAATAGGGATAATCCTGGGAATTACAGACCAGTCAGTCTTATTTCCGTGGTGGGCACATTATTAGAGAGGATTCTGAGAGATAGTATTTATGATTATTTGGAAAAGCATAGCTTGATTAGGAATAGTCAGCATGGCTTTGTGAGGGGCAGGTCATGCCTCACAAGCCTTATTGAACTCCTTGAGGATGTGACAAAACACATTGATGAAGGTAGAGCAGTGGATGTGATGTATATGGATTTTAGCAAGGCTTTTGATAAGATTCCCCATGGTAGGCTCATTCAGAAAGTAAGAAGGCATGGGATTCAGGGAAATTTGACTGTCTGGATACAGAATTGGCTGTCCAATAGAAAACAGAGGGTGGTAGTAGATGGAAAGTATTCAGCCTGGAGCTCAGTGGCCAGTGATGTTCTGCAGGGATCTGTTCTGAGACCTCTGCTTTTTGTGATCTTTAATAATGACTTGGATGAGGATTTGGAAGGGTGAGTTGGTAAGTTTGCTGATGACACGAAGGTTGGTAGAGTTCTGGATAGTGTAGAGGGCTGTTGTAGGTTGCGACGGGACATTGACAGGATGCAGAGCTGGGCAAAGAAGTGGCAGATGGAACTCAACCCAGAAAAGTGTGAAGTGATTCATTTTGGAAGGTCGAATTTGAATGCAGAATACAGGGTTAATGGCAGGATTCTTGGCAGTGTGGAGGAACAGAGGCCGCTTGGGGTCCACATCCATAGATCCCTCAAAGTTGCCACCCAAGTTGATAGGGTTGTTAAGAAGGCATATGGTATGTTGGTTTTCATTGGAAGGGGGATTGAGTTTAAGAGTCGCGAGGTTATGCTGCAGCTCTATAAAACTCTGGTTAGACCACACTTGGAATAATGTGTTCAGTTCTGATCACCTTGTTATAGGAAGGATGTGAAAGCTTTAGAGAGGGTGCAGAGGAGATTTACCAGGATCCTGCCTGGAATGGAGGGCAGGTCTTATAAGGAAATGTTGAGGGAGCTAGGGCTTTTCTCATTGGAGCAAAGAAGGATGAGAGGTGACTTGATAAAGGTGTACAAGATGATGACAGGCATAATAGAATGGATAGCCAGACACTTTTTCCCAGGGCGGAAATGACTATCACGAGGGGACATAATTTTAAGATGATTAGAGGAGGGTATTGGGGAGATGCCAGAGGTGGGTTCTTTACATAGAGAGTGGTGGTAATAGAGTCAGATACATTAGAGACATTTAAGCGACTCTTGAATAGGCACATGGATGACAGTAAAATGAAGGGTATGCAGGTTGGTTTTGATCTTAGAGTAGGATAATAGGTCAGCACAACATCGTGGGCCAAAGGGCCTGTCCCGAGCTGTACTGTTCTATGTTCTACATTGCACATGAGTCATTGGATGGAGATGTCTGGCCCCCAATCTTCTGTGTGGCATTTGTGTTTAATGGTACCTTACGATGCTTTCTCACATTCGTAACGGTATGAAACATTGAGAACACAGTGACACTTGGCCTGGTATAAACAGCAGATCATTCATCCTTGTCCATAGTGTCTCCACTTTCTTCTTTGGTTCCCATTGGGTGCCTGGGTCACTCTGGATAGCGTCCTATTGCCATTCCTTGGAAACATCACATTCCTCTCTTACGTTTGGACTTGTAAGGTGATGTCACCAAAGCATGGGGTTGTCTTCTGGCAGAGCTCTGAAATTTTCAGGAATGGGTGGAGGTGGTTCCAGGCAATGAAGGACTGCTTGGGTACCTTTTTAAATCTATCACCTGGGTGTTTGAGCCTTTAAGGTTTTCTTGGGGTGGTGGCAGAACATGTGACTTGGCATTTTACTCACTCATGAATCTGTAATAAATAGGAAGAATATAATTGCATGTGAAGCTCACTTCTGTCCCAGAACATAACTCTCTCTCCTGCTTTTATCTCTACCTGCACAACGTGGTTTCAAAATATAAATTTCGATCCTTGCCTATGCAGTCTTTTAAAAAATATGCATCCTCCTTTTTTAGTAACATCTTTGTAAATCTTTACTATATTTTTCCAATGTTTCAAGTTTCTCTTTGTGGTATGGAGACCAGAACTGTGCGCACAACTCAAAGTGTAATCTATTCTTCAACTCCGCACATGCTGTAATCTTTAAGATCAACATAGCACTTTGTTAAAGGCTTTTTGAATGTCCATATGCACCACATCCACTGCGTTCCCCTTGTTTGTTATTTCTTTAAAATGTGTTTTGTCCATGCAACCTGCTTTAATGTTTGCTCTGAAACAGTGTGGAGCCACCTTGAGTAGGTGTAGTACCAGCAGCATCCACTGCCTTTCCAGCAATGTGATGAAATGCTGCAGATGACTAGTTGGCCAGTAGCTCTTGGCTGGGTAGACATCTGTTCCCCAGGTCCTTTATCTTGAGGGAGGCAAACCATTTCCCATTTAAATGGCTGATTGGACTTAATTCAGCAGGTCTTCCAAAAATTGGGGGATGCAGAGTCCTTGCCAGCTGTTGAAATTACATCATTTAACAGGTACATGGATAGGAAAGGTTTAGAGGGTTATGGGCCAAATGTAGACAAATGGGACTAGTTCGGTTTAGGAGACCTGGTTGGCATGAATGAGTTGGCCAAAGGGTCTGTTTCCATGTTGCATGGCTCTGACTCCCACCATATTACTACCTTTGTTTTGTACTTCTCTATGTTTTTCCTCAAAAATGTCTCAGTAGCTGATGACTTTTATAATGCATCTCAGAGTTTAATGGTACCTCTGTTCCTCAGTTTTCTCTTAACTGTAACCAATTACACTCTGCCCTGACCCCTCCAAGACTTTGTCTCTCTGCCTTGGTAATATGGTTCTTAATCCACACTGCAGCCCTCCTAATGTTTTAGACATCCAAACTTTGAAACAGACACAAGCACTACAACTGGGATAAACATCTTGAAACTAGTATGCAATTCATAGAAAGCTGAAAATAAAAGTTTGAGCAGGAATTTGTTAAAGTGTATATTGTGAAAGAACAAATTGTTGTAAGGGAATGTGTGTAACAGATTGCCTGGCCATTATCATATTCCTGTTTGTGAAAGGTTGCTGTGCCTGTAAAGCATGCAGCTTTTCCTATGCTACAAAAGTGACTACGCCAGAAAAAATGGTTTCATTGTTTATAAATAATTTTAGAATACCTGCTAGTTATGAAATGTGCTGGATAGATACAAGGTTTTCTTTTAACCAGTGTTTTGGTCTATACTTTGTGATGCTAAGTTTGTATACACTGTTTTAAAAAAAGACCTGTTTAATGTGTCACAGTGCTGCTTCACAACATCAGTCTCCCCATCTGGTAAGTTTGTTATAATCACTTGTGTTTCTCCTTTATAGCTAAATCACTACCACCATCGTTATCAACTGACTATGATTAGAACGCCTGTTGACCACACCTTGTAAGGCAAGGGCTGTGGTGTTATGTTTTGGACTATTTGTTGTTCCTCTGCTTTGTTCCATACTTCAGCACTGTCACAGATTGCAGATTATGGATGTCATGAACTAATTCATGGATTAATTTATCTGCCTTTTGATGTTGTTTCCTTCATTGGAGACCCCATTACCCACCTTTAAGTCACTCATCTGTCTAAAGCTGCTGATACATTCCCAAAATGGCCAAATTACTGTATTTAATCTGTACTTGGTGCTCAGCATTGACAGACAAAGGCAGTATGTTAACATATTTTAACTCCTGACCTGACTTCACTACCAAAAACAGTTAAACATTTGCTAAATACTGAAAAGTGACACAGATAAAAGATTAAGTCACTTATAAAGTAGAACTCATACAGTTCTCTTCATTACACTTACATTTTGAGGTCACAGTTTTGCACTGCTGCCATCTGTCGTGTGCTTCCATAACCTATAGAAAAATGTGCATGACAGGGCCATAGACTTTTCTTCGGAAACAAATTTATTCCTAATAGAATAGTGAACATAGTGTGCTGTGCAGTTTCAGTTCACTGACAGAGGATAGCTGCTCATCTGTCATTGCTTGTACTGACAGTGAAATGAGAAGATTGCACAATATAAAGTGAGGTCTACTTACCTTGCATGTTAGATCTGGAAGTACAAAAAAGAATCAACTCCTATAATAGAGCTGCTGCTGTGTCATTTCAAACCTGTAAATGAAAAGGAGAGAGAAATAACATCAGTAAGATCCTGTGATTTTAAAAGTTTGAATGTACAGAAATGCAAAGATTAATGCCCTTTATTCTCCTTAAAGGTAGAAAATGGGTTGAGCTAAGTTAGCAGCTGCAGTGGTTTCAATATAAAGACCAAACGTCTGTATATGTCTGGCCTACATGTGATTCCAGACCCACAGCAGTGTAGTTGACTCTTAACTGCCCTCTGGCAATTAGGGGTGGGCAATAAACGCTGCCTGGCCAGCGGCGCCCTCATCCTGTGAATGAATAAAAAAAAATACTGCCTTATTACATCCTCAGAATGTCACAAAGTTTTACAGTCGGTGAATTCCTTCTAAAATGCAGCCAACATTAATATGTAGGTAAACTGGTAGATAATTTCTTCATGAACAATAAATGAATAATTTTCCAAATAATCTGCTTTTGGTGATTTTGATACATAACTGCCACCTGACTAAGCCAACTAACTTGTTAGCTCTCCCTCTACCTTAAAAATATTTCCAATAAATAGTCTTGCAAAATCTTCAGAGAATATTTACAGTGATTATTATGTTCTTCCTTCAACAAAGACACACAAGTTTTGTTTGTTAATGTCATGTTAAACTTTAATGTAATCTCCTATTAAATAAAAGCTTTACAACTAATAACATAAATTCCACATAAATCTATTTGAGAATGAGAAGATTGAAATCTATTTCTCAGCTATGATTTGAATGTACACAGGAGCCAGGTATTTTGACTGTTATAGCAAGGTGTGTCCAATGGTGAAGGTAACATGAAAGAATTGATCACCCAGAGTTCAGTAGTCTTGCTCAAGATAGTACCTTCACTAAGAGAGCTACAATAATGATAGGCTGTATATTCATTGAATGTTTATTAGTTAAGTTTTTTTTGCTTCAGTGGTTGAAGATTAATCCCTCTTAAAAGGCCTTTATGTCGTTTCAAAGGTTAGAAAAACTACGCAACAAACTTGTGCCAATTTACTCATATGATCCCAGTGAGGATCGTAATGATGTGGAAGAAGAATCTTTAGATCACAGTGGAGAAGTGAAAGTAAGTAAAATCTATTGAGAATGTATATTTTACCAAGATGAGTTTGATGACTAAAACAGTAGAACCTTATAGGAAAATTATTTTTTTAATGTACCAGTGAGTAAAGGCAATATTTAATAAGAGGTCAAAACTCAGACTCAGTTTCCAGTTTCTGAGTTTAGCTTATCTCAGGCAGCAGAGGAATTATGCTGCTCGAGTTGGACACATTCCCCTGTGAACAAGGAAAAAGAAAAGTCAGCCAGGGTTCTTGCTTCTGATTGCTATCAAAAAGTTTATGGTGGAAAGTGTGCTTGCATGTACTTGGACGGGGATAGATTGGGATTAGCTTTGATCTCCTCCAAGACTGCTTAGTCTATGAACACTCTGTGGTTTGGCTTCCACCTGCAGAATAGCCTAATACAAAAACGATAACAGTTCTTGCACGTGAAACTATCCTAGAAAGAGTAGGGCTTTTCAGGAAATTAGAGAAAATAGAATAGAAACCTAGCAAAGAAAAGCAAGTCTCAGTAAACGTATTCCATCTTTCTGTCATTCTGTTCTTTACATATTTCACACACAATACTTTAAAATGTTGACATTCTATAATTGAAAATCATTAGAATGTTGGCACACTGGAAGAAGCCATTTATTTCATTATGTCTGTATTAAATCTTTTACTATACTTCAATTCCAGTGCTTTTTTTTTGTCATTTTTCACCTTTGTAAAGCTGCGTTAAAATCCTAATACAAATACTGTGAATGCTGGATATCTGAAATAAAGACAAAAAAGTTTGGAAATACACAGGTCTAGCAGTATCCATGGAGACAGAAACAGAGTAAACTTTTCCAGTTGATCATCTTTCTTCAGAACCGGGAAACATTAGACATATGTCAGGTTTTAAATAGGGTGAAAGCAAAAACAAGCTTAAAAGAGTAAGACTGAATGACCCCTGCTTCTTGTGCAATTCTTCTATTGCCTATCTTCGATCAAGGATCTATCAAGTTCTAGCTCTTTGTTCTCCCTTACCTAGAAAATCTGAAGTTAACTAGCTCTGATGTTCTTATTTGTCCAAGACATTTGTCAAAACATCTTCTTAATTGAACAAGATTTTCCCAATGCACCTGTGAAAACAACTTAGAATTGGATACAGAAATTGAGTATTTTAATGCACATGCCACTTTTTGTGGATAAGATTTTTATGTCAGACTTTCGTGGATGCCCATTAATTATGTAATCTATGTTCATTAAAAGAAATAGCTATTGCCCTAGCAGTGAATGACCTCCATGAGTCCTTGACTTAATGATTAAAACTCTTTTGTATTGTTTTCTAGGGCTTTTACATTTGCTGGTCTCCTGGTGTCTTGCACTGTTCTTCAGACAAATAGGTGCTCTGATTACAGTCTGCTTCTCATAACTCTTTTAAATGTTTTTAGGAAATATGGTGACTCTTTCTCATTTCAACTCCGTGGGAAACTTTCTAGTCTGTACTTGCTGCCTCCTTATCAATTCGTTACAGATTAGAAACAACATATAAGGAATTATGGTTAGATATACCCCACCCACACCCTGGCTGTTAGCCACTGACATGCCTTAAACTGAGCTATACCCAAATTTGTCTATAAACATAGTTTAGTTGGCCCAAATAGTTCCTGTCATTGTTTACCCTCCATGTGAGCAAATAGTTCTAATCACATTTGCCCACACTGTTCCCATATCCCATCACCCCTTTTCCTTCAACCAACTATTCAATCTAATCTTAAATGTTGACATAGTTTCTGTCTCAACCACTGACCCTACAAGTCAAATTCGACCAGCTCAATTTTGTGTCAGAAGTTTCTCCTGCCCTTTGTTCTAAATCTATTATATTTAATCTTGAGTATGTGGCCCCTCATTCTTAACTGCTCAACTACAGGCAGCAATCTGTCTGGCAATATGTATGGAGAGAGAAACGGAGTTGACATTTTGGGTCTGTGACTTTGCAACAGAACCGAGTATTTCAAGTCTTTCTTAGTGTTTTCGTTTATGATTATAAAATAAATACAATATGCTGAAATACGTAGTTTTCAACTCATTATGCAACAATATAAGGATTTGTTATAACATTAAAATGTTTGCTTGTTGTTTGGTGGTTTAGTGATTCAATTTGTCTTTGCATGTCAACGAAAACCGATTACCCAGTCATTATCATATTTGCTGCTTGTGGGAGTTTGATGTGTGCCTTGTATTTCCTACATTACCACAGTGGCTATACTTAAAGTATTTCATTACCTACACAACATTCTGGTATGCCCTCAGTTTGTGAAAGGCAGTATATAAATTTAATTTTTTTTTTAAGTAAGCTTCACCATAAGTCTTTATTTTGGATTTGTCACTCTCTGTTGTGTCATACAAACATATGAGTTAGGAGCTGAAGTAAGCCACTTGGCCCCCTGAGCTTGCTCTGCTATTCAGTATGATCATGGCTGACCTGTTTTCGTTTCACATTCCAAGCTACTCCTGATAACCTTAGATTTTTGTTAGGAAAGGAATCAATCTACCACAGTCTTAAGTATTCAATCAACCTGCCTTCACTATTTTCTGTGGCAGAGAATTCCAAAGTTGCGCAGCTCTCAGACAGTAAAGCTCTCATCACCTATGCCTTTCAAGGGTCACCCCTAATTTTTTAAAACAGTGTTGTTCTGCTCTGGACTAACCCACCAGATGAAACTTCCACTTTGTCAGCAACTACCAGGTTCAAATTTGTTTGAAATCTTCAAGAAGGTGATTTGGTGTGTAGTTGGGGGTATTGCAGTTGATGTAGTCAACATGGACTTTCAAAGACTTTTTGACGAAGTCTCACCTGGGAATAGGTTAAGAAGCTACCAGCCCATGGGATCCAGAGCAATTTGGCAAATTGGATCCAAAATTGACTTAGTGGCAGGAGGCTGAGAATGATAATCAAAGGGTTTTTGTGACTAAAAGGTTTTGTCCAGGATGTACTGCAGGGCTCAGTGCCTGGGCTGTTGCCATTTGTATTGTGCATTAATGATCCAACATGAATATAGGAGATGTAGCCAGTAGGTTTGAAAATAGTACAAAAATTGCTGATGTGATAAATAGCAAGAAGGAATGCCTTAGACTTCAGGACAACGTAGACAACCTGGTGAGGTGGGCAGAACAGTGGCAAATGGAATTTAATCCATTTAAACCCAGAAAAATGTGAGATGATACATTTTGGAAAGACCGTCATGGCAAGGGGATCCATGATAAATGGTCGGACTCTGGGACAGTCAAAGAATAGAGGGACCTTGGCATCCTTGTCAACAGATCCTTGAAGGCTGCAGGACAGCTAGATAAGCATCCCAAAAAGGCATTTGGGATTCTTGCCTTTATTAGTTGAGGCATTGAATGTAAGAGCAATAATGTTATGGTGGATCTGTTAAGATATTAATTACAGGCTGTAAAACTCTATCATCATCCAAGATCCTATATACTTTCATCAAGCCTTTCCACATTCTTCTAAATGCAAGTCCAGTCTGTCCAACTTTTCCTCATAATGCAACCTGCTCGTTCCAGGTACCCATTTAGTAAACTTGTTCTTAACTATCCCCAACACATTGATATCCTTCTTAAATAAGGAGACCAAAATTGACCACAGTATTCAAGGTTTAACCAATGCCCTGTATAAGAGAAGCATTATATCCTGCATGTACAAGTTGGTACAGTGTGGAGCTGGAGGAACACAGCAGGTCAGGCAGCATCAGAGGAATAAGAGAATCAACGTTTTGGACCTAGACCTTCCTCAGGACTGGGGAAGGGGAAGGTAGCTGGGAAATAAATAGAGGAAATGGGGTGAGGCTGGTAGAAAGTAAGTGGGATAGTGACAGGTGGATGCAGGTAGAGGTAGTGGGGATTGATCAGTGGGAATGGTGGGGCAGATAGGTGGGGAAGGAGACGGAGATGTTATGTCACAACAAGGAGGCGGGGATGAGAGGGAGGGTTGGACATGGGGTGAGGCCAGGGTTGGGGAGATTTTGAAACTGCTGAGTTCTATGTTTAGGCCATCAAGCTGTAGACTCCCAATGCGGAATATGAGGTGTTATTCCTCCAGTTTGCGTGTGGCGTCATTGTGGCACTGGAGGAGGCCCAGGATGGACATGTCACCCAGGGAGTGAGAGGGGGAGTTAAAATGGTTAGCAACCAGAAGGTGGTGTTGATTACAGCTTATGGAGTGCAGGTGCTCTGCAAATCTATCACCGAGTCTACGTTTGGTTTCACCGATGTAGAAGAGGCCACATTGGGAGCACCGGATACAGTAGACCAGGTTGGAGGATGTACAGATGTCGGATATGGAAAGTTTGTCTTGGGCCTCGAACGGAGGTGAGAGGAGAGGTGTAGGGGCATGTGTAGCACCTCTTGCAATTGCAGGGAAAAGTGCCCAGTGTGGTGGGGTTGGTGGGGACTGTGGAGTGGACGAGGGAGTCACAGAGTGAGCGGTCCCTATGAAAGGCAGATAGGATTGGGAGGGAAATATCTCTTTGGTAGTGGAGTTGGATTGTAGGTGGATGTACATTCAATTCCTACTGTAATAAAGGATTGCATTCTAATTAGCCTTCTTAATTTTTTGCTGATCCTGCATAATAACTTTGCATAACTCTTACACTAGAGCACCTAGATCTCTCTGCACCTTGAAATCGCTATCATTGCTTGCTATATGACTATAACTGACAACAAATGTCAGTTCCTACTTTCCATTCAATTCTCCTCTTGGAAAATGAATCTGTATGGAGAACAATAGATGCATTGAGTTATTATACAATTTCATCAGTTGCCATTGTATAAATGTTGGAATAAGTTTACAGCCTTGAAATTGTACCCACATTTTTTATATAGCTCAGTGGTTAATTGGCCAATGTGTTACTGCACCTGAAATGTTTTAAAACTATGGATTTTTTTTATTATGATTTTAAATTTTCTGCATTAACCTTAATTTTTTGCATTCCATCTCTACCAAAACTGGTCATTATTGAGATTATCAGAGATTGTAAGAACTGCCGATACTGGAGTCAGAAATAACACAATGTGGAGCTGGAGGAACACAGCAGGCCAGGCAGCATCAGAGGAACAGGAAAGCTGACGTTTCAGGTCGGGACCCTTCTTCAGAAAACCCTTCTTCAGCTTTCCTGTTCCTCTAATGCTGCCTGGCCTGCTGTGTTCCTCCAGCTCCACACTGTTATTATTGAGATTATTCCTTCCCAACTCCTTTCATGTTAAAACTATTCACTGCCAATTTTTAAAAATAACTTTTCTATCTTGTCTGTCAACCTTGTTTAGTTTTTAAAATCTTTGTTTTTGTTTCAGGATAATCATGAATCTTCAGATGAGAAAGCAAGCAGACTGAATGATAGCCATGTCTCCATTTCAGATACTGGCAATGTGCTTTGAACCAAATATTAGCAACCAAGATGCAGGTGAATCAGAGTTTCTGAATTTATACTCTAAAAGTATCCATGAGTCATAAACTCATATAGCACTGATACAGACCTTTCAGGCCAACCATAATTCCAAACTAAACCAGTCCCACCTGCCTGTGCTTGGCCCATATCCCTGCAAATATTTCTTATTCATATACTCATCCAAATGTCTTTTAAACATTGTAATTGTACCAGCGTCCACGACTTCCTCTGGAAGTTCATTCCACACATGAACTACTCTGTGTTAAAAAAAAAATTCCCCTCATGTCTTTTTTAAATCTTTCTCCTCTCACCTTAAAAATATGCTCCCTAGTCTTGAAATTTCCCACCCTGGGGGAAAAATGTCCTGCCATTCACCTTATCTATACTCCTCATGATTTTATAAACCTCTATAAGGTCACCTCTCAATCTCCTACACTCCAGTGAGAAAAGTCCCAGTCTATTCAGTGTCTCCTTTATAACTCATACCCTCCATTCCTGGCAACCTCGTGGTAAATCTCTACTGAATCCTCTCTAACTTAGTAATATCGTTTCTATAACAGGGCACCTGAAACTGCACGCAGTATTCCGAAGAGACCTCACCAAGGTCCTGTACAACCTCAGTATGATTTCCCAACTCTTATACTGAAAGGTCTGAGCAATGAAGGCAAGCTTGCTAAATGCCTTCTTAACCACCCTGTCTACACGCAATGCAAACTTCAAAGAATTATGTACCTAAACCCCTAGGTCTCTCTGTTCTACAACACTACCCAACGGCCTACATTTAATTGTTTGTTTTTAGCAAAATGCAATACCTTGCATTTATTCAAATTAAACTTTATCTACCACTCCTCAGTCCATTGATCCAAATAATCAAGGTCACCTTGTAATCTTAGATAACCTTCTTCACTGTCCACTGTTCCAACAATTTTGGTTTCATCCATAAACTTACTAATCATGCCTTCTATATTCTCATCTTAAATCATTTATATAAATGATCAACAACAATGAACCCAGCACCAATCCCTGTGGAACACCACTTCTAACAGGCCTCAAGTCTGAAAAAAACCTTCCACCACCACTGTCTGTCTCAATACTTAGCTGTAGATATACTTGAAAATCATTTACTTTTTGTTGCAATTTATGCAATTGTTAAATTATTGAATTACTGATTCTTCATATAGGAGCTATTGACTTGCCTCTCCTGGCCAAGTTATTCCAATGCAGCTGTGGCACTGGAACCTTCCTGGCAATGCAAAAAAATTATTCAGGTATCCACAAAAGTACAGAACAAATCTGAACTGTCAAATCTCCATCTTGTCATCCTTTCCTAATGATTAGCTAATTGATGGAGTCATCAATAGTGCTATTAATTTTCAGTTCTGTGAACGACCCTGCTCAAATAAGCTTGATTTTGAAAGATTCCCTTCCCAAGCTACATTTTTCAAATCTTGACCATCCTTGCTCCCAACTTTCCAAATTCCAAACCAAATGTCCTTCTGATTATAGTCCCCCCAGCCACTATCACCTCTCGCCAATATGCCAGTTAGCTGCTTGCTGATGTTCACTTTAGACTCTCATGAACCTGAAAAGGGGAGCTACAAGGGAATAGGTATAGGAAGGAAGGATGTGGCAGCAGCGGAATATATAGAGGTTTACACAAAAGGGAAATGGTGTTGATAGAGAAAATGTGAAATAAAGGAGGAAAAGGGGTCAGACGAGCAATGAAGAAACAACTGCGTGAATGAAAAGTTATGGAAGAGAGTGTGGAAGGAGAAAAAGAAGAGGAAAGAACTAATGCAGGGGAGGGTAATTATGAATAGGATGGAATGGGAGGAGTGGGTATGGTAAGGAGCAGGGATGAAAGCCCAAATGTTCAGGCAACGAATGGGTGGTTGGAAGAGAAGGAAGTGGGAAAGAGGGTGTGCAGAAAATGGGGAGGGAAAGTGAAAGAGGAAAGATGTAGAGAAATATGAGAGATATAAAAGGAGCACAGAGAGATGAGCTAAGAAGATTGGTAAGGCAAGAGAGGAAAAGAAAAAAGTGAGGAGTGTAGGAGAAATCAGGGAGAGACTGGAATAGAGAAAAGGGAACAACAGCATAGAGAGCGAGAGGTGATAGTGGCTGGGGGGCTATAATCAGAAGGACATTTAGTTTGGAATTTGGACAGTTGGGAGCAAGGATGGGCAAGATTTGAAAAATGTAGCTTGGGAAGGGAATCTTTCAAAATCAAGCTTATTTGAGCAGGGTCATTCACAGAACTGAAAATTTGCTGTTGAGTGCTGGAATGGGAAGGTAGGGAAAAGGCTGATTGCATAGTGTTCAAAATATACCGGAGCACAGTCAAACTCACTCCTGAAAGCGGCCAAGTTGGCCCAAAAACTGAACCATGGAAATGATTGATCAGAAAAAAGTTAATGCCATGACTGAAAAGTTTTGAAAGGAGCTGCTGCACCAAATCAAAGACTGGTTCAAATTCAGGAGGGATACAGACTATGACTGAAGGAGCAGCAAGTGGACAAGTACTGGGGTTAACAAGGCTTGTGAAACTTAGGGAGCTGAGACAACAGAGCGAGGCCAGTGAGAAAGGGTGGGGAAGGGGGTGGGTCAAGGCCTGGGGGAAGGTACTGCTGGGCAAGACCTCAGGTTTGGAGCAGCCAGTTTGCTTGGGTGAGGTCACTATAAGTGAGAGACTACTGGGCAAGGAAAGAAGTAGGTGGCTTTGAGCAGGTGGGGTGTGGGGGTAATGATAGGAAGTGAGTAGCTGCTAAGGGAGAAACAGAGAAAAGCTGCAAGGAGATCCTGTCAACAAATACCTAGCAGACTGGGATCCAGGAAGACCTGAGCTCACTGATTACATATTCATTGCACAGTAACGTGCACTATGTGAAGTATATCCACTAATAAAAGAAAACTTCTGTTGCTACCTGTGCCAATTTAAGACTGATATCTGCAAAATTGAAGCTTACCTTGTGGTTTAATGGCAGGTTGGTAGTTGAGGATATGGATGAATTCTTCTGCTTCTCAGAGTCCAAATGCCCCATATGTCAACACAAATACAGAAGGTAATATTACTAAAAGGAAAATGCTGCAGATGCTAGAAATCTGAAATAAAAACAAGGTGCTGGAAAAACTCAACAGGCCTGGCAACTTCTGTGGAGAGAGAAGAACAAAGTTAATGCTTTGGGTCAGATATGACTGAGTTCTGAAGAGGCTATATTGGACGCAAAACATAAACTCTGCTTCTCTGTTCACAGAAGGTGCCAGACCTGCTGAGTTTCTTCCGCACTTTGTTTTTATTTCAGGTAATGTTGCTATCTGACTGCATCTCACCTAATGAAGGAGTTAGTGAGAATAAAATAATAGCTTTGAGGAAATCAAGAAGACTCCTCGATAATCAATTATTTTGACCCCTGCTGTACAAAACAAAAGGGAATATAAAGTAACAGAGGCTCAGTTTAAATGAGGCTGAAAAGACCAGTTTGCTGTTGGATGAACACCATTGTAATACTTTCGGTTGAGGCTAGGAATTAATTGAGTAGGTAAAATTCAACAGATTGGTAGACACCACATTTAGCAGAACTTGTGGTTAAAGTGGAGTGATTCCAGGATTTGACTGTCAATTGGCGCTAATCTAAAGTAAAATTCATTTCTTATTTTTATGGCAGGGATGGACTGCAGAATAAAATTAAGCTTTAACACGATGCACATCTTGCTGCAGTAATTGAATTGATGCAAAGCTACATAGCAATGAATCTTAGGAGTGACAATGAAAGGTGAATAATGTAAGTTGACTGACAGTCATGCAGTGTTAGCGTTCAATTTAATTTAATTATCCACATTCCAGTTGTGACACTGCACTTCAGAGCTTCTTCATTGAATGTAAAGTGCTTTGGGATATCCTGAGGTGCTAGATAAATGCAGTTTCTCACTTTTTATTTCTTTAACTTGACCCTCATGGACGTGCAATTAATTATTAAAATGTTGCAACCACTCACCTTTTTGATACATAACCTGTGGTTCATTACTGGGAAAGTAAATATACAGCCTATAGCTGTGTATTTTTCGACTGATATATCTGTGTTCTGTTATGACCTTATAGCTGCTTTAGCATCTTTGCCAGCACCTTTTCGTAAGACCCCACTATGGCTTACTTGGTGATCATAGCTGGTGTAGCATCAGAACAACAACACTTGTTTTACTCCCTGGTCTAGGGAGGGAAGGCATCAGTCATGGTTTTTGTACCTGGTTATTGTTAAATGGCCATTGCTGGGTAGTATACATATATGAATATCTAGAAAGAACAGGAATTGGCACAGCAGTAATATCCTACTGTCTGGAGTAATGCATGAGGACTAACTATTCTGCAAAATGTTAACCCTGTATAAGTCATCTCTTTCAGAAGACAGTGTATACAACGTTAAAACAAAACAACTCTTTGTAGAAGGCTTTTTCCAGAATTGTCTCAGTTTAGGAAATTTTAGAATTGATAATCCCATAATCCAGTATTTGGTATTTAAAAGTTATTTAAAAGTTATTTAAAAGACATTTAAAAGTTGTCTGGATGGGTATGTGAGTAGGACGGGTTTAGAGGGATATGGGCCAAATGCAGGCAAATAGGACTAGATCAGTTTAGAATATCTGGTTATCACAGACGAGTTGGTCCAAAGTGTCTGTTTCTGTGCTGTATGACTCTATAACGCGGGGGAAATAGGAGATGCTACTATTTGTTTTAGTATCTTTGCATTAAGATGGAAAAGTCAGTTGAGGTCTATGTTCGCTGTAGGCCTTGTTTCCATTGCATGAACTTCTGTGGCCCATGTGTGGCAATGTTCCCTGAAACTGGAAGTCAGTCTGTCAGCTTGCCAGCTTCCCCTGCTGGGTGCGTTTGTGTGAATGTCACACAAAATCAAAATTGAGCTCATTTGACCCAGTTGTTTGGCAACACAATTGCTAGGGTTGCAAACGAATAGCAACCATTTTGTATGGAACTACTGTTAAATGGCAGCTCTGACACTATTTTTGTATGTAAGTAGTGTTTACCTAAGATTAAAATGCCTTTCTATATGTGTGTGGCATTACAATATATTTATCTCATTTCACAGGTGCGCGAAATGAAAAACAATGTTTGAACATTTGAGTTTTTGAACTTTACTGATGCTGTTGCTACATAATAGATCACCTGGTAGAATCATCTCGAAACTCTTGGTAGAACTAAACAGCTACAAGAATAACTATTTTTACAATGGTTTTTGAATTAAAATGCCAGATTTTGGCACTGTATTTGTTGCAAAGCTGGATCTTTCAACTATATATTTGTGTTTTGAAATAATGTACAAGTAAACCGAAAGAATGGAGATTAATTGTATTAGATTTTGCTTTTCTTGTGTATATTTGTGTTTGAAAATGCGTGTGTATTTTGTTTACTTAAGACAAAGTTTGTGGCAATATTTGGTGAAATCTTCTCTGGATCAAGTGGAGTGTTTAGAGATCTATCCTGAAGACATGCGGGTACAATTCCTTGAATGAATGTTTCCATTGATTTGCTTATATCTGAAGGTGCTGAAACTGGTGAAATCTGGTGCTCAGACTAGGAATTTATTTGTAAATATGATTCTAAATCTACACATCTCAGTCTCAAAGATGACAAAATATAGAGCAGGGAACAAGAGTGCAAATTGGAAATGAGTAGTTTTGTCAGATAGATTATTGTAGTTTCTGGGCCACAAGTGACATAAGGTCATAGTTTGGATATGCCATTTATCACTGATATCTAAATTTACTTCCATATGTCCCTTAATAAGATGTGCACATTTCAATTCCCTGTAAGACGTGACAGTTATGTCATTCTGTGCAATCTCTCTAATGAGATGTGCAATACCATTAAATTCGTGCCATTCCACTTTGAATCAGTGAACTTTTGATCATTTATTCACAATCTAACTAAACATACCCTTGTGCAGAAAAGAGATTTTGCATGCGTCAGTATGGTCAAACATGCATGGAATAGAACATGTTCTAAAAGCCACATAACTACAATAAAGACTGAAATGAAGCATGTAATTGAATCATATGAGATGTTTTATTAAGACATAGTAATATAAACAAAAAATACATTGGATGTAGGGTGGTGCTTCGGGTATTCAGTTTGTTAAACACAGTAATTATGCAGCTTCTGAATTGTATCACTTATTACCACATTGAATGTAATCGAAACCAATAACATCTTTTTTTAATAAGTCACCTTTTGTGGTTTTATGTTATTACCAATGGATTTAAATAGAAATGTTTAATTTAGAGGTCATTTTCACATTCTTCATTAGAATTGTAAACATGCTTGACAAGCTGAATGGTCTATTCCTGTTCTTACATTTCTAATTTCCTGGTCTTAACCACGGTTAGCAAAGGACATCACGCTTGGACTCTGTTCCCCCAGACTAGTTACAGCCATGGCTTCTGCTTACTATCCGTTTGGTTTACTAGAAAATACTCACAGGTGTGTGAATATCTGTTAATTAAAGGATTCATCTTGGATGCGAAACTGAAAGGTATTCGATGACCACAGAATAATCCATAAGATCCAAAGAAATTCTGCTTGAAGTCAGCATATAAAACGCATATGAATTACAAGGATCAGAGAATGGCCAACAGTGGATATGTCTGCATTGACAATGTAAAGCAGAATTAATACATGACATTAATGCGAGCCAGTGCTTTCAAAGGAAGGAGAAAATTGAGGTTAGGTAGGTTAGAGGGGATTGTTATTTAATTATCAGGTTGGGTGATTTGTGAGCAACATTTCAAAAAGTCCATCATCATCTTGGTATATATTACTGCTTGCGCAACTTCAAGTTCCACTCAGAGTTATTTGAAAGGTCTTGGTTGGTGGTGGTGGGAAAAAGAAGATGCATGCAGAAAGATCTTACAGGATGTATCTACGTAATTATTCAAGCCAGCATGTTTATTCATTTGTTTATCATTTTGGCTGCATATAGAATTAGATTTTACTGCGCAGACACATGCCATTTGGCCCACTAGGTCTGAGCTGGTACTCATGCTCAAAATTAATCTCCTTCCAACCAACTTCCTCTAATCAACAAGTGGAATTCAACGCCCTTCCCTGTAGCACGTTTGTTTGTGTCGGGTTATTTAGTCAGGAAGGAGGTTAGTGGGTAGAGACACTGCACTGTCATACAGTTCCAGCATTACATTAACTGCTTTTGTATGCTGTATCTTCCAATAAAGGATGAAAATACATAGTGTTATTGATCCAACTAAACCCCTTCAAATATATCAAGGGAGATAGCCTAGATTCTAACTTTTTCTTAGTTAAAGGCAACTGTAAGGTGTTGTGTTCGAGATGTAATTGGATTGGTTATATTTTTTAGTTTTAAGCAAAACACAATTTATTCTTACCCTATATCTAAAATACAAACAAAAGGAAGAAAAATTGGAATAACTTAACTATATTGGAAAATGTAGCAGAATAATAGATTATTTAACTACTAAACAGCAACTGTTCCAATACTGTAACATTCTGTAAACACCCACTTGTCAAAAGCATATTCAGTAAAACAGATTGTCTTACATGTAATACTAGCAACAGAGAGAACTCCAGCTTTTAGCTGTAGCAAAGGGAGAGAGAGAGAGCAGCTTTTTCAACCAGGTTCCAAAACCCAATAACAGCTACTGAAAGCTAAAGTAAAACCCTGGTTCTCTGGGAGCCTGACTCCACCCATTCATGCAGCTTCTATTGTTCCAACTTTAAAAAAAAACCCAAGGCCTCAAAAGGTGTTTACTTCATTGGCTTGGAGCAGATTGCTTACCACCTCTGTCTCAACGTTTCTTCATTAAAAAAAAACACAGGACAAAATACACCTCTTAAAGTCATAGTATTGTCACAATGTACTTTCTTTACCACCTTATCTGTCTGCCCTATCCATGGAACCTGTGGGCATGCACTCCAATTTCTGTAATTTTCTGTACCCCTCTCAATATCCTGCTGTTTGTTGTGTATTCTCTAGCTTTGATTTTTCCTCCCCAGTGCATCACCTCATAGTTCTCCAGATTGAAATCACCTAGCAACATCCTTGTAAATCTTTTCTGAACCATCTCAAGTTTCACAACATCTTTCTTATTGCAGGAAGACCAAAATCGCAAGCAGTGTTCCAAAAGTGCCCTAACCACTATCCAGTCTCAAGGAACAATGAACCTGCACTCCAAGGTCTCTTTTTTCAGCAAGGCCCCCAAGGATCTCACCATTAAGTGTATAAGTCCTGCCCTGAGTTGCCTTTCCAAAATGCAGCACTTCACATTTATCAAAATTAAATTCTATCTGCCACCCCTCAGCTCATTGGCCCATTTGATCAAGATTCCATTGTACTCTAAGGTAACCTTCTTTGCTGTTCGCTACACCTCCAATTTTGGTGTCTTCTGCAAACTTACTAACCATATCTTGTACATTCACATCCAAATCATTTATATAAATGATGAAAAGCAGTGGACCCAGCACCGTTCCTTGTAGCACACCACTGATCACAGACCTCCAGCTTGAAGAGCAACCCTTCGCCACCACCCTCTGTCTTCTACCTTTGAGTCACTTCTGTATCCACATGACTAGTTCTCCCTTTATTCCATGTGATCTAACCTTGCTAACCAGGCTACCATGCGGAACGTTGTCAAACCTCGTACTGAAGTCCATGTAGATCACACCCATTGATCTGTCCTCATCAATCCACTTTGTTACTTCTTCAAAAACCTCAATCAAGTTAAAGTCAGAAGTCACACAACACCAGGTTATAGTCCAACAGGTATATTTGAAATCACACAAGCTCTCGGAGCGCAACCCCTTTGTCAGTCCACCCCAGTCCAACACCAGCACCTCCACATGAATCAAGTTAGTGTGACACAATTTCCCACGCATGAAGTCGTGTTGACCATCCCCAAAAATCCCTCAGGATTTGCTCCAACAACTTGCCCACCACCAATGTCAGGCTCACCGGTCTATAGTTCTCTAGTTTTTCTTCACCACCTTTCTTAAATAGTGGCAACCTCCAGTCTTCTAGCAGCTCACCTGTGGCTGGTGATGGTACAAATATTTCAGCAAGGGACCCAGCAATCTCTTTCCTTGCTTCCTACAGAGTTCGAGGATACACCTGATCAGGTCCTGGGGATTTATTCACCTTTATGGTGTCCAGCCTATGACTGATGATAACCACTTGTTCTGCAGTAGACCATCACTGGGGTTGTTTGAACGGTGATAGGCTAGCCATTGGCATTTGGAATTAGTTGGGGGAACAAGGAGGAAGGGCTATCCAGCTGATCTCTCCTAGTTCTGAAAAAAATTACTCTTGTTGAGTTCAGGGTGAAACCCATTTGGTCTTCTAAAAGAACAATTGAAGGACCTTCACGATATTGTGTTTCCTATTAAACGGAGTCTGTCAAGATTCCTGAGAAAAATGTCTGTAATCAGTGCCTCAATATATGCCAGAACAAACAATGCCTGATCCTTCTTTGCCTTCAAGAATGATATTAATGACTACGAAGTGTTTTATTTTCTTTAAGAAGTGAACGTAGAAACATTGAAAATAAGAGCATTTTGAGCCTACTCCACCATTCATTAGGATCATAGCTGATCATAAAACTCAGTAACCTCTTCCTGCTTTTCCCTCATATCTTTTGATATGTTTAGCCCCAAGTATTGTATGCAATTCCTTCTTAAAATCATTCAGTGTTTTGGCCCTGACTGCTTTATGCAATAACAAATTCCCGATACTCCCCACTCTCTCGCTGAGGAACTTTCTCCTCATCTCGGTCCTAGATGGATTACCCAATATCCTTGGACTGTGACCTTGATTCTGGACACCTTCACCATTGGGAAAATCCTTCCTGCCTTAACCTTATCTAGTTCTGTTAGAATTATCTCATTTTAATGGTGCATAATTTTGGACTACCAATAAGTGGAAATTGTTTCCTATTCTAAAGACTTCTTTGCTAATATCTCAGATTTCTCTCTTTGACTGCCATGAGCCTTTCTGCAAGTTGTACCCCCTCAGTCCTGGAATCATGCAACAATAAAACACATTGGCCTAATAAATGATGAAGTCCCAATTAATCTTTTCAGTACTTTATGGAATCCTTCCATTTTAAGCAGGGAATTGCATTTAACTATTGTTAGTGCAGGGCATGAACCAACAGCTGACCAGTCTCATTAAAAAAAACCATTGAAATGTATCTCAGCATTACGTGTATCCGTTTTACATTTAGAAAAATGAAAATGTAAGTTAAAAATGTAACTTACTAATCAGCAATAAAATTCCTTACTTAGCCTTGTCGGGGAAATAAACCTCAAAGGAGTATACTCGTACATCATTTAGAGAGTGCCTTCATTGTACTCAGGCATTGGTAGTTCTAAATGGCATTACTAGAATTTTAATTATCATTCCTTTGTGAGTTGATCTACTGTGGGGATGAAGCCAAGTCTTCGCCACCATTTGAAATGCAGTTTGAGAGCTGCCAAATCAATTAAACCTACCATACTGCCATAATTCAATCAAATGATTTAAGTCATACACTCTGTCTTTACTTCTCTATAATGCTTTGATTTGACATTTACAATTAAGTGAATTAAAAGAATTCATTCAACAGAGAAATAGAGTTGATTGGGCATGAGATTTTTTCGACAGTCCAGCTCGGGAATTGGGAGCAAAAACAGCAGTTGCTGGAAAAGCTCAGCAGGTCTGGCAGCATCTGTGAAGAGAAACCAGAGTTAAT
Organism: Ginglymostoma cirratum; assembly: GCA_024137785.1. Classification (NCBI taxonomy): domain Eukaryota; kingdom Metazoa; phylum Chordata; class Chondrichthyes; order Orectolobiformes; family Ginglymostomatidae; genus Ginglymostoma; species Ginglymostoma cirratum. The sequence goes on along the minus strand of JAHRHZ010000021.1, from coordinate 20,932,237 downwards.
GCTTTGGGTCCAGTGACCATTCAGAACTGAGGAAGAGTTCTGACCCGGACCCAAAAGTTAACTCTGTTTCTCTTCACAGATGCTGCCAGACCTGCTGAGCTTTTCCAGCAGCTTCTGTTCTTGTTTCTGATTTACAGCATTCACAGTTCTTTTGATTTTTATAGGGAATTGGAAGATTCAGTTGCTGCACAACTCTCATTGATAGCTGGAGGAGGAGTGCAGTTATAGGGTGAGAAGTTTATACAGACAGCATAAATTTGGACACAAACTTGTAATGGAAAAAGTAACACAAAAATATGTTAAAATAAAAGTGTCAGGAAGTGTGGTTTTATAATCAATACATAAGACTCTTAATATATTAGATTCTGAATGTATTCTATATAAGTAAAGCAACCATGTATTTTGCAATACCATTTTTAATCTCTTTCAATTTTTCTATGGTTAACAAAATAAATAATTAGCTGTCTGATCAGAATTCATTGTCCCTGTAACTAGAATATATGTTCAAAAGTGTTCTAAACAAACAGGTATATTACTTTGATAATTCAGAGGTTTTTGTTAATTATAGAATTCCTACAGAGTGGAAAGAGGCCATTCGGCCCACTGAGTCTGCACCAACTCTCTGAACAGCATCCCACCCAGCCCCCACTGCTACCCCATCCCTGTAACCCTGCATTTACATGGCTAATCCACTGATTCTGCTCATTCCTGGACACTACAGAAAATTTAGCATGACCCATTCACCTGAACTGCACATCTTTGGACTGTGGGAGGAAGCCAGAGCACTAGGCAGAACCCTACACAAACTCCGCACAAACACCCAAGGCTGGAATTGAATTCAGGTCCCTGCCACCATGAGACAGCAGTGCTAACCACTAGCCACCATATAATATGAGCAATACAGACTTTAAAGATTTGGTTTCCTATTGCTATGCCCATTGCCATGAGAATTAAGAGCACTTTTTCTATCGATCCAGAAATAATTCCTTTAAATATTTTATTTTACAGCACAGTATTTTCAAGGAAACTAGGAAGAGAAGCGGTTTGAAGCAGAAAGGTAATTAAGATGCGAATGAATTAACTTCCTGCGGTAAATAATGCACATATCATACTAACTATGTTTTCCCGGTCCCGGGTATCCAGCAGAAGGTCTTTCTCTGTGGCTTGTGTAGTAAGAGCTAACACCTTCCCCCACCCCACCCAACCCCCCAACATCTTTCCCAGACATGAGCAACCACCAGGATTTCATTCTGAAACAGGCGCAGTGTGAAGTAAGGACAAAACTCAAAGTCAGGCAGCATCTGTGGAGAGAAACAGATATAAGTATTTAAATTTATGACCTCTTATCAGAACCGAAGAGACGTGCTAGAGCTTTTAAACCAATAGAAAGTTGGAGGAAGGGAAGGGACTTGGATGACATAAGAAAAAAAAGCATCTGTGATCCATGCAGGGAAGATCTGCAAAGTCTTTATTGAAGGGAAAGTTCTGATTGTTTTGTTGAGGCAAAATTTATGCTGAAGGATAATTAGAAGCCTTCTTAAAATGAGGTCAGCTAGCTAACTGGATAAAGGCTGACATTGAATGACCTTTATTTTGTATCATGCTGTAAGGATCACTCTAGCAGATTAAAGAAAGGCAGTACAATATGCTTACCTTGCTGTAATATAAAATGGTTTATTTTAAATACAAACTTGTGAACAAGAGTAAGCCATTTGGCTATGGAATCCTGTTCCAACATTCAATAAGATTTGTTATCAATAGTTCAGGTCATAACCTAACTTCACACACCTGCCTATGTCCCTTATCTTTAAAGGCATTTAGATAACAAAAATCTATCAATCACAGAATTAAAATTTACAATTAATCCAAACATTTAAATTTTAAATATTTTAACTGAGAATTAAGCAGTGCAGCACTTGAATGCAATCTTTATCTATTTTTACTACCTTAATGTCACTTTATGTTGATTTATTACTGTAGGAAATCTCAGGTGATTTGGAAGTCTTTGAAATATCTTTAGACCTGGCTTACTGATTAAATGGTTCCTACATTCTGAAGTGAAATGTCCTAAAAATAATGATGTAGTATGGTTTAGGTCTCTGAGGTAAAGATCTGTTCTTTCCAAATGTTAAGGACCATAACTTGGTTCATAAGTTCTTAAAATAGTTTCCTGAAAAAATTGGCATCATGACCTCTGTCTTTCTGAATAACCTGCATTTTTATCCTGTCCTTTTCCCAATTCATTCAATTTAGCAGCTACTCTAGCTTTTCCTCCTCAGCAAGATATTCCATAGTGGCCCTCTGCTCAGTAATTCACTGGTCATGCACAGTTAAGGTTTCCTCCAGTCCTATAAATCTTTGTTGGGTCTGTGTCAGAGTGATAGTAAGAACCTGCACATCAGCACATCAGCTCCTAAAATGCTAACACTCAAAATCTGCCTTAGGGATAAGATATCCCTGGTGCACACCACCATGAGTTTGACTGCTGAACCATACTAAGGAAAATGGCATGCAGCCAACTGGGTAGAAACACGGTTGAGACTATATCATGCTGAGCAATCTGAGTGCTGTTTTTATGCTAGCTGTGCTGTGTTCTCTGGGAATTACCCCTTTTTTCATTGAATAAGCATCTTTGCTATGATTTGTACGTTCATATAAACATCAGGAAAGGTAGTTATTAAAAAAAACTAGCAATTCAGTGACCTTGAATACAGCAAAGTATTAGCGAATGCCAAAACACTTCACCACTAGAAGTCCTTCAAAGCATTATTCAAGGATAGGGAAATGCTGTCGTATGTTAGACCACCAATGTACACAGTCAATGAATGAGAGAAGTGCTTCAGTAAGTTATCAGTGAGCGAGTTATTTATCTCAGTTGTCTTTTTTGGGAATGTACTGAGCCAGGGCCAAATGTGCATTTTATAGGAACAGCTGGTTGGACATTAGCATTTTCTTAGATTATGGATCATTATTATAAAATGCCTGAAAGTTAACTATATAAATATATTTAACCCAGTGTGAAGGCTTTTCCTATTTTCACATCACATGGTTTCAAATGAGCTTGTTTAATGCAATTAGATTTATTATTCAGTTTTGCGAAGATGGATTTGCAAATTTGGTGTGGGAACGGGCTATTTGGTCCCTAAAGCCTGCTCCAACATTTGACAAGTTTCTTGGCTGTTCTAATTGCGGAAGAACTTACTTGAAATATTTCATAATACTCATCAGAGATAAATTCCTTGAGAATAAAGTACAATAGGATGCCCAATGAAGGAAGTCAAAGATAGTATCAAATTGAAAGAAAGACCATACAATTCTGTAAAGATTAGTTGCAGGTCAGAGACTGGACAGACTATAAAAACCAGCAAAAGGATGACAGAGCAAGGAGTGAGAATTTAAAACAAAAATTTAAAGCTGTCTTCACTGTTGAAGTACAAATGAAATCCCAGAAATGATCAAAGCAAAAGGGTAGCCAAAATCTCTCATAGCAAAAATGCTAGAACTTATTATTGGGAAAGTTATAGCAAGCACTTAGAAAATCTCAATGCCATCAGACAAAGCCAACATAATTTTATGGAAGGGAAATCATGTTTGACTAATTTATTACAACACCTTAAAGAAGTAACATGCAACTTTCAGAGAGGGAAACTTGTAGATGTGACGTTTTTGGTTTTCTAAAAGACATTTGACAAGGTGCAACATCAAAATGTTATTAAACAGAGTAAGAGCATGGATAGTGAATTGATTTCCACGAGGAAATAAGAAGTAGTGACAAATAGGTAATTTTCATGTTTGCAATATGTAATTAATAGAGTGCACAAGGATCAGTGCTCAGGGCTCAATCACTTGCAATCTAAATTAACAACTTGAATGAAAGGACAGAAGCAAGAGGCCAGGATTGAAGGAGTGCAAAGATCCCAGAAGGTTTTAATTCTGGGAAAGGTTAGAAGATAAGGAGTGCTGAGACCAAAGAAATATTTGAAATGCAAAATGAGAGTTTGAAGTTAAGTTGTAGACAAATCAGAAGCCAATCCAAGTTAGCAAACACGGGGGAGGGGAGAATGGGTGAATCTTGTGCTGCCACCAGGACAGGGCAGCAAGGTAGGTGGGGGAATTGTGTGAGAGGTCAAAGGTCAGATTCTGCAAGCAGGATGAAAGTTTGCAATTAAGTTCTTAGAACTTTAATGGAGGGAAAGCTTCCAAACATTGGAACATATGCATGTCATGCATGCTCATTAGTAAGATCATTTTCCAGAATTAAATTCCACATCCTAATTAAGTTTTTTTTGTGTGAGTAATGCAGCAGATGAGGTGCAGTGTTTGCTGTACTTTGGAGTGAGTTTTGTCTTCTTTGGTGAATGTTCATTTACACCTTTCAATGATCGAGGTTGGCTAGTGGCTGTCACCTTGCATGAAAGTTGACCAAGGGATGGAGCCGGGATTGTAATAGTCATGGGTCAGGAGGCTGGCTAAGGGTGTAAATCTGCTGGCCAGGAGAGGCTGGCTAACTGTGGAACTGCAGAAGATCCATAAGGTTTAACTGCAGCCGTCCACTCAGAGCCCAAATGATACTCCAGGCTTGTAATAAGCGAAAGCCTTTCTGCCATTTAAATATGGCACAAGGGTCGTCAAGGGTAAAGGGGGGGGGGAATGCAACTTTCTCTCTGCCCCTGCTGCAAGATTTACCAAGCTACACCTGCACGTATGTGCAATACGCTGAGAACAAAGTAATTGTGTGAGAAAGGTCAATCCACCCATGAGCAGAAAAGACACTTGTACACTCACAACCAAACTCCAAACATGAACAGGAAGATTCTATCAATGTTTCAGTTAGGGTATAGGCAACAGGGCATAATTTGGTTACGTTTAGTTTAGCGATGGAAAGGGATAGGAACATGCCACTGGGCAAGAGTTATAGATGGGGGAAAGGCAATTATAATGCGATTAGGCAAGACTTAGGAGGGATAGAATGGGGTAGCAAAATGCAGGGGATGGGGACAATCAAAATGTGGAGCTGGTTTAAGGAACAGATATTGCGTGTCCTTGATAGGTATGTCCCTGTCAGGCAGGGAGGAAGTGATAAGGTAAGGGAACCTTGGTTTACAAAAGAAATTGTATCTCTTGTTAAGCGGAGGAGGGAAGCTTATGTGACATTGAGACGAGATGGTTCAGATGAGGCGATGGAGAGTTACAGATTATCTAGGAAGGATTTAAAGAGAGAGTTAAGAAGAGCAAGGAGGGGACATGAGCAGTCATTAGCAGGTAGAATTAAGGAGAACCCTAAAGCTTTCTATAGGTATGTGGGGAATAAAAGGATGACTAGGGTAAGAATAGGGCCAGTCAAAGACAGAAGTGGGAAGTTGTGTGTGGACCCTGTGGAGATCGGAGAGGTGCTAAACAAATATTTCTCATCTGTTTTCACTCAGGAAAAGGAGAATATTGTAGAAGAGAAGACTGAGATACGGGCTATTAGACTTGAAAGGATCGAGGTTAGTAAGGAGGAGGTGTTATCAATCCTAGAAGGTGTGAAGGTAGATAAATCCCCTGGGCTGGATGGGACTTTTCCGAGGATTCTCTGGGAAGCTAGGGAGGAGATGGTGGAGCCTTTGGCCTTGATCTTTGAGTCGTCATTGTCTACAGGTTTAGTACCAGAGGACTGGAGGATTTCAAATGTTGTGCCCTTGTTCAAGAAGGGCAGTAGAGATGACCCAGGTAATTATAGACCAGTGAGCCTTACATCTGTTGTAGGAAAAGTTTTGGAAAGGATTATAAGAGATAGGATTTATAATCATCTAGCAAGCAACAACTTGATTGGAGATAGTCAACATGGATTCGTCAAGGGCAGGTCGTGTCTCACAAACCTCATTGAGTTTTTTGAGAAGGTGACCAAGCATATGGATGAGGGTAGGGCAGTTGACGTGGTGTACATGGACTTCAGTAAAGCCTTTGATAAAGTTCCACATGGTAGGCTATTGGAGAAAATGCGGAGGCATGGGATTGAGGGAGATTTAGCAGTTTGGATTAGAAACTGGCTTTCTGAAAGAAGGCAAAGAGTGGTGGTTGATGGAAAATATTCAGCCTAGAGTCCAATTACTAGTGGTGTGCCACAAGGATCTGTTTTGAGACCACTGCTGTTTGTCATTTTTACAAATGACTTGGACGCAGGCATAGGTGGATGGGTTAGTAAGTTTGCAGATGACACTAAAGTCGGTGGAGTGGTGGACAGTGTGGAAGAATGTTGCAGGTTGCAGGGAGACTTGGATAAACTGCAGAATTGGGCTGAAAGGTGGCAAATGGAGTTCAGTGCAGATAAATGTGAGGTGATGCACTTTGGGAAGAATAATAGGAAGGCAGAATACTGGGTCAATGGAAAGATTCTTGGTAGTGTGGATGTGCAGAGGGATCTTGGTGTCCAGGTACATAGATCCCTGAAAGTTGCCACCCAGGTTCATAGTGCTGTTAAGAAGGCATGCGGTGTGTTAGGTTTCATTGGTAGAGGGATTGAGTTCTGGAGCCGTAGTGTCATGCTGCAACTGTACAAAACGCTAGTGCGGCCTCACTTGGAATATTGCGTACAGTTCTGGTCGCCCCATTACAGGAAGGATGTGGAAGCATTGGAAAAGGTGCAGAGGAGATTTACCAGGATGTTGCCTGGTCTGGAGCGAAGGTCTTATGAGGAAAGACTGAGGGACTTGGGTCTGTTCTCATTAGAGAGAAGAAGGCTAAGAGAGGATTTAATAGAGACCTACAAAATGATCAGAGGATTAGATAGGGTGGACAGTGAGAGTCTTCTTCCTAGGATGATGACGTCGGCTAGTACGAGGGGGCATAGCTGCAAATTGAGGGGTGATAGATTTAAGACAGATGTCAGAGGCAGGTTCTTTACTCAGAGAGTGGTAAGGGTGTGGAATGCCCTGCCTGCCAATGTAGTTAACTCAGCCACATTAGGGGCATTTAAACAGTCCTTGGATAAGCATGTGGATGATGATGGGATAGTGTAGGGGGATGGGCTTAGATTAGTTCACAGGTCGGCGCAACATTGAGAACAGGGCCTGTTCTGCGCTGTATTGTTCTATGTTCTATGTTTGGATGAGTTCAGGTTTGTAGAGGGTTAAAGGTGTAAAGCCAGCTAGTAGAGTATTAGAATCACCAAGTCTAGAGGCAAAAACCATCTCTGGGTTAGAGAATTCTAATGATTTAGAAGTTTTAGTGAAGAAATATCTCAGAATCAGTGCTAAATAACTGATCCTTTATTCTAAAACTGTGCCCCCTGTTCTAGATTCCGCAATCAGACAAAACATATTCCCAGCGTCTATCTTGTCAAGTGCTGTAATAATTTTATATGTTTCTGTTAGATCACCTCTAATTCTTCTAAACTTCAAGGAATATAAACCTAGTCTATCTAATCACTCCTCATAGAGTCCGTCATCTAAGAACCAATCTAGTGAAACAAAAATGCTGGAAGTCACCAGCAGGCCTGGCAGCAACAGCAAAGAGAAAAGCATAGTTAACATTTCATAGTGTAATCTCTCATCGCAACTGGAAAAAGTTAGAGAAGGTTCCTGACCTGAAACATCAACTTTCCTGCTCCTCTAGCTCCACACTGTGTTGTCTCTGACTCCAACATCGACAGTTCTTACTATCTCCTAGAGATTTAATATGTTTTAAGCAAGGGGTGGGTAGGACAAAGAAATGCAAGGTCTGCCTTTGGGGAGAATTCCGGAGAGATTAAATGACAAACTTTTGTCTTATAGAGCCAAAGGGAATGATGATGAGGCAATAGAAGAAACAAAGTATCAAAAGACAGGGAGGAAAGCTGTGACTGAAAATCAAAAATAAAGGAAAAACTGATACATTAAAAGAAAAGGAAACAACGGGGATCGGGATGTGGTTTCAGTCTGAAACTGTTGAATTTATTGTTGTATCTATGAAGTTGTAATATGCCTAATCTAAAGATGAGCTGGTGCTGCTTACATTGAATTTCACTGACATCTCTGTCCTTGCTCACATTGTTCGATAGCCACATGTGCACAGTTGATTACCTGCCTGCACTCAGGTAAGGTTTTTTGAACGTTACGGAATTGGAGGCAAACCCCATGACTTCGTGCCTGACTGCTTCAATGCACAGTTAGATGTCTCCCACAGAAAGAACTTGGGAGTACCTGAATTATACAGTTGGGCCACTGATCACAAAATCCAGCACAATCCCTGAAAAGAGCTGGAAAAACATTGTTAGCTTGGCAGCTTCTGACATAAACATCTTGTGCCATTAGGCAGTCCACCCAGAAATGCACACAACTGAGCCACCATCTGTCCAGATATGCAAAGCCACCTGTAACACCTCTACTTTGGCATGCTCAGCAAGCTGATCGTCTGGCAGTGGACTTGATTCTATGGGTTTTGCTTCTTGGTCCCTCCTGTCATGACTGCCACACTTGTGTACCCATATGCACCATGTGGCTACACTTGTTCACCTTCACCGCTGCAGCCCACTCTGACTCCTTATCAGAGACAGTGTTAGGTAGTAGGACCAGGAAACCAATGGCTAACCCACACAGCAGAACTAACAAAATAAGCACTGCTTCTCTCGCCCTGATTTACCCAACAGTTGAGTACTGCTGCATATCACAGATATCTAGAGATAGATATTTACCTCTAGGAAGTCATGAGGATTATTTCTGGAGTGGTGACACACTCAAGTAGCTCCGTCAGTTAGCACACGCTGGCCCTACTGATGTCCAAAGGGAAAATGCTCTTCATAGAACGCCATGTACTGACAGCGAGTGAAACACTACCATTCATGAAGGATCTCAAAACAAATACCCCATGCACCCATCTGACATTGTATGGCATCTACTATAACGCATTCAACACACTACAAACTGATGACAATCTCACTTCTTGATGGAGCACCTCTAGCAGGATGACACAACCAAGTGGTGAAGTCCTAGGTTTCAATCTTCCAAGGAAACTCGAGACAAGGCTCAACTGTTTGAGTCTGGACTAGGGATGATATGGTCACTTGTTTACAAGTGCAACATGATGTGATTGTGGCCATCCACGTCAGACCATCAGCCACATATGGAACTTCTGCCCAGAAATAGTCATTCCTGGTGGCATAACAATTCTTCATAATGAAATGGATTTTAACCTCACCATTGAACTATTAATGCTTCCCCAGCCATACATAAAAAAAAACTAGGACATCAGCTGCCAAACTCTCCTTGCATCTTTATGTAAGGGTCATCCTCCAAGCCCATCACTGTCCATCACTAGTAGCAAATGTATATTGATGTAATGCAAATTTCTATGCATTAGCACATATGTCATTACAGCCTGCATCCTTCACTGAAAAAATAAAATTGACAGCCAAAGGATACTATCAGTTTAACGTCATAGCCAACCTGCTCGAACAAAAATTCCTAACCTAAATAAACTTATCTGTATGCAGAGATCGGTTGGTTCCACTATTTCTTTACCCGAATTTGACTCTAAACTATCTAGGATGTCATCACTCCTTATTTGTGCAAACTCTCTCTGATAACTGAAACTTGTTACTACAGGCCAGTAAATCTTGAAGATACAGACACATAGTGAAGAGGAACAGGGGTTGGCCACTCAGCTCTTTGGGCCTGCAAGGACTAGTTAGGGATTGCCAACATGGCTTTAAGAACAGGAAATCATGTCTCACTGAAAAGGTGACAAGGAAGATTGATGAAGGCAGAGTAGTAGATGTTGTCTATATGGACTTCAGCAAGATGTTTGACAAGGTTCCACATGGCAGGTTGGTTAGCAAGGTTAGATTACATGGAATCCAGGGAGTTCTAGCCAACTAGATACAAAAGTGGCTTGAAGGTAGGAGACAGAGGGTGGTGATAGAGGGCTTATTTCTCAGACTGGAGTCCTGTGACCAGCAGTATGCAGCAAGGATCGGTGCTGGGCCACTGCTTTTCATCGTTTATATAAATTATCTGGATGTGAAAATATGAGGTATGGTTACTAAGTTTGGAGATAACACCAAATTAGGTGGTGTAGTGGGCAGTGAATAAAGTTATTTCAGTGTACAATGGGACCTTGATCAGATGGGCCAATGGGCCGAGGAGTGACAGATACAGTTTAATTTAGAGAAATGTGTGGTGTTGTATTTTGGTAAGGCAAACCAGGGCAGGACTTATACAGTAAATGGTAGGACCCTGGGGCATGTTGCTGAACAAAGAGACCTAGGGGTGCAGAGGCATAGTTCCTTGCAAGTGGAGTTGCAGGTTGACAGGGCAGTGAAGTAGGCATTTGGCACGCTTAGGGGAGTAGGGAAGTCATGTTATAATTGTACAGGACATTGGTGAGGCCTCTGTTAGAATACTGTATACGATTCTGGACTCCCTGCCATAGGAAAGGTGTTGTTAGACTTGAAAGAGTTCAGAAAAGATTAACAAGGATGCTATTGGAATTAGAGGATTAAGCAAAGGGAGAGACTGAATAGGCTGGGGAATTTTTTTCCCTGGAGCATTGGAAACTGAGGGGTGATGTTATAGAGGTTTATAAAATCATGAGGGGCATGGATTGGGAGAATAGCCAAGGTCTTTTCCGCAAAAAGGGGAGTCCAAAAGAAGAGGCCATTAGTTTAAGGTGCGAGGGGAAAGATTTAAAAGGAACCTGAGGGTCACTTTAATGCAGAGCATTGTGCGTGTATGGAATGAGCTGCCAGAGAATGTGGCAGAGGCTGGTTCAATTGCAACAATTAAAAGGCATCTAGATGGGTGCAGAGAGATATAGGCCAACTGCTGGCAAATAGGACTAGATCAGTTTAAGATATGTTGTTGGCAAGGACAAGTTGAACTGAAGGGTCTGTTTTGTGCAAGATAGAGTTCTATGGCTCTATGACTGCTCTGCCATTCAGTACGATCATGGTGGATCGTCAGATTCAGTACCCTATTCCTGCTTTCACCCCATACCATTTACCAGTAGCCCTAAGAAATATACTTATCTGCTTCACGAAAATATTCAATGTTTTAGTCTCAACTACTTCCTGTAGCCGAGGATTCCACTGGCTCATCACTCTCTAGGTAAATGTGAGGTTCTGCATTTAGGAAAGGCAAATCAGGGCAGGACCTATATAATCGTAAGGTCCGGGGGAGTGTTGCTGAACAGAGCCCTTGGAGACCAGGTTCATAGTTCCTTTAGAGTCGCAAGTAGACAGGACAGTGAAGGCGGTGTCTGGTATGCTTGCCTTTATTGGTCAGTGCATTGAGTATAGGAGTTGGGAGGTCATGTTGCAGCTGTGCAGGACATGGGTTAGGCCACTTTCAGAATACTGCAAGAAATTCTGGTCTCCCTGCTATAGGAAAGAAGTTGTGAAATTTGAAATGGTTCAGAAAAAGATTGACAAGGATGTTGCCAGGGTTACAGCATTGGAGCTGTAGGGAGAGGCTGAATAGGCCAGGGTTATTTTCCCTGGACCATTAGAGGCTGAAGGGTGATGTTATAGAGGTTTATAAAATCATGAGGGGCATGGATAGGGTAAATAGCCAAGGTCTTTTCCCCAGTGGGGGAGTCCAAAACTAGAGGGCATAGGTTTAAGGTGAGGGGGGCAAGATTTAAAAGGGAACAATGGGGCAATTTCTTCATGCAGAAGGTGGTGCATGTATGGAACCAGCTGCCAGAGGGAGTGCTAGAGGCTGATACAATTACAATATTTAAAAGTCATCTGGATAGGTATATGAATAGGAAGGGTTTAGAGGGATAGGGGTCAAAGGCTCGCAAATGGGACTAGATTAATTTGGAATAACTGGTCAGTATGGAAGAGTTGGACTGAAGGGTCTGTTTCCATGCTGTATACCTCTATGACTCTATGACTCTGGGTGAAGAAATTTCTCCTCATCTTGGTTCTCAATGGCATACCCCATATCCTTACATTGTTACCCTGCATTCTGAATTCCCCATTCATGGCAAATATCCTTCCTGAATTTACCCTGTTAGACACAGCCACAAAAACAGCATAGTCATGAAAGGAGTTACAGCAGTGAAAAGAAAAATAACGTAGAAGAAGTAGAAAGATAAACAAAAAAGCAGGACATGGAACAATGTAAAAAAAAAGGAACAAATAAGCTCTGAACTTTACCTCAATAAAAAAAATTCATAGATCTTCAACAAGTGATGAAAATCAAACTTAATTGTGGATAGGATAGTGAGTGCAAAGTTCACTGAATTACAGCTACTTAAGCAACATAAGAAGTTTTACCTTGTAGATGAAGCAATAAATAACCTGAAGAAAAGATCTCTGAAAATCCTACTTCCTCACATGGAATAAATGCATTTGGTTTTTTCATGGATGATAAAGAAGATCCAGAAAAGATCTTGAGATTAGTTGAAGACCAGCTCAAGGTACAAATCAACTTCTGGATTAAAGACTCCAACTCCCGCCATGCAGACAGAAACCTCCAAAAGTCTATTGATGACTTTATTACAAGTTGCTGTATCAAAAGATATGAGTGTAATTTCTTGGAAGAATAACCCTCAGAGTGGCTCATCGAATTGGTAATCTCCTCTACTCCAATTACTACACCAATTGCAGGAAAGATCTCCTGGACAAGGAAAAGGGTGATGCCTTTGATGCATTGCTGCAAGATGGATGCCTACATGAAGTCAGAGTGGTAGACCAACATCAATTACATGCCATAGGTGCAGAAACATTATTGCTAGTCAATAAAGTGCACCAAACCAGCCAAGATCTCTCATAGGTGCAATTTGTCACACCTACCCAGTAGTTGTGCAGCATTCTTCCACATCTGCAAAGCATGTGGCATGAAAGGACTTTGGGTACATATGCACAGAAAATTTGGTTACAAAAACCAAGAGAAGTACAAAAAACGTGTACAAATGCAAACGTGCCAAGACTGTACACAGCCAAAGGAAAAAATAAGATTTGGAAAGTAGCCAAGCTTTTCATACTGTTAATCCATACGCAAAGTTGATGATATAAAGTGAGTGGAAGATTTTACAACCGACAATTTTCCACTGATAGGAAAAGAACTTTCATATGTCCCCAAAAGTTAGATCTACATACCCCTGAAAGCCAAAATTAATACAGGCACTAGTGCAAACGTACACACCCTAATAGACGTGTGCCCAACAAGTGGCATTCCATGACACAACCTTAAAAAACCCATCTCACCGCACGTAACAGATTACTAATACCATGCAATGGCTCTACCAGATTGCAGTGCTAACGTGTGAGTTCAGTTTGGGTTTTCCTGAAATCTTCTACCTGGTGGATACCAGTAGTCCAGCAGTAGCAGCATTAGTGGTATGCTCAGATCTCAATATAGTGACCGTTCAAGAGATTCAAACCATATCCAGGGTGGTGGGAATAAAATAACTACAGGACTTATTCTTCAAGCCCCAAGGAGAAAGAACAAGATACATCAACAATGAGCAGGTAGGGAATGATCACAGTTACACGCCAGACAGAGAATGTGAATCACGATCACAGGCATCTGCATTCCAGCAAAGATTTCTGAAACATACTACCAGCCCGGACTGAATGAAGTCTTTACTGATCATGGTGCTAACATGAAGATATACACAAGTCAGCTCAGACTGATGTAACGTTTTGGGCTGTACTTCATCCTGGTATCACTTTGCCAAATCACAGCTGCCTTTGAGCTCTAATAAACTGTCAATTTTTGAAGACTTGTGGCCTCACTTGTTTTTCTTGGGAGAGAGATAATGCATTCACAACTGTTTCTCCACTATAATTGCCATGCTTCAGTGCAGTTTTAGTGTTTGATCTTGGTTGTTAGATATCAACCTCCGTTCTGAACCCAAACAGATGACAGGTGACTGCTAGAAAAAGAACTTTCCAAAATTTGCAATGCTGTTTCCTCTCTCAGTACCAATGTACTATGGCTACATTCTAGTGCTCACTTCATGGTATGATGTGGGCTTCTCTTTGCTAGTTCAAATTTCACATACCACAGAGACTCAAGTTCTTATTGAGAGAGATGCCTGAAAGGTTATTACCTGCAAAATATACTAATCTGACACTCAGAATGGCACATACAGACTGGGCTGTTTAATTATTTATGTTACTATTCCATTATATACATGGTTGAATGGCTAACTGATGGACTAACTTTTGGCTGTCTGTACGTCAACTGACAAACTGGCTGTAAGCCTAACTGTTGACTGCACAGAGAGTAATATAGAGACCCTTTATATGAGAGCATCACATGCTGTGAAGTCATCCAGCTATCTAAAAGATGTGGTGCCTTTCTGAGACCTGTGCCATAATAATACACATATCTCTGCCTCCAAAATGGCAAGTCAGTTCACATGTCAGAGCTACTGCTTGATGATTCCTCCTTGGCAACACATTTTTCAAAGGCTACCACTTTTGTCAAGAGCAAAGCTCGAATGAGGTGCTTACGCAGCATGGAGCCTCTACACTTTTGGCAAATTCTCAAATCCTAATTGAATGTTCATTCCTGCTTAACCAGCATCATTTCCTGCTTACTGTTACTGGGTGGGCAATCATCCTCCCTGAGAAATTGGCAAATTCTACAAAGGCATTTCAATTTTGGGTGACCACACACCAAATTTACCAGGCTGCTTGCTACCAAACTCACCACTGCCATGAATGTAAACCCAGATCCACAATCTATGTAAAACCCATGGATGTAGGTCCAGGGGATTTGTCACATTAATTTCCGCAGTACTATTTCACTTTCCTTAAACTGAATTCTTCAACTGACATTGGAATTCAGCTTTCAATTGTTTAGCTCTCCCACAGATATACCACTTTCCATGTAAGTTATATCGGTAACATGGAAAGTGGTCATGCCACAGCACCTTAGATTTTTATATTTTTCACAACCAGTGGCAATATGCCTTTACTCACTTCCTCCTAGAAGGAGTAACTGAGATAAACAATACACCATAGTCTGCAAACTGTTACAGTTAATATCAATTAATGTCAAATACTTGACATGTAGATATAATGACCTACATTTCCCACTATGAACAACATTGGGGTTATCAGCATCATTATTATGGAATAAGTTAGTCAGCATTCTAGCATCCACAAGCATGTAATTGAAAGTGGGAATTTAGAAGTTGCTGTCTAATTTGCCCTTCTACTCCTTAAGCTGTACTATACTAGTTCCACAACAACAATTTCAACTGAGAAATACACTTGAACTGCTTATTCTTTCCCATTTAATACAGAAGAAAAAAATTGTGGCTGGTGCATACGGAGGTACTTTTTTAATATAATGGCACAATAAGTCATGATTACGTCCAAACAACATCTCTGGCACTGAAGTCTTACCTTTGCAAGTGTGGAGTTTGTTTCTTTGAAATATTATTATTGTTCATGATTTTAAAAAGTTAAATTAACATTTATTTAACCTTTCTTTTGCCTCGCTCCAAATCCCATGTTTGTTTTCTTCTTTTTCTTTTCTTCCTTTTATTATTTTCTAATTTAATTTATACTGCCTAGTTTAAAGGTGCTCAGGCCCTATGCAGTTGAAGTTGGAGCCAGGGAAGCCAAAAAACTAGTGGAGAGCTGCTTTGGCATGGCTCCTCACCTCCAACGTATGTTCTAAGCAATTGCCTGGTAACCGTAAGACACTTGGCCCATTGAGTCCATTCTGCCATTCAATGGGACATCAGGTGCCTGCTTCTTTCAGCGAGTTAATACTGTTGTCTCACAGCACCAGGGACCTGGGTTCGGTTCTAGCCTTGGGTGACTGCCTGTGTGACATCTGCATGTGCTCCAAGTGTCTGCATGGGTTTCCTCCAGATGCTCCGGTTTCCTCCCACAGTCCAAGGATGTGCAGATTAGGCGGATTGGCCATGCTAAATTGCCTGATAGTGTTTGCAGGTAAGGTGGATTAGCAAATGTGTGCAGGGTTATGGGGATAGGCTGGTGGGGTAGTTCTGGGGTGGGATGCTCCTCAGAAGTTCAGTGCAGACTTTATGGGCTGAATGGCCTTCTTCTGCATGGTAGTGATTCTGTGATTCTTATGAGGTCATCAGCCTGTGAAATTAAAGTTGTATTTAGGAACCATTTTGCACTGATGTGGATAATTTCCTGACACGGTTTGCCCTCAAACCACCAATGATTTGAGGCTGCCAGCTCAATCAAGCCAGCCTCCCAGACAGAATAGGAGGTGCTGCCTTGGGAGCCAACAACCCAATGGTCTCAATGTGAACTTTACTAGCGTCAAAACCTCCCCAACCCCCGGCCTCATTGCATGACCAACCCTCCCTCTCATCCCCACCTGCTTGACCTGTCCATCTTCTCTCCCACCTATCCGCTCCCCCACCTCACTGACTGATCCCCACCACTGCCTACTTGCACTCACCTATCACCGTCCCACCTACCTTGCCCAGCCCCACCCCTCCTCTCTCTATTTATTTCAGAGCCCCCTTCCCCCTCCCCCACTTCTGAAGAAGGGTCCCATCCCGAAATGTCAACTTTCCTGCTAGTCTGATGCTGCCTGGCCTGCTGTTTTCACCTAGTTCCAGACTGTTATCTCAGGCTCCAGCTACAGCAGTTCTTACTATCTCTGATAGTTACGTCACATTTGTGTCATACCATTGTCACATGTCACAGATCCCCTCTAGAGGGCACTGTGTTGAAAAAGATCACAGTTACTGTTTGAGAGATAAAAGGTACTGCAGATGCTGGAGAATCTGAGATAACAAGGTGTGGGGCTGGATGAACACAGCAGGTCAAGCAGCATCATAGGAGCAGGAAAGCTTGACGTTTCGGGCCTAGACCCTGATGAAGGGTCTAGGCC
>JAHRHZ010000021.1:20827128-20915035 GCA_024137785.1 Ginglymostoma cirratum | reverse complement strand
TCAAGCTTTCCTGCTCCTATGATGCTGCTTGGCCTGCTGTGTTCATCCAGCTCCACACCTTGTTATCTCTTAATAGAATGCAAGCTCCTTTGTAAAGGAAAATCATAGATGCTGAACCTCCATCATTGTTTTGACCAGCAAAGTTCAAGCCACAGTATTGAAATGACAAGCTATGGTATTTCATAGATGTGCTCCCTTACGAGACAACACATGCCACAACTATTTTTTGACTACTTCCGGGTGAGTAGTTAGCCTATGCTTCACTTTTTCAATTTGTACAAGGGTGCATGCCTACCATGAGCATATTCTTTAAGGTTGACATCGTTGGGAATACAATATAAGCTATTTTTTAAAAAATTATTTATGAGATGTAGGCATTGCTGGGTAGGCCAAGTGGTGATGAGCTGCCTTCTTGAACTACTGCAGTTCATTGACATAATCAGTGCTGTTCCAGGATTTTGATCCAGCAACAGTGAAGGAATGATATAGTGCGTCAATTCCAAGACAGGATGGTGAGTGGCTTGGAGGGGAACTTACAAGGTGGTAGTGTTCCCACATATTTGCCTCCCTTGTCCTTTGAGGTGGCAGAGGTCATAGGTTTTGGATGATCTGTCAGAGCAGCGGTAATGCATCTTGTAGGTGGTACACAATGTTACTACTGTGTGTTGTGGTGAATGGAATGAGCTTTAAAGTTGGCAGTTGAGGTGGTAATCAAACAGGCTGCTGTGTTCTGGATTGCATCAAACTTCTTGAGTGTTGTTGGAGTTGCACTTGTCCAGGCAAATGGAGACTATTCCATCACACTCCTGACTTGTGTCGTGTTGATGATGGTTTTTGGCAGGTATTTGGGAGACAGAAAGTTAGCTATGCAGTACAGAAGTCACAGGGACTGACCTGTTCTTATAACTGTGGTATTTTTCTGGCTTGTCAAATACAGGTTCTGGTCAATAACTCCCAAGATATTGATCATGGGATTCAGGGATGATAATGCCATTGAACAGTTAGTTAATAATAGAGAATAATGGAGAAAATGGTCAGTCTCTATCACTGGAGACAGTTGATTGGAACTTCTGCGGTGTAAATGACACTTGCTACTTTTCAGTCCAAATCTGGATCTTAATACTAGAATCATAGAATCCTACAGTGTAGGAGCAGGCCATTCAGCCTATTGAGTCCACACCAATCCTTTGAAGAGCATCCCACACAGGCCTATGCCCCAATCCTGTCCCATAACCCTACATTTCCCATGACTAATCCACCTAGCCTGCCCATCCCTGGACCCTATGGGCAGTTTAGCATGACCAATCCATCTAACCTGCACATCTTTGGACTGTGGGAGAGAACCGGAGCACCCAGTGAAACCCACGCAGACACTGGGAGAATGTGCAAACTCCACATAGCCTGAGGATGGAATCAAACCTGGGTTCTTTGTTCTGTGAGGCAGCAATGCTAACTGCTGAGCCACCATGCCACTCTGTTTTTGTTTTAAACTCAATTCGTTTATAAGGCTTGCTTCTTGGACTGACGTTGTAATTTCCAGTTTCATGTCAACATCATAGCACAGAAGTAGAACAGTACTATCTGGAGGCTTGCCTACAACCTCCTGAGTTAGTTTGGGAGATTCCCAAATCAGTTCTGCTTGATACACAGCTCTAAATGGTCAGAAGTAGTGAAAGTTTCCACTTTCAGTTAACAGAGACTGTGGAAAGGCAGCTACCAGGGCAGGGCAGGTGTGGGAAGGGTGAACACCCTCTGGGGATCAGGGGAAAAACCTATCTATATATGAAACTCCAGTTTGCATACTCATTTATGACAAGAAGATCTGATACACTTTTAAAAATGCGATAAGGATATTAAAGGAGGAATTGCTGTAGGTGATCAAACATTAAATAAAACTTGTCTTCCACTTTTCTTTTTGGATTAACTTTACCGCCTTAGTCTAGGTTGAACACGCCTGGCAACAAAGCAATATAAGGTACTTGTGCATGATAACTCAATGCTGTCAGTGTTTAAAAGTTCTTTCTTTGAAAAATGTTCAAAAACATTGTTGCAAACACACACTAATAGCCTGTGTTATACACTCAATTCAAAGCACCTTTTTAAAATTAAAATGTGCAAGCTCTAGTTTCCTAAGCAAGGTAGTGCAGTTTGTGTAAAACAGAATGAGACCTTGATTTCCATCTCACACAGCTCCCAATAAACGCATTAAGCCAGTTATTAAAAAATGGAAAAGCTGTAATGAAACGTCATTTTGCAAACCAGGAGCATGATGCATTTTTAATGTACTGACACACACAGGTTCAT
The DNA here is from genome assembly GCA_024137785.1 of Ginglymostoma cirratum. Taxonomy (NCBI): domain Eukaryota; kingdom Metazoa; phylum Chordata; class Chondrichthyes; order Orectolobiformes; family Ginglymostomatidae; genus Ginglymostoma; species Ginglymostoma cirratum. The sequence goes on along the minus strand of JAHRHZ010000021.1, from coordinate 20,912,731 downwards.
GCATTAGACAACATTTTCCAGTTATTTGACTGAATCTGATTTAATACTTCAATGGAATTGGACCTGTGGTAGGAGGGCAAAGAGACAGTCAGAGAGAGACGTGGACTCGGGCTGCTTCAAAATCTGCGGACGTGTTAATGGTGGTAAACATTGTCCAATCAGTGAGCATCCCCACTTCTGACCTTATGACAGAGGGAAGGTCATTGATGAAGAAGCTGAAAATACTTGGCTGGAGACAATCCGCTGGGGATTCCCACAGCAATGTCCTGGAGTTGAGATTAATCACAACCGTCTTCCTTTGTGCTAGGTATGACTTCAACCAATGGAGAGTGCAACTGAACATCAGCGAGTAGGTCATCCCTTCACAAATACCACTTGATGTCACTTTTGATGACCCATCCATCACTTTGCTGATGATCGAGAGTAGACCGATGGGCTGATAATTGTTAGGGTTGGCTTTGTCCTGGATTTTGTGTTCAGGACATACCTGGCTATCTTTCAATGTCATGTAGATGTCATTGTAACTGTACTGGAACAGCTTGGCTAAGGGCATGGCTTGTTCTGGAGCATAGGCATTCAGTGCTATTGCCAGAATGTTGGCAGAGTCCATCATCTTTTTAGTATCCAGTACATTCAGCATCAAGTGGAGTGATTGCAATTGTTCAAAAACTGGCACCTTTAATGCTGAGGGCCTCAGGATGATGCCAAAATTGATCATCCACTTAACCCCTCTGGCTGAAGATTGGTGCAAATGGTTTAGCCCTGTAGTTTGCATGGATCTGGTAGGCTTCCCCCATTCATTCAGGAGAGAAACTTTTTAGGAGCATCCTTCTTTTATTTGTTCACCCCCATTCATGATTGGATGTGAGAGCACTACAGAGCTCAGATCTGATTTAAAAACCAAAAGAACTGCAGATGCTGTAAATCAGGAACGAAAACAGAAGTTTCTGGAAAAGTAGCTGGCAGCATCTGTAGAGAAAAAAAAAAATCAGAGTTAACGTTTCGGGTTCAGTGGCCCTTCCTCAGAACTGATGGTAGCTGGGAAAATGTCTGTTTATGTGCAGAAAATAGGGAGGAGGATGGGGTAGGGAGTAAATGATAGAGCCCGAAGAGAGAGAAAAGAGCAGTTGGATAGACAAAGGAGTTGATAATGATCTGGCTAGGAGGGTGAATAGTTGTTAATGGGGACTGTTAGTGACCACCAACAGGGTGTGTGTAATGGCAGGCTATGTGATAAGGCCTGGGAGGTGGGGTAAGGGACTAGGACATGGGAGAGTTTAGGCCCTAAAATTATTGAACTCAAGATCGAGTCTGGAGGGCTGCAGGGCTCCCAAGCAGAAAATGAGGTGCTGTTCTTCCAGCTGGCACTGAGGTTTGCTGGAAGACTGCAGAAAGCCAGAGACAGAGACGTTGGCCAGGGGACAGGGTGGTGTGTTAAAGTGGCAGCAACTGGAAGCTCAGGAACATTTTTTTGTGAGCAGAACGTAGCGGTCACCCAGTCTACGCTTCGTTTCCCTTGTTTTCTCTACGCTATATTTTCCTTCATAGAGGAGACCACATTGTGGGCAGCGAAAGCAATAGACTAGAGTCTGGGAAGTGCAGGTGAAGTGTTGCTTCACCTGGAAGGTATGTTAGGGCTCTTGGATACTGGGGAGGGAGGAGGTAAATGGGCTGGTGTTTTATCTTCACCAGTTACAGAGGAATGAGTCGTGGGGCTGTAGGCAGGAGTGGGTGGTGGTTGGGGGTGAAGGAAGAGTGGACCAGGGTGCCCCAGATGGAACAATGCCTGCAGAGGGTGGACAAGGGAGGGGAGGGGAATATGTGTCTGGTGGTGGCATCTCACTGGAGGTGGTGGAAATTGTGTCTTATGATCTTCTGGACGTGGATACTGGTGGGATGGTTGGTAAAGATAAGGGGAGCCATCGCTGTTGCGGGAGGGGAGAGAAGGGGTGAGGGCAGAAGTGTGGAAGATGGGTCGGACCTGGTTCAGGGCCCTATCGACAATGGTGCTGGGGAAATCCTGAGTTCAGGAAGAAGGTGGACATTACTCCCTTATTGAAGTTGGCATCATCTGAACATATGTGACAGAGATAGAGGAACTGAGAGAATGGGATGGAGTCTTTACAGGAAGTGGGGTGTGAGGATGTGTAGTCCAGGTGCCTGTGAGAATCAGTGGCCAGTCTATCCCCAGCAATGGAAACAGGAGATGTCGAGGAAGGAAAGGGAGGAGTCAGAGATAGACAACGTGAAAGTGAGGACAGGGTGGAAATTGGAAGTGAAATCGATGAATTTTTCCAAATTCGGATGAGAGAGGGAAGCAGCACCAATGATAACAAGAGTTGTGGGTGGGGGCTGGAATAGGAGTGGAACAAGGAATGTTTTCCCAGCTACCATCATTTCTGAGGAAGGGTCACCGGACCCGAAACGTTAACTCTGATTTTTTTATTCCACAGATGCTGCCAAACCTGCTGAGCTTTTACAAAAGCAGAAGTTGCTGGAAAAGCTCAGCAGGTCCGGCAGCATCCGTGAGGAAAACAATCAGAGTTAATGTTTCGGGTCCAGTGACTCTTCCTCAGGACTCCGATCTGGTCTGTTGGTTGTAGAGTTACTTAGTCCATTCTATCACATGCTGCTTATGCCAATTGGCAGCAAATAGTCCTGTTTTGCAGATTCACCAGGTTGATATATCATTGCTAGGTATGCCTGGTGCTGCTCCTGGCATTCCCTCCTGCACTCTCCATTGAACCAAGGTGGATCTCCTACCTTGATGGTCGTGGTTGGGTGGGAGTAATGCCAGGCCTTGACATTGTGCACATTTTGTTGGCATACGATTCTACTGCTGATAGCCCACAGTGCTTCGTCGATGTCCGGTTTAGAGCTGCTAGAACTGTTCAAAGTCTTTCCCAGTTAACATGGTGGTAGGGCCACACAGCACGATGGAGGGTATTCTTAATGTTAAGACAGAACTTTGGCTCCACAATGACTATGTAGTGCTCACTCATACAGATATTGTCATTGACCAATAATCAGTGACAGGTAGATTGTTGAGGATGAGGTCAAGTATGTTTTTCCTCTCTTGATGGTTCCCTAAACACATACTGCAGATCCAGTCAGCAGTTGTGTCTTTTAGGACTCAGCCAGCTCTATCAGTAGTGGTACAACTGAGCCTCTCTTGGTGATAGATACCATGGTCCATTACCTAGAGCATATTCTGTGACCTTACCACTCTTACTGCTTGCACTAAATGGTGTTCAATAGGGGGGGTATTGGCTCAACAGCCAAGGGGAATTGGTAGGTGGTCATCAGCAGGGAGTTTCCATGCCATATTTAAACTGATGCTATGAGTCCAGAAGCAATGCTGAGGACTCCCAACACAACTCTAGTAGGCCTATTCTGCTGGTGGGACAAGGATGGTGTTGGTCGTTCTTGGACATGTTAATTCGCATGAAACCTTGCCTTAAAGACAATGTCAGGCCGTTGCTGGACTAGTCTCTAGGAAAACTCTCCCAATTTTAACACAAGCCTTCAGATGCTAGAGAGACCAGGGTTTGCCATTGCAATTTCAGGTGCCTAGTTGCTAAAGTAGACAAATCAACTGGCTTCAATTCCTTTGTTTAACCTAGTGGTTAGCAAAATGGTTTCCTAACCCATTTCAGACAGCAGTTGAGTAAACCATATTACTGTCACATGTCGACTAGCTCAGGCAAGAATAGCAGATTTTCTTCACAAATTAGACATTAGTGAACCAGACGGATTTTTATGACAATCAGTGATAGCTACATTTGACTAGCTTTTAATTTCATTTTATCAAACTGACATTTTACCCTCTGCTGTGGTGGGGATGTGAACTCATGCCCTCAGCCTTTGACTTTGGATTACTAGCCCAGTGACATTCCCGCTAGACCACCACCTCCCCTGGGGAATGTTATCTGATAATGACAATCTTTACACATTGCAGGTTTTACTTTAGGAATGTTCAATAAGTGGCTACATTATACAGCAGCCTTTTAATATCATCAGAGTTACTTAAGCACTCAAATTCCACGTGAACAGAGAGGACCCTAAACTTCTTACCCCACTGCAGCTGGCTGATTCCCAGCCTAAGGGTCAGAAAGATACAGTGAGTGAGTGAATCTGCCTCATCAGAGAACTGCAGCTGTTTTTTTGGGGAGATGATAGCCTCGTGGTATTATCGCTGGATTGTTAATCCAGAGACCCAGGTAATGTTCTGGTGACCCAAATCCTGCCACGGCAGATGATGAAATTGGAATTCAATAGAAATCTGGAATTAAGAGTCTGACAATGACCACGAAACTATTGGCAATTGACAGAAAACCGATCTAGTTCACTAAAGTACTTTAGGGAAGGAAACTGCCATGCTTACCTGGTCCATACCACCTGTGACTCTAGACCCACAGCAGTGTGGTTGACTCAACTGCACTCTAAGGTGGGAATAAATGCTGGCTTAGTCAGCAATGCCATCAGTCCCGTGAATGAAAAAAAAATCTGTTTCACAGTAAAAGTGACCCAGGAGCTGTGCTGCAGCAGTGAAGAAAGAGGGTCTATTTAATGTTTGTTAATAGACAGAGTAATTTGATCAAGGTATTCCTATCTGCACAGCCAGATGTGTGTTACTGTGCTCTGAAAGCACTTGCAAATGCTCTCTTCTAGGACTGTCTGTGCCTCAGCTGGTCTCTGAATGAACCAAGGCACAGAAGCAGGAGTACGCCTTTCAGCCCTCCTACCTGCCAAACTCCCTCAGAATCATATGTTGCAGTAAGAACACCTTTCACTTTTCTAAAGTCCAATGAGTAAGGGCCCAACTCACTCAATGATAATCCCTCATGAACCTTCTCTCAACTATTTCCAATACAAAAGTATAACCTGTTCTGAAGAAGGGTCGCTGGACCCAAAACGTTAACTCTGCTTTTCTCTTCACAGGTGCTGCCAGACCTGAAGTTTTCCAGCAACTTGTTTTTGTTCCAAAAGTATAACCTGTCCTGTAGTAAGAAGTCCAAAATCTTCACAGTATTTCATTAATGCCTGTACAGTTGTAGTAAAATTTTCCTGCTTTTATACTCCATTCCCCTTCAAAGGGCAACACTCCATTCACCTCCTCATTACTTGCAGTACCTCTCCACTAACATTTTGCAATTGAAGTTCAGGTCACTCAGACCACTCTGTACGACAGCCTTGTGCCGCCTTTCTCCATGTAAATAATGCATTGTTTTTCTATTTGTTCTGCCAAAATGGATAACCTCACATTACTCCATCTGCTCAATATTTTTCCTACTCACTTAACCAATCTACATCCCTTTGCAGACTCTGCACATGCCTGACAATTAGCTTTCTTTAAAAATCTACCTTTGTACCATCAGGAAGTTTGTTTCCAATACAGATGGCTCCTTCATCCACATCATTAATATAGATTGTAATTAGTTAAAACCCCAAAAATGATCCTCGCAGCACTCTATTCCAATCTGCAAACCTGAAAATGACCCATTTTTTTTTCCTGACTCTGTTCCCTCTTAGTTAGCTAATCCTAGCTCTATACAATATTTCACTTCCAACAGGAGCTCACATGCAGTAACCTTCTAAGTGGCACCTTAATGAGTACCTTTTGAAGATCCAAATACACTATTTCTAGTATCTGCCCTTTATCCAACCTGCCTGTTACATCTTTAAAGAATTTTTAAACCATCATTAATTCTAGATTTCAGCAATGACGGATGTTTGACTAATTGGCCCAGTTTCCTCCTTTGCACCTCCATCTTTACTTGAATAGTGATGTCCCATTTGTAGTCTTCCAACATGATGGGAACTTCCCAAACTGATTTTTGATCCTCTGATCCCTTCCCGGACTGCACTGATCTTATCATTTATAAACAGTGCTACCTCATCTCCTTTGCTTGTTTCATCTTCCAAAATGTCAAATTCCCTGAATGTTCAGCTCCCAGCTGTGGTCAGCTTACAATCAGGGATGGAAATTTTCCTCTGTATTTGGTGACATGGGGCTTAAGGTCTTCATTCCATTGCCAATGGTATTTACCCAGTGGTAAGTAGGAGTTTCACTGCAGTGTTGTTTGCAGGCTCCCTCAGCCATTCAGCACTGCTTGAAGGTTCCAGCATTAGGAAGAGAACCTCACTGACATCTATGCCTCTGCCTGTGCTCCCCTAACAGTGTCTTCGACTTAAACTACATTCCTTTTTGCTCCCCTTTGCTTGTAGGTCCTCTGTATCACACTGATGTGATCAGCTTTCTTTTCCTCCCTGCAGTCTCTGCTCCTTTTCCACAGAAGCTGTGAGAGCATCCAACTTTTTGGACAACTGCAAGGGCTGAAGTTCTTCTAATGCTACCTCCTATATCTCCATCACAGTCTCTCTCATCATCCAATCCTCTTTTCCCTGATCACAGACCAAATGTGAAGAACTGTGCCTGAAGGGCATGTCTTCCTCCTGTAACAAGATGGTCAGGTAACATTCTCCCCTCTCCTTTGCACCACAATGTTTGAACCTTGCAACTCCAGCTCAATAACTCTGAGCAGGGGCTCCGCCACCTGAAGGTGTTATGATCCTAGCTGATATTGTTAGCGGGTCAGTCAGGTCCCAGACAGGAACCTGGCTTGATAGTTCATATTTTTTATTTGCTCGGATTTTAACAAAATGATCTCTCACTGAAGCATAACCATAAATGCTGCAGATTTTGCTTTAAACAATAAAACAAATTCATTATAAAAGAAATGGAAATAAAATAGATTAATCTCAACTATCTACCTGCAAGATAAATTCAAAGATTTCCAAACAGTAAAAATGTAATCACATGAATCCCCAAACAATTGAAAAGAAACAATATAGTATTTGTATAGTACCCTAAATCACTACTCTTGGTACAGGGCCTAAAACACCACACATATGGTATTCACACCAGACTCCTGTTCCTAATACAGAGGTAAGTTTAAGTCACTTACGACAAACCTTTAGACTGGAACTGCTGATAGGTTCTTCCTGGAGCTACCATACATCCGAGCCTCAACGGACCCAGCTTTAAATAGCCTCTTCAGGATTTTACGCCAATTCTTCTGCTCTGGGTCCCACACTTACTCTTCAATTCAGGGTAACCTACTTCTCTTAAGCCTACCCTTCTCAGGAGCACAGATCTACTCAGCCATCCTATTTCGATGAATTTACAGGGCTGCTCTACTGAAAGTGAAAAGCAGAACTAAAATCTCTCTCTCCCTGTTATGGGTGTCTCCCTTAAGTTTCAAAAAAAAAACTCCTGATATTTTAACAGGAGTCTGCCTATCTTGTTTGGTCATAAACCTCTACCAATGTACACAAAAAACAACTACAGGGAAATATAAAATTAATCCTCCAAAACTATTTTTAAAATCACTATGGCCCACAGAAATATATACAAATCATCTCACAAAGTTAGAAAACAGTTTATATCACATAAGACACTTAACGCAGATGTGGTTGCTGTGAATCAGAGAGATATCCAATAGCTCCCACATGATTCTGCTGCAAATTATTTTGATTCTATTATCTAATTAGATCCAACAGTTTGGAATATCGCTCAATGATTATCAACTGTATCATAGAGTTTACCCAGTTATAACACAAAATGAATGTAACACTTTCACCTCTCCAACACAAATTTCAATCAGATGGGAGAGTGGTTGAAAACTAGAAAGTAATCAATCGCCTGCTTGAACAACTAATTAACACTTCAAGAGTTCAGCTGTCAGGTCTGTCTCTACCATTTGGACTATTTCTTTCTTTGTAAAAGGCCAGACAACAGTTCCTCACAACACCAAATTGCCTCATTTATCAAATTCCCAGATATAGGCAGTCTCCAGCTGTCACCTTTATACAACTTACTATATTCCTTACGTACTACCTTCTGTAATTTCACTGTCTCACCTACTTTTACACCCTTGATTCCATACTGCCAAAAAAATCTATTGTTTCTGCCCTTGAAGTTTCAACAGTCTCAGCACTCTCAGCATTTCAGATACCTATCAGTTTTTGCACAAAATACTTCATTCTGGTTTCATTCTCTAGCTCTATTTTGAAGGTTATACCCTCTTATATTGTATTCTCCTATCAGATGAAATGTTTCTGTATACCTAACCTAACCCTTATCATGTAGAACATTTTGACTAGATCATCCTTTTACTCTTTGACAGTACAAACTAAGTTTATGCAACATGTCCGCATAACGTAACTCTCAGTGCCAATTAAATTCTGGTGAATTTGCATTATATCTACTCCAAGGTCACTATATATTTTCAGGCTTTTGATGCCCATAACTGAACAAAATACTCAAAATTGGAGTCAAAAGTTCTGCACTATCATTTCCTCATCGTTTAATTTTGACCTTGAAATAAAGAAAACCATCGCATTAAACAAAAAAAAACTCTGATGCTGGGAATCTGAAAGAGAAGTAGAAATTTGACGTCTTCTCATAGTTGTGCTTTAGCTTTCAGCGTGTCTCTACCTCCCTTTGCTTGCCATAACTTCTAATAGCACCATCCAATTCAACTGACTCAAAGTGGATGCCCAATTGAATTCCCTACGCCAGTTTATGCTCTCTTGAAACTTCCAGTTACTATCTATGCAATTTATTGTCATCTGAAAATTCTCTTCTTCCATCCAAGACATTGATGAACCATCAGAGGATCTAACTTGTCACATAATGCTATTCAGAGAATATTCCCTTTATTCTCAACTGTCTTCCACCTCCTATCAAATTGCCGAATCCTGTCACAAGGTTAACTACAAAGCTGCGCTTCTGGAGGTCAGCATCAACACCGTTCATGCACATTCCCCTATAAACAATGCCAGTGACCGCTTTAAACAAAATGCAACTTGATTAGTCAGACATGATCCAGCCTTCACAAATCCATGAGAACTCTTTGATCAACCAATGTTTGTTCAAGTGCTCAATCATTCTGTCTCTGATGATGATAGGGCCTAACAAACAACTCCTTGTGTTTCACTATTCCTGCATAGCAAACTGCTGAGTTGGTGCTTCCATCATTTACATGTCTTCAGCAAGTACTCACCAACTTATGGAAGCTGACTTGCTGGGGGAAGTTGGGAACACAGCAAAGGGCATACTCAAGCAGCTTTCCACATTCCTGACCTGAAATCTGCTGAGGGTCAATATTTTCAATAAGTAGTATCCGGCTTTTGTACATAGCATATGATAAGCAGCAGCATTGAATAATCTGAAACATACTGATTAAACTAGGAGGGGATTGACTGTTAAGGTTAAATTGACGGAAGCAAAGTATTTTTAACAACTTGGGAATTAGTAAAAATATTACTAACACAACATCCATGGTGTTCCTCACAGGAGGTCCAAGGAGACAGGAATATATAAGTAGCATCACAACCTTGCTTGGGCAATATATTGTTCTGCTGTTAGTGAGCTGTGTGTCACCTCCTGTTCCTTTAAAGCCCGAAGGTCACGTTGATGTAAACAGACACATCCTGTGGTTGATTTGAGGCTAATTGCTGGGGCAATTTCTCCCTGGATTGACAGCTGCTTGTAAAACTCAAATGCTTCCCCAAAGTCCGAAGACAGCAACAGAAAATGATTCCCTTACCTTCTCTTTGGAATATATTTTTAACGTATAACACTGATGCTCGTGTATAATTGAGTACAACAGTCACATCTTGTTCTTAAAACCTTCAATGTGAGATTAAAACAACAATGATTTTTACATCATATCATTGATCTTTTCGTGTGACATAAATATGCCAGTTATTTGGTATAAAATTCAGAACGAGCTTTTGAATAACTAAGCTTTTAATGGCTTCTCTTAAAAATTCCCCAACTTTTCTTTGTAGTAATTAGATCGAAGTGGATTTTCAAAACAATTACTGTTGTATTGTACTGTAACGTACCTTATTGTAGGACTGAAAGCAAAAAGCTAAACTCGTGGAAGACTTGGATTCAACTCAGAAAATCTAACAATTTGCATGACTCCATTCGCAGGCAATTCATTTCATTATTACAAAAATGCAGCTAACTTGTAGAAAACAAAAATTAATTAAATGGAACATATTAAAGCCCTAAATAACAGAAGAACATGGTGCACCATGCAGATTTGATGATTCAGGGTATTTGCATTGTACTGGATGGATTCTTCATCTTGGATGTGGCATCAAGTGAAAGACTGAGCTTTCACTACTAACAGACAGACAGAAAATGTATACAAGCTCCCTAAGCAACATGCATATGCTGTAGCATTTGTCAAACCAAGAGAACCAGCATGTTGCAAACCCCCTCAGCCATGCAATGGTAAGTGACATTGAAACTGCATGAAGGGCTAGAAAACACTCACCCGCAATCCTGAGATGAAGTTGGCCGCGTTGGCAATTTCTCATTATTGGATGGTCTGCTGGTCAGCCAGTATGTTTCTGCCACTACAACCTTTCCCTCCCCCACACACACAACATGGAATAGTGGAATGCTAGAGGCAGCCTGGGTTGGAACAGGGCAGGTATGTCAGCGCTGTATCCCAAAAGACACGACTCCAGTGCATTGCGGTGATCATAGCTGCAGCATAGGACATCCAATGGGGAGGCACCCCTTCCACTATGATGGCTGACTGCTGTATCCACAGCATAATTTGCTCTATGTACAAGTTTTCAGAGGGAACTTCCATCTTGAAGCACCTTTGCATTCCCCACACCTATACTGGCAGCACTTACCTCACCATTTAAAAAGTCTCCAGGGTCCCACCATATCCACTTCCAGATTCCCATGTCAAGATAGGGCAATGGAACTAACATTCAGCAAATTTGCATCCTTCAAATTAATCATTCATTTTTTATTTAAAATTTTCTTCTTTGAAACTTTTTGACTCCTTGTTAAGATAACAACCTCCTTCAGAAGCACTTCTTCAGGTTGTGTTGCGGAATGTGAGATTTGTACATGCTTTAATAGAATTTATTTTTGTCTAGATAGCTGAATTTTGAATTAATGATGTGAGTTTTTGTGAGTGTATGAGGGGAGTAATAATTAACTTGGGAGTACCTCTGCAGCCATGCTGCATTTAAAAGGCATCTGGATGGGTACATGGATAGGAAGGGTTGAGAGGGATATGGGCCAAATACTGGCAAATGGGACTAGATCAGTTGAGGAAATCTGGTTGGCATGAACAAGTTGGACCAAAGGGTCTGTTTCCATGCTGTGTATCTCAATGATTCTATAACTTGATTGGGAGGCAGTTTCCAGAACAAATACGAGTTTGTGTTCATCAGGAGTGCTTATGGCTGAGCAAGGTAAACAACAATGCATCAGGGTTTCTGTTAGAAATTTCCAGACTTGGTTCTTTTTAAGCTCAGGTAAACAGCCACAGCTGCAAAGTAAGGCATTTTCTTTAGTTTCAGTTTGGGGTCATTCTGCAGAAGTCCTTGGATGAAGGCAGATGTCTAAGGCAGTGCTCCTGAGAAAGGGAGAACATAATTAAAATAGATTACCTTAGAGCACAGTATTAGCAGTAGCTCTAGACTAGAAGCGCCTGAATAACAGCCTAAAGAGGTTATCTGAAGCTGAGAATATTTAAACCCAGGTGTATGAAAACTCCATCAAAAGGCCATCAGATTTTCTAGAATGCAAGTTGAAGTCACAGTTAAATCTGTCGAGGTATAAACAAAAGGGATTCCCTCTAATATGAGTACTGTACACACCTTGAGATAAATGGATTAGATTTTACAATGTTTCAAAATCTCTAAACTGTAATCAGTTCGGCCTTATTCTATTTAATCTTCATTTCTTTTGTGAAAGACCTTTTTTATTGCTAAAGCCAAAACAAAGCATTCTGGAATCTATCAATCCAGATCTGGGATCTGATCTGTCACAATGTTAGAAACTCAGTGAATGTGGACTAGCAATTTGACTGCCAGGGCACCGCAGTTGAATGTGATCCTCTCCTCGTGCAACACCCAATGTCTGCACGTTTAACAGTGATCTGGAGTGAGAAGATTGCCTTATTTTTCCATCCATTCTCCATTTTAAGATGGCAGCTTTACATTTAACAGACCTCCTAACCACATGCCAATGTTTTAATATATGAAGTAACATGAATATCTGAGTTCTTTAATAAATAAGATAGTATATACGTTTTTATTGTAACCTCCCCTTGTAAAAGATTAAAATTTTGTTACATTGAATCATTTACTGATAGCTCCGACTATAAATCAGCCTTAATGTACTGTAACACTGATTGAATCTTGAGTTCATGAAACTAAGGGAGATTATGTTCAAAATCTTTAAATACACAGGACTCACTTCAGTTTAAAACATGTTGTAAGTGCTACTTCCACTAGTCTGAGAAGAAAACACGAAGGTAGAGGTTCAGAGATTTTGTTCACACAGCCAAATTGTTTTGCCAGTATTAAAATGACAAAGTCTAAGAATCAACATGGGGATCACAGAGGTTCTTACATTTATTTGTGCTGAACAGACAGTGATAATCCATGAAAGGAACCTTTTCAGCAAGCAAGCATTTCCAAGTACAATCAGACAGTTTCTCTAAGTGAATAGCAAAGCAATAAAGTTAGACATTCATGGTACACAGAGAGTCGGATTTGTCGTCTTACGTTTTCCGACTCTCCCTGCAAACCAAGACTACAATTTGTAAAATAGCAGAATAGTTAAATGTCCAGTCTTATTTTGAGGCGACCAGTCAGGAGAGAACAGTCATATAAAATTTATCTCCCAAAAAAATAAACTATGTATAAAAAAATTTATGATGCTCACTCTGGTCTACTGGCCATAAACAATTGAACAGGTTTTCAGCTTGAAATTGAGGTAACTGTAGGCCCCAAGAGGTAGTAGTGTGTAATTGATTGTTCAACGTACAGAGAAATACATGATAAACATCATCATTTGAGAGGCTTTGCAAAGTGAAATGTCCAACAAGTAACCAAAGTCTTCCTTAATATGCATTAGACAAAAACAAATTCAGAAGGTTCTCTTAAATCATAGTTCATGGAACGACATTTTAAACAAATCACAATATGTATGTTTTTTTTTAAATAAAACATAAGGCAGTCTTCGTTGGAAGATACAATTGAAGAAACAAATTTGGCAAAAATGCAACTAGTTAGTACCTCAGCATTCGATGTACAGACGGATATGCACCATATTGTCTGAAGAGCCAGCTGAGAGTATGTCAAGGTTTTATAAATTCTGATGGAAGCCAGAAGGAATCAGCTTTGGTTGTACTTTGGCTCAACACTAAAGCCTTACTGTCAGAGATTCTCCTGAGAAACTACACCCTCCCCATCTCCCTGGCCTAATAAATGTTAAAAGTAGCAATATTGACAAGCAGAAAGCAAGATAAAACTCTACATAAGAAGCATTTTAAAAATACATCTGGTTGAAACATTACAAAATGAAAAAGAGAAAATCACATTTGTGTAAAATACATGAAAATATGAATCAAGTATGTTTCTTACAATCTACTAATTTAAACACTTATTCTTGATTGAATTATACAAAAAACTGAGCTTGTTGCTTCCTACTTACAAAGCTTCAAGTTTGCTTTGAAGGTTTCAGAATAGAAAGTAATTTAAAATGCTTTTGTATCCAAGGTTTTTTTTTGTTTTTTTTACAAAAATACTTTGATTAGGGATTAGTTGCAGTCCTAAAATTTTAATAATATTTTAAAAGTGATGTTGATAGTAACAAGTTCATTTCTTTTTTAATGTCAGGAGGTAGGTTTTGGTCAATTGATTAATCCATTTTCCTTGAATTCATTTGAGGTACAAACCTGGACAGTTAAGTTTCAAACATTACTGATAAAATGAAAAGTCAAAGCAATAGAAACATTTCCACGTTATTAATTGTAACACAAGAAAAAATCTGTTAAAATCATTGAGTAATTCAGTAAAAAAGAAAATTGCATTCAAGTTAAAAGTATGTACAGAAAATGAGTTGTACAAACTGGGATTGAATAACTTGTAAAATTCAATTCTATGGCAATATAGAAATGCTATCAGGTATTCTTGTCTCCTCTTTCAATAATTAGACTGTAAAAAGTAAAATGAATTTAAACTAAATTCAGGTATCAGTGTTTAACCGTCCATTCAACCGAAAAAAATTATCCTGCATTGTATGTGTATAGCAGCATGCACCCGAGAGACTGTCAAACTAATTGATTTAATCAGAGGTAGTTACAGATAATGGGGTAATATTGCAACTGTCACTAAAAGTGCTGGTTTAACTGAGTATTCATATGGATTGATTGGATGGAGGAGGAATGATTTGAAGATCAGTTACACAGCGTGTGTTCCCAAAAATCAAGAAATGAGTTTGCTCGATCCATCCACATGGCAGTGCATCAGAGGTGAAGTCACCTTTATATGTGGTTCTTATTGGCTGACTGATGAGGAAAATCAGTTCCCTTTCCAAGTTTCAGTGACTTACACTGAAGTGGAATTTCTTGATTTCGGTTTGTATCCCTACGGACCTGTAAAATAAAATGTCAATCTTTCATCCTTCCTTCAGTTAATGAATATACTTTTTTAGGTGTTGAGTTAACAGCAGAATTAAATATATATTTAAAAAAAAAATCAGCCCTAGGAGTCTTCTTGAAATTAAGAGTAAGTGAAAATCAATTTAAAAAAAAAAGAAGTCTACAAAAAGGTTTCTAGAAGAGCAGTGCCTAGCCCTCATCTTTGGTGTTCTATCCAGGCTGTATACTAAGTCAAGGGGTGGGTGTTGGTGCTGTTAAAGCTCATTCATTTTTAAACAGAAAAGCTGCTTCTCATAAAATGCCCATATTATGTGCAATGTATCTGATGTTTTCCTCTTGCATTATTTTGTGCATTGCAGTGAAAAATAAAACTCTCTTTTTTGACCCACTCACCCTTACTTAGCAGCTCAATAAACTATAAGTATGTTAAGAATTAAAAAAGAAAAATGGTAATTAAAGGTTGTATCAATAATCTGTGTCCCCTGTGTTACAGCAGTTTTTATCATCATTAAACTTGGGACTGTGAAGGGATTACAAAAAGATGGATAGCAAAAAGTCTTTCAGAGGATGCGTTTCTCCCCAGAATAAAGTGGACAGACCAATGTTAACTGGGAAAAAAAAAAAGTGGTCAAGGTAGTGTCTTCTCCCTTCAAAAGACCCAACTGCTGAATGAGGTAGAAGTAAAATAGTGTGGTTTCTTAATCTTCCTCCGTGGATTCTTGTGAGGATGTCCCTTCACCTTCTTCCTGCAAACAAAAACAAATTTGTATTATGTCAGACAGCTTCTTCAAATAATACTGTCATGCCCTCCCTTTCCACAATGACTAGTTCGACAAATAACGCTGTTGTTTTTTTTAATTGCTGAGTATTTCGGGAGGCCTAAAACCGGACATGCTTAACCACAGACATGAGAGAAAGTGCATTGATTAAATTCCAGTTAAACCGCAATAAATTTTCTACAACTGATGTCATCACCACGTCTGTACAGCTTAAAAGCCTTCAATTTTTGCTGAAAATAGGTATTCATATAACTGGACATTATAAATTATTGAATACATTTATCAAATATTTGCAACATTAAATCTAGCAAGCACTCAACATTTACCCAAGCCCCTCCACCCGCCCTAAAATAACCATGTTTCCAAAACAGCTAAGTACTTTACTTTTATTTGCTCCTAAAAAAAGTAAAGCAAAAGACTGTATTATGTGGTTTAACATTTGTCACCTCATAAACTGAGAACTGCCAAAGATGACCACCTTAAAATGGCTGCAACAGTTTCATAGTTAAATAGATTTGATTTTCCACATGGCTTCATTTTGTCTGGGCTGCTAGCTGACACAATTTATAACTCTCTTCCTTTCCCAGGCCACTACAGTACACCATTCAGTAAAGCATGCCTTAAAGCTTGTCTGCATTATATGACCAAGCTTCCATTCATTAGTGTTTGAAACACTTCAGCTGTGAAGGGGCTCCTAAATGCTACCATGTGTGACACTGCTGCACAAGAGCAGCATGGAGAAAAACACTAGGTTTTAATCACAGGCCACTGCTCTGCAATCCCTTTTTCAAAGGTTTCCATGATCCCAAAGACCAAAAAGGGTGTAAATCCAGGAAACAAACACACAGTATTAAATGAATGGAGGACAGTTTCAACATATTACTTTAGCTGCATCCAGCCATCAGATTTCACACCACTTTTGTTTAGTCTGCTTTGGGTTATGTGGGAAATGTGGAGTGCATGAAGGGAAGGCCCCCTGCTAACCTAAGAGCTTCAAATATTTAAGCCAGTAGGCTAATGCCTCTTGACTAGGCTGCAGGCCATGACCCTGAGAGTGTCTCTGGGGACCAGCAACACAGAAAGATGTAGCTTGATCAAAGCTTCAGATGGACTAAAGAAGGCAAAGTCAAGTGTCAGCTGCCCTATGCCCCAGCCTCTTCAATTAACATTTACACTCTAAAAAGACATGGCTATCCAGTAGATATACATATTTCTTGCCCAGTACAAATAAGTCAACATAGTTTCCAGGCAAGAAACTGGCCGGTTTACTGAAGTGCAATTAAATCACCAACAGAATTTCCTATAGAAATGACTGCACTTGACAGCTAGGGTCTGGTTTATTTAGCAAACTCTCCAAATACAAAGGGATCTAATAGTCTACTCTGGGGTTCTGGGTTGGACAATCTGAACTGTCTTGCAGAATGTTTCTCAGGTGAAAATGAAAGCAGAGGTTAGTATTTAATTCATATTCTTGCAAATATAGCATGCTGCATGAATGGCTCAAGTTATAAAAGGAATGCTCCCGGGCTGGAGGTTTCAGTTTATCACTAATATCAAGGGTCTGACGGGCTCCGAATACAGTTTTTTGGCCACAGGTTTCAGCTACTTAGGTAATACAAAGCTTCTACCTGGAATGGGTATAACCAAATCATTCATTCTGCCCATCTCAAAACACTGCATTTAAAATAGCTGCATATCATGCTAGTGCCTTGAAGTCTCTTCCAGTTGGCAGTCAAATAAATACTAGCATATCATCTGATACCTGTTGAAAAGTTAAGGCATGCCTATTGGCACCAACATTATGGATACAAATTACACGCACTATACATTACAAAATAACCTTCAGCAATGAACAGAAAGCTAAACTGGGGGAGAATTGGCCAACATTACTGGCAAAAATACCTGGAACAGTCTAAATTTCAGAAGGAGAACTGGTTGTTTTTCACTCTGTAAACTTCAAGCCTTTAATGCACAAGTTAGAAATTATCTTATCAGAAACTAGATGAGCTAAAATGATAATAATTCAACCGAAAGTAATAATAGGGATCATGACTATCACAGTTAGAAAGGAAAGAACACACAAGTATAATAGCTGTTCTTTTGAAACATGATTACATTTGAAACATGACAGCATTCACCATCACCTTGGCTAGTGGGTATTTACATTTATAAATTTAACTGACCTGTAAAATTCAGGGTTTTATTGTAACATGAAACCAAGTACTTTGTGAATATATTAAATGTATTTTAATACTATTGTAATGGAAAATACGTCTGGTCCAGAAGAGGTTCAGAGGAAGGTTGCTAGATTACATTTTAAAGGGCCTTCAGTTACCAGGGCTGACAAGAGAGCTGGGGCTTTATACTTCAGAAAAACGTAGACTTTGAAGAGATATTATTAGGGTCTTCTAAATAATGAAAGGATTAGATTTGCTTTAAGTGAATGGGCCAATTAAGCTTGATAGATGAGGGCGAAGCAAGGGATATAATTAGAAGTTATGAAAGCATAGGAGTAGGTTAGCTGCTGGCAGGTATTTCTTTTTGCAGACAGTGGCTGACCTCTACAATAAGTGGCAGAGAGTGTGGATATACAATAAATTGGTCATGTTTCTGTCCGTAGCAAATGTATCTATGTGTAGAAGAAAGGCCGATCAGGATAGGCTGCACTGCTCCAATCGCAGTGGTGTCCTAGACCTTTCCTGATAGGCTTTGGGAATTGGCAAAATTGTTCATCATGCTCAGGGATAACACGGTTACTTGGGAATGGATAACGATGTGGCAAGGTTGGCCATGCTAGAATGGAGCAAGCCTGAAATCAGCCAGTATTATCTTGTCCTGCTGTAAGCATTACGGCTGAGCATCAGGAATCATCCAGGTTTAGAATGCTAAATGTCATGTCTTCTGCTTAACCTACTTGGATTTCATTCAATTTCAATAGTTTTATTTCCAAACATTTATCTCTTTTTTTTTTCACATTATTTTCCTCCCATAGGCTATTTCTATGCATAGGGAAAAGGAAGAGGTTAATCTATTTTTGGGCGCTCACCAATAACACAGTGAAACAGCCGGCTTGATTAGTGTCCCATCCATTACCTTCATCACTGATGCAGAGTTGCAACAGTGTGTACCATCTACAAGATACACTGCAGCAACTCACCAAGGCTCCATCAATAGCACCTATCGAACCAATGACATTTACTATCTAGAACAGTTTCCCAAGGTGAGAGCAGAAAGTTTGGGGACCTGAATTCTGAGGCAACAATAGTTTCCATGGAGCTGCGCTGCTCTTTTAACAGGCATCTGTCCTTCCACAACTACTTCTCCCTGGTCTTGCTGACTTCCATCCTGCACTCAGTTCTCCACCCACATCTGCTCTCTCAGGTCTCTCATCGTCTACCCTACGACTAGTCCCCACACTCTCAGATCTCACCGAGGGGCTGTGGCAAATTTCATGATAGAAAGACACTTGATCTAGAACGACAAAGGCAGCAGGCACATGGGAAGACCACCAGTTGCAAGGTTCCCTTCAAATCCCACATCACCCTGATTTGGAACGATACCATTAGTCCCACACTGTTGCTGGGTCAATATCCTAGAAACCTCTCAACAGCATTGTGGGTGTACCCAAACCAGATGGAGTGCTGCAGGCCCACCACCACCTTCTCAAGGACAATTACATGCTGAATAAATGCTTGCCTAGCCAGCAACAGCCACACTCCATGAAAGAATTAAAAATACTGCCAAGCGTGTTGGACTGGCCCAATGACCACTCCGTCACTGATGAAAACCTCCCATTCAGTTGAGAAATACCAAGTCTGTGCTTGAGCGACTGTGCCAAAAACCACTCAAGGTTCCAGTGTCTGATAATTATCCAGTGACCTCAGCTGGAAAACGTGCTTGCATGTAACTCTTGAGAGAACAGGATCTAGCTTGGTTAGTTTTGGAACCTGGCTTGGTTATTTCTCACTGTTGCCTGCAGTATCACCTTCTGAAGACTGTAATGAAGGAAATAAAACCCATTTTAAATCCTCATTTCATGATGAAATAGGCATGGCACAGCACAATTCTGAACACAATGGAAAAAAACAACTATGACATATCATCAAAAGAGATTTTTCTTAAAAAAAAAACATGCATTATCAAAGAAAATGGGAAAAATGAGTAATTATATTCATTAAGTGCACCACAAGCCAACAAAATGAAGCGATGTGACTGTAGATTAACAAAGGTTACCTGCACTGTGCAGATAAAAATTCCTTCAAAATAAATGTGAATAGAAAGGCATCGTTTCAGATATTTAACTGTGGAGCTCCTTAATGATGCAGCATGTGATGCAGATGAAACTACTTTTGGTAGTATTCCATTATCAGGCTCAATTAGTAATTTACAATATGCTGTATATTCTTCAGGCATGTATTGAAACAAGGTTTACATGTTTGAACAGGAGGAGGAAAAATCCCAGGGAATTACTTGGTGGTGGGGAGAAGTCTGCTATCACAGGCACCTGCGTAAGAGTGGCTCACGGCTATCGACTCATTATTTATTCAGCCATGCACGGTCTCCGAAAATTTTCCTTCTCAACTTGCTTTCCTCTGCTCCTTAGTGCACCAATTCATCTTGTAGTATAGATCTGTGCACTTTGGAAAATGTCCAATCTTTCACCCAAGCAGTCACTGTTCATGTGTGACTCTAGATAGTGAGTATGGGTGGGCTACTTAACTACAAAAAAATCTCAACCAAGCCTGATCATGTCTTAAAACAATGCCTACATACGCTCTCTAATAAGAGTAGTTAAATGGTAACCAGGAGAGAGTTTCTTACAATTCTAAATCAGAAGTTACTAAAGTCAACTGTAGTTACTAAATTACATCTCCAGTTGACATCAAACAACTGAATAGTGAAGAAGAATCAAACCTGGGATGGTCTAGCCAATAAACTGGAAAGTTCCTATACCATTCAGGCCACTCAAAGAATGTGGATGCTATTATTTAATAATAAATTTAACTAAGAAAGTTTGTACTGGTTCATTATTTTCAATGCTGCGTAAGGGAAAATCTCTCTTTTGCATGTGTTATTTCCTGAGTTTCTGCTTCAAGTAGTCCAGCTAATCATCTGATGCATAGCTTTAATAAATTATTTCATTATTGTAACATATACACATCTACTACAAACAACCACTATTATTGGTATTACTACTAGTAATGATAGAGTACCTTTAAAGTAGAAAATGATCCCAAATTTCCTCTCATAGCCACGGCCAAAAACTAAAGCAGACTCATTAAAAGTCAGGCAAGTAAGGTGATCAGAAACTCCAAATGAATGAGGATTCTATTATGGATCCAAATGAAAGCCAGAAAAGTGTAAAAGTAGAAATGTTTAGAGAAGTGACATTTGGAGCTGAAAGTTGCCAATGACGGGATAAGGCAAAAATGGGAGATGCTGTTTGGTGTGCTTCAGCGGGATCTGGTGGTTGATTGTTAAACCAAAAAGGTGCCTGACAAAAAAGTTTCCACTTGCATTACTCGTCTGAAGGAAATGAAGATGCAAGGGAATAAACTTCGGCAAGGGTGTCTAATGATTTTAACATTAGAATGGTCTGCTTCTAAGAGTGTGGAGGGGATAGGAGTTGGTGGCAAGTGAATGGAATTGGTGGTAGCAGTTGTTGGTGATGGTCCCAGTTTTACCAATATTTAGCAGGATGAAACTGTAGCTCATCCAAGTCTGGATGGTGGATAAACAATCCGATATTGCCACATACATTTGGAAGGAGGAAGGATACAAAGAATGCATCCTTACAGGACTTCTGAAGTGGCAAAGTAGAGATGGTAGATAAACCAACAGAATAGAGATACTGTAGCTACAATTGTATAGGTACCAGAAATTGAATCAGTAAAGCCAGTGTCACTGAGCTGAATGCTGGGGAGAGACGTACAAGGAGGATGTGCTTCCCCTCCCCAAACAACCCTGCCAAATAATACATTCTGCTTCCTAACTTCCCAAAATCATTGTCATCTGCACAGCACAATTTAAAGAGAAAACTCTTCACTTGCTGGATGAGTACAGTTCAAATAACATTCAAGAAGTTTAACAATATCCAGAAAAAAGCAGCCTGTTTGATAAGGACCCCATCCAACTTAAGCATTAATTCCTATCAATGCCAGCATGCAGTAGCAGCAGCATCACTGACAAGATGTACTGCAGCAACTTTCATAAAGGACACGACTGATAAGATTAGTTTTTACAACATTCAATGATCACATGGTCGCCAGACTAGCTTTCACTTCCAGATATTTTTTCATTGAATTCAAACCCACAACTTCTGAACATTAGAGATAACAAGGTGTAGAGCTGGGTGAACACAGCAGGCCAAGCAGCATCAGAGGAGCAGGAAAGCTGATGTTTCGGGCCTAGACCCTTCTTCAGAAAAGGCTAAATTCCAGAAGGATTTATAAAAGGCCTACAGCATCATGACATTCTTTCTTACTTACTTTGTGAAGTGATTCATTCTGGAAGGTCGAATTTGAATGCAGAATACAGGGTTAATAGCAGGATTCTCAGCAGTGTGGAGGAACAGAGGGATCTTGGGGTCCACGTCCATACATCCCTCAAAGTTGCTACCCAAGTTGACAGGGTTGTAAAAAAGGCGTCTGGTGTGTTGGCTTTCAGTGGCAGGGGAATTGAGTTTAAGAGCCACGAAGTTATGCTGCAGCTCTTTAAAACCCTGGTTAGACCACACTTTGAATATTGTGTTCAGTTCTGGTCACCTCATTATGGGAAAGATGTGGAAGCTTTCGAGAGGGTGCAGAGGACTGCCTAGACAGGAGGGCAGGTCTTATGAGGAAAGGTTGAGGGAGCTAGGGCTTTTTCATTGGAGCGAAGAAGGATGAGAGGTGACTTGATAAAGGTATACAAGATGATAAGAGGTATAAATAGAGTGGATAGTCAGAGACTTTTTCCCAGGGTGGACATGACTATTACGAGGGGGCATAATTTTAAAGGTAAGTGGAAGAAGGTATAGGGGAGATGTCAGAGATGGGTTCTTTACACAGAGAGTGGTGGGCATGTGGAATGCGCTGCCGGCAGTAGTAGTGCAGTCAGATGCTTTAGAGGCTTTTAAGCGACTGTGGGATAGGCACAGAGGACAGTAAAATGTAAGGTATGCAGGGCAGACTGATCTTAGAGTAGGATAATAGGTCGGCACAACATCGTGGGCCAAAGGGCCTGTACTGTGCTGTACTGTTCTATGTTCTACGTTCTTATGGAACAGTGATTACCAAAAGTTGAGGTAAATAAAGTTATTTTGTTAGGAATATTCGTAGCAAAGGCAGAATGCTGAAACAGGGATAAAATAACAAGAGGCCTTAAGTGTTTTTCTTCTTGACAATGAGAACACCTTATGATTAGGTTACACAAATCTGCTGTGTAACTTCTTCACTGAAAACCAGTCTGAGGTTCTCAGTTGTAAAACCATAGACAGCGTGTTCTTTTTGCGACTTGGGCTAAATTTTAATCCAATTCACCATCAACAAGATGGGCAAGTTGTTAAAATGGCAGCTGGGGGTTTGCACAGAGCATTACCAGCCATCTATCTCTATGATTGCAACTCACATTCAAAACAGGCACGGGTAGACTACTCAGCTGGGGCAGAGAGTGAAACACTTTCCATCAGAGAGCCCAAAGCCTGAACAAAACTAATCACATCAGCCAAGATGGGCAGAAATGGTCTAATGAAGCCATGCAAAGTATTTTCCTTTCTGGACACTATATAACAGGAATACATCTGAGCCTACAGGAGTTAGAGCCTCTAGCCTCTTCCTCCCATCCATGCCATCTTAGTTCTTCCATCAGTCTTTAAGTTTCAGTCTCAGAACCCCTCATCCCCACCACCTTTGCTTGGGCCATTCTCTCATCAGATTTTCCCCTCCTCCTTACCAACCCCAGCATAGCCCAGGCTTCAACAGTTAACTCTCAGATAGTGTCCTCCTCTTGCCCAAAATGTACTGAATACCAAACCTATCACTTGTTAAAGGAGATAAATCCAGCAGAGGACCATCTGAATATCTGGATTTCCAAAGCACTGCTTTGGAAGACAGGTTCAAAAAATATCAAAGCAACTTCATCATGAATGTAGCAACATTTTTCACAAATGGGTTTCTTTAAATTTATATAGTCTACAGGGGTATATAAATATGTCCAATGAAACACTTGACATTGACCTATTTTAATGCTGTTGCAGATGTATACTACATTTACTGTCTTTCAGATTGAGTATCATTCTTCCCATATCTATAAGCCTCTGGGGATTTTCCAACCGAACTTGTATAATCCAATTGGAATTGTGCGTGTCCACACAGTTGGAGAAATGAGCTGCGTGTCCAATAGTTCAGCCTGTTTAATAGGGGAATAGATGACACAAACAGATCTTGAATGCCCTGTTTGATGTCCGGTCTACCCCAAACAATTGCGTTCCTCTCTGCGACTTTTACTCAACCTGGCCTTAAACCCTGTTCACTAAGACTGGAACGGCAGTGTTGGGTTGGCTGGAAGAAGCCAAGGGATTCTGCTTCAGTTTGCTATCTCTCAATTGCAGCCACAAGCGTCTGAACGGATGCTGTGTATGTATAGGATTGTTCGCAGCTGTTGAACTCCCCAGAGTCAAAGAGACCGCTAAAAATCCACTGTCAAAGTTCACACTTTATAATGGCTGGTTGGTTAATCTTTCAGACAGGAGTCACTACCCATTAGGAATATAACCTGGGGAAGGGATGAAAATTGCAGAGAGAAGCTCACTGCATTAGGAAATTTGCTATTTCAGAATCGGTTTGGAAGAGATGCTTCTAATGCTTATTTCATGTTCTATGTTCATGTTGGATAATATTATCTGCAGATCCTTGATCAATGTGTTGTTCAAACCAAGAGACTCAGCATTTCTCTAGGTTGACAAATCGAATTCAGAACAGAGGCAGTACTCATTTCAATCCTTGGACAAGCTGTCAAAACTAGGATCCAAAGTGTAAAATAAATGTCAAAAATCTTCAATTTGAAGAAAATAAATGAACAGATGCCCAAGCGCAACAGTCTTCCCAAAACCAACAATACCGTGAAGCAAACCAACAGTTTATTTATTTCACTGTCCGTTTTAATGAATTGCAGTTCATTCAATGGCTACGTGTTTGCCTGTATAATAACTGTGTGCTGAACCTTACAGACTTGGAATGCTTTGGGCAGTCCAGACTTTCTTCAGGACCCGATCCTGTTCGCAACAGCAGCAGCAGAACACCTCCTGAGTAATATTACAACAGTTAAGAGGTGACTTGCAGGATCACTGTCAAGTGAGAGGCAGCAGGCCAGGTACAGAGGTAGGACGGCAAGATTGCATGCAAGACCAAGCCACCTCCGTGGGCTATGCAGTGAGAGTGCTGCGTGTTAGAAATGAGATATGAGGGGGAATGTACAATACAAAGGAGTGAATCAGTTGGTGATTATATCCATCACATCGAGGAGTTTGGGAGAAAATGCCAAGTCCCTGACTGCAAAGCAGTTGAAGGCTTACCAATGTGCTTCTTAAAGCAGGTATAGATTTAATTTATTTCTCAAAGTGTGTAACCTCCAGCCCTGCACCTGCCTCCTGACCAGCTGCAGCCACGGCAGGGGTCCGCTGACTGGCCAGTAAAATGTGAATTACGCTAAAAAAATGGCTGCCAATTGGTGGCCAAAAAGCCTAAATTGGCTTCCTGCCATGGGTGATGGATTGTTGTCACTAAAGGAGCAGGAAGCAGGAACATGTTGGTGAACTGGCACAACTGTTTTTCTGTAGATTTTTGTGGGTATCCCCACTTCCAAATCCATGAACTCTCCCCACCTAGTGACTGAAAGTAGAAAGGAAAAAACAGTCATTATATTTGGATGCTCATAGAAATCTAGTCAAGCGCTACATAAATGCAAATTCTCTCAGACCAAAGATATGTTAGAAATACTTTTCATACCTTACTGCACTCATGTGTTTTGTGGGGAGTGGGCATAAAGAACTGGAAACATATATATCTTATACATATGACTGTGAATGATTTCTGAGGCACTTAAAGAAAAAAGATTTGCCATTAAATGACGTCTACATCTATCATAACCTCAAAGCGCTTTCCAACCAATGAAGTATCTTGGAAGTGTAGTTACTGCTCTAATGTGTGAAATTCAATGCCCATTTTTTGTGCACAGCAAGCTCCCATAGACAGCAATCATCACCAAATTGTAATGTTTATTAAGGACAAAATTGGCATTAATATCAGAAAAAAAACTCCACAGAACTTCTAACAATGCCTCGAGAACTTTTAAAAATCAACCTTGGCCGGGAGGGGTAAGGCAGGGTCTGACACCATTCCCTGGCTCCTACACCAAAGCGTTTGTCTGGATTATGTGCTCAAGTCCCTGGAATGGCGGTACTGGTTGAATGAAAGACTGCCAAGCTTACCACCAGCCCTTTAAGCAGCCTCTGCATGTATATACATGCCAACTTAATGCACACTAAAGCAGCTTCTACTTTACTGTGATGCCACTGTTGGGATTGCACTCAATCACATCTGCACTCAGCCTTCCCGATACACTAGAAACTCAAAAGCAATAAGCCCGAATCCCAAACTGCAGATCTTGTGCAACATAGAGCAAAGCACCTCAAGCAGCTGGAGTTACAAACTAACACTGCTTTCCATGCAAAGCCTGGAACATCATGATATTATGATATCGTTTTGATTGAGCTTTGTGATAAGTGACTGAAAGCAGACTCCGAGAAGCCTGTTTAGATTAGCCCTCATTACCTGCTGCAGGAGTGAAGGGTGATTTGACAGCAGGTTGTTGTGTGCAACATAGATGCAGTCATTAACCAGCTGATCACCCAATGAAACATGAGCCACAGAAAACTCATTCCCTATATTAGGGCCTCTTGTGTCACAATGGTACTGTCCCTACCTCTGAGCTACTGCACATTCCAACTATTTCCAATGTAACAAGTTATCTGGGTTCTAGAGTTGCCACGCTTATAGTGAAATGGGCTTACAAATTGAAACAGGCAAGTCTTTTAGGAGCATCCCACCCAGACCCATTCCCCTCCCCCTGCATTTCCCATGTCTAACCCACCTAACCTAAACATCCCTGGGCACTATGGACAACTTAGCATGGCTAATCCACCTAGCCTGCACATCTTTGGACTGTGGGAGGAAACTGGAGCACCCGGAGGAAACCCACACAGACACGGGGAGAATGTGCAAACTCCACACAGACAGGCGCCTGAGGGTGGAATCGAACCCAGGTCCCTGGCACTGTGAGGCAGTTGTGCTAATCACTGAGCCACTGTGCCACCCTTAAGTTTAACGTCAGGAAAAATCCCATTTTCATACCAGTTCAGCATATTGGTGTTGTTGATAATTCCAGTTCTTCTTAACATGTTGATTCTTGACAGCTCGAGCTGTCACTGGCAAGTATTGGAAGCCTCAGCCTGAATTAAAATAACTGAATCCCATTATCCAAAATGTCAATTCTATGAAGCAAACTGGAACAATTCTTCATAAAAATAGAACAGAATACCAAATAATTAACGAATCTGAACATAATGTCTGAATGGAGAAGAGGATTTGATGGGCCAAATGGCCTACTTCTGGTCCTATGTCTTATTCTCTTAGGATCAGTTACATAGCCCTCACAGTTGTCCACAAACATTTGTTCAACATTGGTTATTTTTAGACTTTCAATAGAGGAGTAATTGATTAGTTTCTGTCAGAACGAATTTGGACATATATTAGTATCACATAAATTATTCAAAGCATACTCTCTGCATGCTGCCACAATGTCATTTCCCTCAAGAACAACTTTGAATTGAATTGCTGCTGGACTTGGGAGTAGTATATGCTGATGTAGGAAACTTGATCGCCAGACTGAGCTCTATAGCCCTACAGGAAATGTAGGAGGGGGAGCAGGAGGCTGCAAATGTTGAACAGCCCCAACTATTTACCTACCAGAAAGCCCCCGGATCATTGGGAATGCGATTTTCACTCCGGCATCTTGACAGGCAGCTTAAGCTGCCTGGCCAAGGTCAGTGGGCCCTTCCATTGATTATGCGGATCAGGACTCAACAATGACACTGCGCTCCAACTGTGATTTTAACTCAGTCAGGCCTGAGCGGGAAAGTTGCTGAAACATCCTTAGCAACTAAAGTCAGGATTAGGACCTGCCAGAAGATGACAGGTGCATTTGTTTTAAACTTTCCTTGCTAGGGCTTGGTGACTTCCCTCCCTCTCTCTCTTTGCTGGGGTATAGCTCCAAGGGCACCAAAACTCATCTTGTATTTTGCCGAAGGAAAGTCGCGGACATCCCTCTGCTAGTCATCAAGCCCACCTCAACAGGGAGAAACCCACTCTTAGAACATCTCTTCCCACTTTGTCCTTCTGGCAGGCAGTGAGAGGACAGTCACCCGATTTTCCTAGGACTGGCAGGAAGCACCATGAGAACGTACTAACGTGAGACGTCAATTCTTTTTCTCTCCCCTGACAGTCCAATTTACACATGATATCAATTACCCCCTGCATTGTCACCCGCTCCCTCATTCCCACCCAGCCATGACTGAAACTCGCCCAGGGAGAGAAAAATAGTGATCTTGGGGTTTTAGCAAATTCCCAACAAGGTATTTACTTGAGAGAGAGAGGGGGTGTGGCAGGTGATTCAAGCATCAGCCGTGATGCCTCTACCCTGTAATAGCCTGCATTTCAAACAATATCTCTGCCAGGATTCTTTAGATACAAGTCATGGAACATTTCAAAGAATTATGATTCATTTCCTTCCCTGCCTTTCTGGTTGTGTTTTGACAGGGAGCATTAATGACATAATTGAGGGAAACTGGTTGGGAGCAGTTACTAAAGCAGGCAGTGAGAGGGAGCCAGATCAACCCATACAGTTGAAACGGCACATGTACGGAAATGCCAGGGTTATCTCACTGGATCTCCAGATGTCAAGCAGTGAGAGAGCTCCATTAACTCAGTGACATCCCTCTCTCTCAATGACGGCGGTAGCAGCCACACGGGAAACAAAAACACAACACAAAAGGGGACAGGTAAATGAAAACAAAATGCTATTCAAAAATTTTGTACCTACCCTCCCCTGTGCCTATCCCTGAAAAAGAATGGTCGCTTTTTCAATCACATGCCCATGACTTTTCTTAAAAATAAGAATTTCTTCACCCAGAAAAAGGTAGGCCACTGGATTTTTTTGGCACAGAAAGCAGTTGATGCCAAAGTACTGAAGTTTTCAGGGAGTTAGATATAGCTCATTAGGGCTAAAGGGATGAAAGGGTACGGGGAGAAAGTGGTTTCAGAGATAGTAGGAACTGCAGATGCTGGAGAATCTGAGATAACAAGGTGTAGAGCTAGATGAACACAGCAGGCCAAGCAGCATCAGAGGAGCAGGAAGGCTGACGTTTCGGGCCTAGACGCTTCTTCAGAAAGTGGTACAGGATGCTGATTTGGATGAAAAGCCATAATTATATTGAATGGCAGTGCAAGCTTGAAGCGTCAAATGGCCTGCTCCTGTTACTATTTTCTATGTTTCCACATAAACGTTGTCTAATCTTTTGCTTTGTAGTATTGGCAATCATACCCATCAAATGGCAGAATTTTGCCATTTCTTTGTTTAGATGTGAGGGTATGTGCGCACTAGGTGGGAACCAACTTTCCAACCCACCCACCTCTGAGAAAACTCGTCCAATCAAACACCAATCAGGCTCATTCCAGCTGACAGTCAGGGCATGGTTCTCAACCATCTCAAGTCTCGACACTGGTGACTCTGACTGGCAGAAACTGGTTCTGAAAGTCAGCCAACCCAGGGCTGCTCCTTGGGGGAATCCAACAGCGATAAGGCCTGTACTTTCTAGAATCATCTCGGGCAGTGGGACTGTAGCAGGAGGAGGGTCAGAGGTCTTGGAAGTAAGGGCAGGAGCAGTGGTTTTCAGAGGCCATCCCCATGCCCCGCATCTGCGATACCTCAAGATGCCCCAAATTGGGGAAACTGGTGCACACCCAGCTAACCCCGATATCAGGTTGCCATGATTTCCCAAAGGGAAACTAGGATCCTTTCTTGGCCCTTTGGAGGTGGCAGGTTGAGGCCCTCAAGTAACCATTAACCGATCACTTAAAGGCCTTAAATGACTGTCAGGCTGAGAAGATCAGATTGACAGAATTGTTCTGGTACAGAAGGAAGCTATTTGGCCAATGTTGTCTGCAGCAGCTCTCTGAGCATTTTAGCCATCCTATAACACTGCACATTTGTTTCAGAAGAAACATTATCCAATGCCGTCTTGAATATCTCAATTAAAATGGCCCCCTCTTCCAGGCAGCGCATTCCAAACTGGACCACACACTATATGAAAAAGTTCTCTCACCTTGCATTTGCTTCTTCTGCAAATGACTTTAAAATTGTGCCCTCTGGATCTTGATCCTTTTAAGTGTGAGAACAATTTCTCCCCATCTACTGTATTTAGGCCCTTAAAGATTTTGAAAATCTTTTTAAAATCTCCTCAGCCTTCTCCTTTCCAAGGAAAACAGTCAACTTCTCCAAATTATTCTCGCAACTGAGGTTTCTTGTCTCTGGAACCATTCGCACAAACCTCTTCTTGCACCTTCTCCAATGCATTGACGTCCTTCCTGTAGTGTGGCACCAAAAACAGTGTCCAAAACTTCAGTGGAGGTTTCACTAGTATCCAATACAAGTTCAGCATTACCTGTCATGTACTCTGAAGAATCTACTCTAAAGCCCCTTTAAAGAATCCTAGAATACTGTATGCTTTATTAACGGTCCTCCCTACCTGTGCTGCCATGTTAAATAACTTATATACACATATACCTAGGCTTCTTGGCTCCTGCAAATTCTTTACAATTTCATTATTTCACACTGTCCTTGGTACAAACTGCATCTTCACACTTCTCCGTATTGAACATCATCTGCCACATATCTGTCTACCCCACTGACGTGTTGATGTTGTTATTGAAGCTCTGCTGTGACAAGGGAGTCAGTTTCTCTCCAGGGCAAACTCAGCCAATTATCCTCCCTTCTCACTACATCCAGGGAGAGGAAAATTGCGTATATACACCCAACTGATGCATGAAAACCCTCAACAAATCAATGATCTTAATAACCAATAGCCTGCAGCTCCAGCTGTCCTCATGAGTGGGAGACTAATAGTTTATTTTTCCGTCTGATCAGCTTCTAAAACTACAAGCACAAACCACAGTAAAGGATTCGAGAAAAAATTCTGCATTGTCAAATTAAAGAAAAATTAATGATGACAGCCAAAGCACAATTGATCAGGTATAGCTGAATGGTGTCCTTCTCTGCCGTACGTATTCTGTGAAAGCGAGACTAAAAGGATCAGTCATAACCATTAAAAACATCTTCAATTATAAAGGAATTTCCATCCACCTACAATTATGGGAACAGTTCATTTGTTCCGATATCAGTTTCTAGTTTCTTTGTGCACATAATGACAAGAACAAAAACACAGGAAATCTGCAATGCCATCCAAATGTAAGCACACTGGTGATTTGAAGCCATGAAGAATCTACATAATCCCCTGGAATCTAATAAATGTGCATCAAAGTCTGGGCAAATCCTTGCACAAACCTAGACCTGTTGTGATGTTGAAAATGCAAAGAACAATGAAGTTTTCTTTCGTATGTAATTCCAGTCAAGATATCAGTGAATTTGCACATAAATTTGAAAGGAATGATAGAAGTAACATGGTTAGTTCTTCACATGACTTGAAGACAGACGTGCTATCGCTATTAAGGACAAGAGATTGAGAACAACGGTTTTTGGAAGGGGTTACCTTGAGGCTAGACAGAAGAACAAAATCTCAATATTTCTACTTCTCAAAGTTTACCGGGATTAAGTTTCAACAAAAAAAAAGCGAGTCACTGGTCCTGCAACTCTGCAGTTCCAATTGTTGGAAACACTATTCAATGCGGTGTAATAGTATGTTCATAGAATTCTATTACAAGATGTGCTCCTCTTTGGGCCTCTCATGAGCAGCTCCTGGTACCAGGAGCCAAGGGTCAAACCTGAAGCTGTCAGCGGTGTAATGATCAACAAGTCATTATCTTGCTTGGGAGAATAAGAGGAGGTAAAATAGATTAACTTTGGGGTTAAGATGACACCAAGATGATGGCTACCTGTGAACATTTGGAATCATGCCAAAGCCCCAAGGCTGACCCAATAATTGAATAACTATTTCTGGGAACAGAAACAAAGATGTATTCAGAAGTTCAGATGTTTTAGAAGATGGGTGGGAGGAGAGAGTGCGTTTCAAACAATAGCAGACAGCAGTATAGAAAGGACGTATTTTGAATTTTAGAACATTGAGTAGCACATTACATTTAATACAATCAAACTGGATTAGGGAAGGGCAATGAACTGTGCAAACAGTACAGTATATGGACCAGACCAAATCCCCTCAAATATATTAAGACGACAGTTTAGACCCTAGCTTTTTCTTATTTTAAAGTTAAGTGCAAGGCATCGTATTCCCGATGCAATTCGATTGGTCAAGCTACCAGTGTTGAAAGAAAACACACTATTTTTTGTAACTCCATCAAAATACTTAACAAAATACTAATTAACTGTTCCAATGTAGTAATATCCCATAAACACACTCTTGGCAAAGGCACACTCAAAATAGATTGTCTCACATGCAATTCTAGCAGCAGGAAGAGAATCCCAGCTTTTTAGCTATAACAGAGAAAGGAATGAGAGCTTCCACATCCAGTTTCAAGACCCCGGCAACTGCTACTAAAGGCTAAAACTAAAAACAACCCTGGTTCTTTGGGAGTTGGACCCCACCCACTCAGGCTACTTCTATTGTTCCAACGTTCCAACTTAAAAAACCAAAGCTTCACAAGCTGTTTACTTTCTTGGCTTTTAAGCAGACTGTTCAATACCTCTGTCTCAACCTTTCCTCATTAAAAAAGACGCCAGGACAAAATACATCTCTTAAAGCCATGGTATTGTCGTACCAACCCCCTTAAAAAACCCAATATACAAAGATGGCTTCATTTTTAAAAATGAAGTCTTCCTTTATTTGTACACTGCAATACACATACATTACGTTGACCCTAAGCATGCAGGCATTCAATATTACAGTCCATTTCAATCTGCTGTATCCTGCCACTGAATGCCTCTGTCTTCTTTCAAAGTCACAAAAATGCGCTGGCAATTACGTTTTCTTGTCGTGTCACATATACAATTTTCAAATTGAATGGTTGCAATCAGAGCTCCATCTAAACAATTTAGTATTTTGATCCTTAAATATTTCCAAAATCTTTAAGGGGTTATGATCAGAATATACAATTGTATCAGACACATTACTGGCAAAATAAATGTTGAAATATTGCATCGCCAAGACCAATCTCAAGGTCTCCTTCTCAATCATGGAATATTTCTGATGATTATTCAATTTTCAAGAAAAATACCCTATAGGTCTTTATATATTCTCATTGTCTTCTTGCAACAGTACACCCACGTCACTTGCATCAATAGAGATAATAGGTACTGCAGATGCTGGAGAATCCGAGATAACAAGGTGTGGAGCTGGATGAACACAGCAGGCCAAGCAGCATCAGAGGAGCAGGAAAGCTTGACATTTCGGGCCTAGACCCTTCTTGAATGGCTTTGTGTAATTGGGTGTAGCTAACACTGGAACCGTGGTTAACACAGCGTTCAGACTGCTAAATGCCTTCTGATATTCCTCCGTCTACTGAAATTTTCTGCACTTCTTCAGTAAGTCAATCAGTGAAGCAACCAGGCTGCTAAAATTCAGTACAAACTTCTGATAAAAACCACCCAATTCCTGGAATTGTAGTACTGTCCTCTTCATCAACAACCTTTGTTTTCACATCCTGTGGAGCCACCTGTCCATGTCCAATGAAATGGCCCAGGAATATGACCTAGGCTTTAGCAAACTCACTCTCAGCCAGGTTTATCACCAAGCCTGCCTCAATTGAACCATTCTGACAGATGCTCCAAATGTTCCTTCCACGAGTGACTAAAAATTACCAGATCATCGATATACACCATACAATTGGGTAATCCCGAAAAGACTTTTATTGGTTAGTCTTTGAAACGTAGCAGGCACATTTTTCATACCAAGAATTTCTCTATTACTCCTATCACCATTTACAACTTTACACTGGGGTCTCCAACTTCACCTTATACAATGGAATACCACTCTTCTCACCGTGAATTCCACATATTACCATGTCTTCTGACAATACTCCTTCTGAATTACATATCTCCCCATCTCTCACCAAAGATTGACTTGCTCCCCTATCTCAAAATCTAATTTCTTTACCAGCTCTTCCTGGCAAGCATGAGTAAATTTTACCACACAAGTAAATTCTTTAAAGACATCTAGCCCTTTCTTCTCAAACAACCCCTGATTGGGCTGTAGATTTCTTTTGCCGCTTTTTAGCTTCCACTGAGCCTTCCTTTACTACTTCAACAAAACTCACTGGCTTATCCTGTTTTCCCACATCTGTCTTCTCAGGGCTTTTTCTAAACCACCAACACTGCAACTTCATGTGGCCCTCTTTATTAGTGAAAACACCCGAGCTTTTTGACTTCTCCTTCCTTTTTACCCAGTGGTAAACTCTCTTTATCTTCACTGATATTTCCTTTTCCCTTACTGCCTGAGGATTTATTCCCACCACCCCCCAATTCCTATCCCTCACAGATTGAAACTGATGCCAGAAGCCTAACTTTGATTTATGAACCAACTCAATCATCTGCAATTCCCACTGCTAATTTTGCATTCTTAACTCTCTGCTCTTCCACATGAGTTCTCACTACTTCACAAAGTGAATCTTTGAACTCTCCGAAATAATTGTCTCCCTAAGAGCATCATACTGTACGTTTGATCTATTTTCAGCACCCTTATCCACATACCAAAATTACTTTGTTTGATCCTTTCAAACTCAGTGTACATTTGACCAGGTTCCCTCTTTAGTTTCCTGAAATGTTATTTGTAGGCTTTTGGTACTAGCTCATATGCACTTAAGATGGCATCCACAGAATCCGAACGATGTTAGAACAGGCCACTTGGCCCAACAGGTCCACACCGACTCTCCAAAGAGCAGTCTCAACCACCGCCCCCCTACTACCCTATTCCTGTAACCCTGCATTTCTCATGGCTAATCTACCTAACCCACACATCTTTGGACTGCTGGAGGAAAGCAGAGCACCTGTAGGAAATAACGGGGAGAACGTGCAAACTCCACACAGACAGTTGCCTGTAGGTGGAACTGAACTTGGGTCCCTGGTGCTGTGAGGTAGTAGTGCTAAACACTGAGCCACTGTGCCGCCCTGGCTTTTCTCCCCTCAGCATACTTCACAGATACTTCCTCTGATAGTAATGCAAATACCTCACTAGCTCTACCTACCAACATTGGTGTGATCAACATTACCGACATGGTCACCAGCTATTTCATTTGTCTAGCTACTTTTTCAAATGAAACGAAAAAGGCTTCTACATGCTTCTTGTTGAACTTAGGCAATGCTTGCACATATTTAAACAGATCCCCACCAGGTCTTTGGCTATGATGGGATTGCTTTCCATTAATGTCCTCATCACTACTCTAACCTTTCACCTCTGCCTCCACCATTTTAAATTGACTGAGTTTTTCAGCTCCAACTTCAAGTTCAAAAACTCTTTCTCTCTGTCTACTGCTAGGGCCTTCCTTTCCTTTCCTTTTTTTTCCCTATACTTTCAATCATAATTCAAACTGTTTCATTTCCTTCTCATGCTTAATTTGCAATTGAATTTTAGCCATTTCCAAAGATTCCAATGGCATTTCTAGCGGTCGTAAATGTCGAGCTATTGCTGCAGTGACCTCTTTTCACACAGATAAAGGCAATCCCAACTCCAGCTTGTCTGCCAAATTTGAAAAGTTTTGCTGGCTCACTTTCTACAGAACTCCCAAAGTGACTTCTTACCCCAAGGAAACACTTAGTGACTGAAAGCACCATTACTACAGAGGACACAACATTTAAACCAACCAAATTCTACACCCCAGAAGTGAACACCCACACAACACTCACTGTCTTTGAGTCCAATAGTCCTAAGCCCAACCTGGAATGTGAGATTTTGATCCCTGCAAAAGCCCTAATTTGTTATGGACCAGACCAAACTCCCTCTAAAATAGATTAAGAAGATAGTCTAAATCCTAACTTTTTCTTATTTTAAAGGTAAACAAGGTGCTGCATTCCGGATGCAATTCGATTGGTCAAATAACCAGTCTTGAAACAAAACAATACAAAACCAAATAAAAAGAAAAGAATTGGCTTAACTGTAATTCTATCCAAATGCTTAACAAAATATATACAAACCACTACTAATTAACTGTTCCAATATAGTAACATCCCATAAACACACTCTTGGCAGAGGCAAATTCAAACTTTCACTGTAATTAATAATTTGGGTATTATCTCATGTGTAATTCTAGCAGCAAGAAGAGAATCCCAGGTTTTAGCTGTAACAGAGAGGATTAAAATCTTCCACATCCAACTTTTAGATGGTAGTAGTCGTGGGTTTGGAAGGAGCTGTCTAAGGAGCATTTATAAATTTCTGCAGTGCATCTTGTAGACGGGATACTGTTGCTATTGAGTGATAGTGGTAGAGAAAGTAATGTCTGTGGAGCAGTTCAAATATAAAACAAAATGCTTGGATATGTAAGCAATGGAGATTTTCTACCTTTATTTACCTTTCAGGCAGCGGCACGCCCACCTTCTTTCTGACCATGTTGCTCCTCAGCTCCACTCTAATCATGCTACCAATTACTTCAAATCTATGTCCCTTGTTTGCTGACCTCCCTGCTATGGGAAATAGGTCTTTCCCATGCACTCTATCCAGGCCCCACATGATTTTATATGGGCCCAAGCTTAGGAGGAAGACACTTCCAACAGGTTATATTTAAAGGATGGTGAACATGTGGAATGGAGTGCCTAGGGAGACCTATAATGTGGGAAAATTGAATACATATTTGAGTGGGATTGAGAAACATTAGTACTAGGGACTTGCCAGATGGAGTACAATTTTTTTTTGACCCTGTAAATAGGTAAATAAGATTTGAGGGCACTTTTGATATTTGACCAGCCACTCTGGCTCACTAATGGAGCCTTAAGAGAGGCAGGTCTGTCACAGGGGACTTGCTCAAATGACTACAATAATCTCTGCTTGTCAAGCAGGGGAAAGATCAATAGTGCACTGGCAAATTGTGTTCCTACAGGGAGCGCATATGCATTTTGTGCTATACAAACAGAAAATCTAATCTGTGGAGACTAGGTTTGGAGACTCTAGGATGAAGTGATGGGATTTCCATGTGTCACTTTGGCTAAACAAAATTCAAGAAAGCGGCAGATCAATTTTAAACATGCTGAAGTTAAGCACCCCTAATTGCTTAGTTGCCATAAACAGATACTTGCTTCAATGTGATACATCTTGGTGGGAGGGAGGGGCCAGGGTCTCTGCTGCTCAATATCATCAAGCAATGCTCGCTAGAAAGTGCATTTGTGGCTTCTGGATAAGAACAAGGTCAGGATTGACTGTAAGGGAGGACCTAATTAAACAGTTTGCCAGTTCACCAAGCGCATTAAATAACGCCTATAAAACATCAGCTATATACTTGTTTGCAGAAATTAGTGACCACTAATGCCAGCATAAAATGTTCCATTAAAAAAGACAAGTGAAATTCTCAATATGGCAGACAAATGTTCAGTCTATAGAGGCTTTACCGGAATTGCTGGTGCTGTAATATGGCTTATGGCTTACCGCCAAGAAATTGTAGTAATGCTGATGCTTTGAAATTAATGCAGACATTATGTTGCTCCGGTCCTGTGCGCGCTTTGGGCAGATTCTTAACTGAACATAATGTTCCTTTAGAAGCTGGATATGTTAACTTCAATAAAGAGGCTTCCTGACTTGTCCGGTCATTTGGATTATCATCGCTGTGTTGACAAGAATGTGAACCTCAAACTACAACTGTATGGATCAAGTTCTCTCTTTCTACTCCAGTTGCCAAGTCTTCCCGCATAAGAAAAGGCTAGCTCGAGTAATGGGCCATGCATGTGTAACCTAAAGAAACCCTGAAGTCTACTTCAAGATCAGAAGTTTTTAAACTGATCCAGACTACCACGTGGTAAAGACATCTGTTAGGATACAGTAGAGGAAACAGATGGAAAATGAAGAGATTCCTCAGAATGTAGTGTAAGATTTACATTATCCTCCATGAACTTCCATGTAGTCCCCATGTTTATACAATTTATCACTTTTCCTCAGACAGCTGAGATTAGGAAACCCACATGAGCTCATGTCCTTGTTATTAACTCCAACTTTGAAAGCAATCCAGGCTCATCACCTCCCCTGTTCCTGATATCTCTTGACTTAAATCCTTATTTGAGTATTCATAAGACAATAAAAGTTCACATACCTGAGCAGGCTTCTTCTGGACCTCTTGTTGTGGCTGAAAGAAACAAATTACAGTTAGATTCCATCAAGTATTCATGCTGTTTCTCACTTTCCTTAATTGTAAGCATACCAGCATGTCAAGTATAACATAATACGGAACATCCTATACTCAATTTCACACAGTAAAATGCTTTTCCTTCGAAAACACTTGCCTGCACATCTTTCATTCTTTGCCAACTGATAGACAAATACCTGTATATCCCTGTACCTCTTCACGTCAGGAGAAATGTTATACTAAGAAAAGAAAGGCTTTGGTTGCGCAGTTTGAATTCATTTGACTTCTGCATACCGTGGCTAAGAGAAACACTCTGACAGAGCTGCCAGCTCACTGACTTTTTTTTCCCATGAATTAGGTCCTGACAGTTCAATGAGGGGAAAGACAATGTCTGAATCAAGGCCAGCACTGGCTCGGAGCCCAGTATGTGTCAAAGTAATTTTACCAGCTGCCCTCCAAAAAGCACTCAATCCTCCCATAATCTCAACAAATGGACCATCGATGACTGCAGAGACAGAAGAGGGCGGGGGCAAGAGTTTACTGTTGCTTATTCCCAATCCTTCTCACCCCAGCATCCAGAAAAGTACTGGCCAGGCTCCGCCATCTGATTTTTATGAATGGTTTCAGGAAAACAGATTGAGTGCGATATATTTCTAATTGTCATTCATGAAAAGAGGCAGGATTTACACATTGCTCAGAAACCTGGTAACAATTGAAGTCACAGACCTTATTAACAAGTGCCTCAGGTTGTAGTCGGAGTTATTGGCTTTTTGGCTTCTTTTGAAAGATTTAACCCGTTAAATACTTTGTTTCCTTGCATCAAAAGGAAGTGGGTTTGCACAGACAACACCCTCTGGTCAATTTGTATTGTTAAAATATATTGCTTAATATTGTGAGAGACCAAGAATCAAAATGCACATTGTACTAATTTATATCAAAAACAAAGACATGTTATGCTTCAGACTGTTTGAACAGTGCTCGTGTGTTACAGTGTGAGCAACAGAGGATGAAATTCAACACCACACAGTGATAGCTGTATTGCCTCAACTTCATTGAAGCAAAGTTTTGGAAGCTTTTCAAATCATACTTAATAGACAAGGAATTTTCCATCAGTACAAAATGAACTCAGGACCAGAGCCCATATAGTTAGGATTTATTTAAAATGCTACATATTCTGTTCACAGCACTCTCCCACTTCATTATTGTAACAAATACACAAGAAAACTCCCTATGTCTTCGGCCGTGGAACCAACAGCAGTGAAACAAGCAGTGGGTATATAGCCCGAGGCTGCCTTATGTCAACTGCTTGGCATCCCACTAGAACAGCCGCTGGGCTCATATGAATGAGACTCCACATATCCTAGGCTTGAAATAAGACACTTTTCCAATTCTATGGATCCCTCAATTAAAATGTTCAAATTAAATAAGAAAAAAATCCTCACATACAGAGGCAATAAATTGGAGAAATTCATTATGACAGAGAAAAGTGTCGCCTGTTAAACTATTCTAACCTTTTGTTCGTTATTGCTAAGTAGCACTTATAACAAACAATTGCCAAGTATCATGCAGTACAGTGCAATCAACATTTCCTCATTATAAACTAGTATTCCCCTCTACAAAAATGTTTCAACGGTGCTGGTTGTTGGAGGGTTAAGCCACAGAAGAATTCTCTGCTCTTCCGTACAATGAGTAACATAGGATCATTAACATAAACCTGAACGAGTAGAAAGGGTTTGGTATCTCGACCAAAGGTTCA
Organism: Ginglymostoma cirratum; assembly: GCA_024137785.1. Taxonomy (NCBI): domain Eukaryota; kingdom Metazoa; phylum Chordata; class Chondrichthyes; order Orectolobiformes; family Ginglymostomatidae; genus Ginglymostoma; species Ginglymostoma cirratum. The sequence continues at coordinate 20,873,154 of JAHRHZ010000021.1, read as the reverse complement.
CAATGCAGCAGTCCCTTAGAACAGAGCTGGAATGCCAATCTAGATTAAGTGCTGAATTCCTGTTATGAGAAAAGAAACACAAGCATTGATATCTTTGGCCTCATGGCCTTTCATGACCACGGAATATCCCAAAGTGCTTTACCACCAACAAGCTACTTTTGAAGTGTAATCACGGCTGTAATGTGGGAAACGTGACAGCAAATGTGTACACATTTAAAACTCTGACAAGCAGCAATGGGAAAGTGACCAGATTAATCTATTTGTGAAGTTGACTGAGGGATAGTACACCAGGAATAACTCTTCTACTTTCCTTAGAAACCGTGCCATACGGGGTTTACATATACTTGAGAGAGTAGATGGGACCTTAATTTAATGCTTCACATATCAGTGACAATGTAGCAGTCCTTTATTACTGCACTGGAGCATCTAAATTTATGTGCCCAAGACTTGAACCCACAAATCTCAGACTCAGAAGCGAGATCACTAACCAAGTAGTTGCTGCAAGGGTCAAACCCATAGCTTTTTGGGCTGTTAGGCAAAGTGCTGCCAACTATGGACATACAGATAGTCCCATTCAGCAAGTTGTAACATTTAACAACTGAATAATTACATTTACAAATTCTTTTTAAACAGTTAATATTTACACAATTTCCTTTGAAACCTTTCTTTGCACTTCACTGTAGCCATTAAGAACACTTCTGTTTGACCATTTTTATTTCCTTCTCAGAGACAACAAAGCCTTCACTCAACACTTCACTGCTTGGCCCAGCTCACATTTTGCAGCTGATGTAGCAGATTTTAAACATGTATTCATTCTGACTCTATAGCACGGGGTGCTAATATGAGTAATCACAGCCACCATGTTTCTCTGTGCATCGTTATATCACAAAGGTAGTACTTATAAATAAGCCAGTGCTTTGTGTCACAAGATTGACACTAGCATTCCTAAAATTTGCCTGGAATACATTTTTGTGCGCCTCCTTCAGCTTTACAAATAGGCAAATATACTTCATGGAGGTCTGTTACAAGATCTGTAGTATAAAATTCCACACTTCGTGGAACAACTGAAGTGCCGAAAATTACACAATTGCTACAATGCAAATGGATAACTGTTTGCCAATGGAGTTAAGGGGTGGAATCATATCGAACAACTGGAGGGTCTCAACTGGTAGTTTCACAGTAGGCAAGTGATTCGCGTCACCTCTTCCAAAGATAGTTCTCCAAACCAATTGCCAATTAATTAGTGTGTGGCGAGGCCACAATGGGCCTTCCTTTAGAATCAGAACCCTGTGGGAGGAAGTGCTGCCCAATGCTGCCAATCGCAGCTCTTTGAGTGTCTGTCTGTATTTGTGTCTGTATCTGCGTGCATGTGTCTGTATATATGTCTGTGTGTGAGCAAACCTCACTGCCTTTGATAGAGGAACACCCACCACCTCACCAGGTAAGAAACGACCTGAAGGGTACTGTCAATGCTGCACACTGCCCGGCAAGAGGCCCACTGACAGCTGCTTTAATCCTAGCGGCAGCAGGCTGAAGCCCTTAAGATGTCTTTACTTGTCCACTTGGGGATCTCAATTGTTCAGCCATGGGCTTTTCTGTCCAGATGTCAATTTAAGCAAAGGCAGGGAGGCAGTGGGGTTGAGATCCACCACCACCCCAACTAATTAAATGCTCTCCCACCTCCAAGCTCACCATCTGTTAGCCAAAGATCCACCCGAAGAAAGTTGGGCTTGCAATGAAAGTTACGGACTTGTAAACTTCCTCCTTTAAATGATCAATAGATGGCACAATTCTTCCAATCTGGGTCAGAATCACTATTTCAACCTAGACCAAACAAAACAGCACCTTCTTACCTTCCCAAGGTTTTCCAGGCATGGCCTCCTATACAGGATCTACCCAACAGATACAGTTCAGTCAACCATACAGGAAGCATTGGAGTGAATCTCAGTGCAGCAATGCCCCAAGCCATGCAATAACTGCTATTTTCCAATGAGGAAACATAGCTTAAAAGGTCCCAAACGCTCTGATGTTCTACTAACAGAAAGCGAGGGGCATTAAGGTGACAAGTGACCGAGAGGTTAAGGTGGCCAGTAGCTGAGGGAATAGGATGGCAAGTAGCTGATGGAGTAAAGTGGCAAGTAGCTGGAAGAAAATAATTTCAAATATTAAAAAAAACACTGACTTAAAAAGTTACCTCAGTGATTAATCATCGAATCATAGAATCCCTATAGTGTGAAAATGGCCGTTCGGCCCAACAAGTCCACAACGCCTCTCCAAAGAGCATCCAACCCAGATACATTTCCCTACCCCTGATTCCCCATATCTAACCCACTTAACCTAAAGATCCCTGGGCACTATGGACGATTTAGGATGGCCAATTCACCTACCCTGCACATCTTTGGACTGTGGGAGGAAAGCGGAGCACCCGGAGGAAACTCACGCAGACACGGGGAGAATGTACAAACTCCACACAGATAGTCGCCTGAGGCTGGAATCAAACCTGGGTCCCTGGCGCTGTGAGGCAGCAGTGCTAACCACTGAGCCACCGTGCCGCCCCTTGACCACAAGTTGAGCTAAGTTTCAGGAAATCATCAATAAACAAGAACCAGTCAAAACTGAAATTAGCATTTTTATCGGAAGTGACTGAATCACCCAGGTGGGAAGAAATCTGTTATTCGATTTACACTTTGAGAGGTTCACGTGTTAGAGATATAAACGCATTGCCTACAATTATCCAGCTTGAAGACAATAAACACAGACACAGGAATACACAAACGAGTTGTCTTTCAAACATTTGCTATAGCAGAGCTGAGGAGGTGGATTTGTGACAATAACTGAAGGTAGCTCTCTCCTCCTCTTCTGCTCACTCAAAGGACAAAAGCTCAGTGACAAAGAACAAAGCTCAATGACAAAAACACGCTGGAGAAACATCTGAATATCAAGAAAATCAAAGATATCTCAATACTCAAGGCTGATGATGATCCGGGAAGATTACCTCAATACTCAAGGCTGTTGATGATCCAGGATATCCTTATCCAATTGTGGTCACAGCTTAAATTCTAGCATTTGAAGAACACCCTCAGGATTTTAATCTGCATATTCTATTATACTCATTATGGTCCTTTTTAAGTGTGCGTATATGTATGTACATCTGCTTGTGTTGCATAATCAGAGTGAGGCAGGACCTAGTGTTGATTTTGTCCACCATGAGATGCATTCCCTACCATGAGTTGTCATTCTCTGGATGTGAAATGCACTGAAAAATGACTCAGACACTACAATGGGTGTATAGAATCAGTAAAACTTCGATGCTCAAAAGCTCCGGATCTATGTCTGCTGGATGTTGTGACTTTGAAGGACCAAAACCATGAAGCAAACTCCTGCTATGTTTAATTTGTAAACATTTCTTCACCCAGTTGCACTGTGTACAGATGAACATACTCCAAGGTGGATTGCACCATTGCATTGGAACTGGCTAATCAAACATTGTCACCATATTGATGCAGAGTTTGTGGTAATGACTTAAAAAGAAGCGAATACTAAAAAACGGTGTCCCATCATTTATGGGGCTGCCAAGAATACTGTGTAATGAGGGTAATACCATAACAACACACATCATGCAAGTGTGATGATGGATTCTAATCAATGCAATGAGAAGTTGAATGGGAGATGAGTGTCTGGGATGGGAAGGGGGTGACAGTACAGAAGACCCTTCTTTTTGACAGACTTCATTGGCCACTCCCAACTATTGGAGTACCTTCACCAAGCTGGTTCGCATGCTGCGAACAGGATCGTGGTGGAGCAGACACTAGGACTGACAGAGGTCCAGTTCCACAGCTTGGACTGGTCAGGCAGAGGTCTCCTGTATAGTCTGGAGAGTGTGTGTTGTGTCTTATTGATAGCTGTGTTTTGCACAATTAGAATAGGCAATGAGCTGATGTGATAGATGCTGAGGAGCCAGTGCAATAGCAGTCTTCTGAGGAGGAGGTAGATGACACAGAACTGGAGAAAGGTCTCCTTGTGCACAACAGAATTCAGGTACTACAGGACAGACAAAACCTGATTGACAGGCAGTTTCAATAGATATGAGCTGGATGCAGAAGACCATCACAAAGTGTTCAAAGAGGTGTAGGTTAGGTGGGTTGTTGTTGGAGGGGTGGGTCTGGGTGGGATGCTCTGAGGTTTGGTGTGGACTTGTTGGGCCGAAGGGCCTGTTTCCACACTGTAGGGATTCTATGAAACGGTCAAGGTCAAGATGCCTGCATCTCGTTTACATTGTGCGGGCGAACTGCAGCCTGGATTCACTTCCACTGTGTTTGCTTTAGCTGGTTGTCAATAAGAATGCATCATTGGACTTGACCAAACACTTGCCTGTCAGTGGTGTTCATCTACCGAACAATAACAATATGTGGGTGACCCCTGGGCACTGGAGAAACAGTAGCAGGACTCGGATGAATCTGAAGACAGCTAAGCTGTGTGGTTAAACAACAACTAGGGTGAGAGAACAGGGTTATAGGTGTGAATGAGTATTAGCCATTGCAGGTGTATCTTTTCTTCACATGGGCATTGTGGCTTCACAGCTGCTGTGCCATTATGCTGCTGGTGAGGGGCTAAAGTTTGTCTGGGTGTGCAGCAGCTTCTCAAAGACGGTATGGGTTCAAGGGATGCTAGCCTTTTGTCATATCAATGATAAGGTTGGGCTAGAATTGGACACAAGGAATGGTGTAGGGGTGAGGTAGGGAGTCAGTGAGGTGCGGCAAGAATCTCTCCAATGACCTCAAATAAAACTTGTACTGGCTAAAAAAAGATCAGCTCCTTTCTACTGAATATAATGAACCACAAATTCACTGTTCAAGGCACAGCTGTTATTTCTTCAAAATGAATGTCACTACACAGCAACACGGGATGACAGGTTCACACGGGCAAATACAAAACCACCCATTTTGACTGCTCAGTATATAAACTAAAAATAATGGAGAACCTGCAGCAGCTTCTGGTCCCATTTAAAATGTCATCTAAATACCTTAATGAGATTATTATCTGTACATAGATAGGGGATATCTGCCAATAGTCACAGCATTCTTTTTCATCAGTCTACCAATTTCTTAATAGCTACCTCAACTCTAAGTATACCCCTTTTCTGCTCTCTTCTCTAACAGCCTGGTTGAAATGTACTTTACAGCGGCTCTTGATGACAGCTTTTAAGGCTGTACAAAACAGTAGCAAATGCTTTCACGCTACATTATAGATTGAAGTGCATTACAAGGCTGCACTGAGTTGCTTAGATGACTTCATAAACCAAGATAGTCAAGAGTCTGTGGCTGCAGATAACTAAAACTAACAGTTTGTTATAGCAATCCCAGTGATCATAAAAGGTCAAAAAAACTCAACCACAGCCTGTATCACATTACCTCCAACAACACTTTGGCAAGCTGCCCTCAATTTTGCCACAGTGATAGTGATCAAACCACTGTTTCCTATCAGATAGCTTGTTTAAACTGAGGTGAGAGATAGTGGACTGTGAGCACCTTTCAGGGTTTTATCATAGAGACACACATACACCAGAATGCATGTAATGAACTATGGGATAGGTCAGCCAATATCCCTCAACAGGACAAGTTCACACGGGAAGACTGTAAAATGAAACCTGTCAAGTCACACCTGCAAACTGAAATGTGCTTTGAAATCTGGACACTTGCCAAAACTCTGCATATATTAACTTATTTCAGTTCTTAATTGAAACTGCACTGGAATGCACTAACTGCTGAAAAATGAATATAAAACATTACATTGCTGTTTTATCATTAAAAGACCCATTACAGAAAACCCTCAAGGATTTGTAACAGTCGGCGTGTTAAAATTTGTATATATGATACATGGGGAGGAGAGAGAAATAGAAAACAAGAGGAAGAGACAAACAAAAGCAAAAAATTAAAGATAAGGAATTTAGAGAGAGAAATAGATTACAGAGACATGGGAAGAATGTAATCAAAGTATATTCTCAGCACCTCAGAAAACATGCAATATCAGTCCAGTGCAATTCAATGTCCTCCCTTATTCTACAGTTTAAAAAAAAACTTCAAACAGCTGCAGCAGGTTGAATCATTGAATGCAGTTTGGTCTTCATTTGTCTGCATGACTGCAATAAAAACCTCTATTCAAGGTCAAGCAATTTAGTCAATTGGCACTGCAGTTGAACGTCCACACACTTCAACACCAGCGAGCCATGGTTGCATTTGTATTGTCTATTGTATGCAACTGTTTCATTGGTGGGATGCTCTTCAGAGGGTTGGTGTGGACACGATGGGCCAAACGGCCTGTTTCTACACTGTGGGGATTCAATGAAAATGGGTCTTCTTGCAGCATTACTCAAGTTCTGTACTACAAAACAACTAGTGCTGTTGGTTAAATTTGTTACCTTAGACTTGATACTGTCTCATGAATGGCAGGCTGTCTCCCACTTAATTAATAATGAAACACACTCGGAGGCATATAAAAACTTAACACACACAGTTTCTGGAACAAAGGGTTTCCTCTGTTTGTGCCATGCTATTGTTGAATAGATATTGGGCGACAAAGATAAATCATTTTAATGGAATGAGCACAGGATTCAATTATAGGAGATATCAGTGTTACTGAACTGAAGTGATCATCTAAAACATTTTGACCTATGCAATAGCCTGTTAGCCACAAGCTATGAACAATATATTTTTGGCAGCATCAACCAATGAAGGCAGAGCTTTTTTTTTTTGCACAAACTGAACTTTCTATTGGTCCCAGAAGAACAGAAAGACAACATCTCATCTTTTTAAGAGTTCAGAATAGAATAAGAAAAATTGTGCATTATGTTTAAAACAGTCCTTTACAAAGACAAACAAGTTTGCTGACAAGATTGATGCAACAAAAAAAAACTTTTCAGAACAGAGTGAAAAAAGCAAGTCCACAAATTATGGGATCTTTCTCTTGCAGTATACACATACTGCATTTTATTCTATGTTTCAGGACTTTTACTATAATACAACTGATTGAATAACACTGCACACTCAAAAGTCTCATTGAAAGAACTTTTATCTGAAATAGATAACAAATGTCTCAGTTCACCTTCCTTTATCAGCAATTACGTGGAGCTAAAGCAGTCCAAACTGGTAGATATGAAGTCAAGCAGTGTCCCATCAGAACTTCATTACACACAATTATTACAAGGATCCTGCCTGCTGACTCGTCTAGCGAATAAATTTCAGTTCCATTATACTTTAGTTCAAAAAACAAACCAGAATTTAAATTAAACATTTTAAATTTGTAACTATCTACAGCTAAAGTTAATACATTTTACACTGTTAAATAATTAACAAGAGCCTTAACAAGATTAAGATTGCAAGCTTTGTCAATGTCTGATGTACAAAAGCTATTTTGAAAAGGTGAACTGGTTCAATACACGTGGTTATTTTTGTATCCCGGATTTTATTATGCAGACATTAACCTCACTTCTTGTCGCACTGCATTAAGAAATAAGCTTAACAAGACAAAACCAGGGGAATGGAGATAATTAATTTTAAAAGTGGGAGGGAAGACATATGCACACAGGGAAGAGTTTTAAAGGTGACTTTTGAAATCATGGAGCAAAGTGGCAAAGGTAGAGGGATTTCTGGAGGCATTTCAAAAGTATCATATCATAGTAGTCAAATGCTTCTAATGACGGCAGAGTTGCAGTGGGGAATGAGTTGTAATCCTGGGTCAGCAAGAAGAGTCAAGATGTGCAGCTGGAGAGGATTGGTCACGGAGGGTGAAGCAAGACCCTAGAGGGGTTTGAAAATTAGGCTTTGAAGTCAATTCACTTGGGTCCAGGAAACCATGGGCCAGGGAGTTCTGGCAAGGGTGGAGTGAGAAGGCGTAAAGAGAACCAGATGTATGGCAAAAATAGATGAATTGAGACGTCAATCTTTGAGTTTAGGATTGAGCTTAGCTACTGGTGGGAAAGGGGTATGGCTATAGACAAACAAGATTTCAGAGATCCTGGTAACAGACGACTGTAGTGTGTGAAGTCCAGCACTGAATGAGTAGAAAATCATTAGTGGACAGTACAGCTTTCTTTTGTACCTATGTCTTATTTCTACCTTGTTTAAACTAATATACACAACAGGTGCAGGAACAAAATAAAATGTATTTTAGAAAGTGCTGGCTGAGGGAGAAATCTTGGTTCTGAAACTGGAAGAACATCTAACATTTCTACCAAAGGGATGGGTTCTTTTAAATCCACCTGAGCAGATCAACAAGGTTTTTATTCTCACCCATCTTCCAAAAGCAATGGCTACATTTCTAAATTAACGTCAGAGAGCCAGGTTTGATTTTTATTTTGCAGAACTACAGCTCTGTGGACCAGCAAAACCTGAGGTGGGCTTGAATTTGCTGGTGAAAATAAAAAATGCTGGAGATTACAGCGGGTCAGGCAGCATCCATGGAGAGAAAGCAACCTAATGTGAGTTTAGAAGAGTCATCCAGATGCAAAACATTAGCTTGCTTTCTCTCCATGGATGCTGCCTGACCTGCTGTGATCTCCAGCGTTTTTTTGTTTTCTGTACAGATTCTAGCATCTGCAGTAATTTGTTCCTACATTGAATCCACTAGTGTTCTTTAAAAACAAAGCAAGTTCCTAAGGGGAGGATCTGTCCAGTTATGAAAAGGGAGTTGTCTGGTAATGGCAATGAACATTAACGATGGGATACTGCATCCTCTTTCAGCATGGTCAGATTGACTATGAGGATCATTAAAAAAAATTAACCCAAGTTTCTCCCGTGCTCCCCCCCAAAAAAAAAAACTGGCCTTGGGATTATTGTCTTTGGTTTGGCTCCCTCAGCAGTCAGCATAGTTAATGGTTGATATTTTGTGAATTTCCTAAATGAGGAAGATTTATCTTTTCCTACCCTTTGTTGAGGTTCATTCCATTCAACGTCAGTGGTAATAACTACATTATTTTTGTGCATTAGCCATCTTCCTATGACATTGCAGTAGTGAAGGCCATTGGTCTTACAGTGGGGCAGGACTGGAAGTCTGATTTGTATTGGTCTCCATATTCATTTTGGATTTATAATGGAAATACCAAAATACAAAGATGGAAACTTCCAATGGTGTTAGGTGGGGTGTGTCATCTGTCGGCTGGAAAGTCTGGCTCATCAGAAACTGCAGGCCAAAGTCGGCTGCTCATGTGCTTGGCAGTGCCATGTGGAGGCTGTGGCTGTTGAGCACACCAACAGTCTCAGGACCCAAGTCAAAGGTAAGTGGTGAGAGCGGATCTTGCAGGGTGAGAGCCCTGGCAAGAGAGGTTTCAGTGAGAAACGACAGTGAATACGATTCCCATTCCCTTGCTCAACGTCCATGACCTTAATCAGATATCACCCTCCAGCTACCAAAGCTGCACCCACTCATTTCACTTCCATGAATGTTACACATTAGCAAGTCTCGGTTAATCCCAGCAGCTCAGGAAGAGGTGCTTATTTGGCCACTTAAAGGCATCAATTAGAACTGGTAGATAGGTTGACCATGGGCCTTCCTGCACATATCCTAGGCTGGAAAGCGGAAGGGGATTGGCTCATATCTCACTACCGGATTCCACCCGTTACGGCACATTTAAGGGGAATTACGTACATGTCATGCTACAACTACACACTATCATTCATGGCAACATTACAGCATCTATATAAAACAAAAAACTTTATAACTAATGAAAATTTTCATTTAGTTATCACTTTAATGTAGTAAAATTGTTCTGAGGTACTTCATAGGACTGTTATCAAAAGAATTCTGACAGCAGACCACACAAGGTATTATTAGCCCACATGACCAAATTCTGGCTTAAAGTGCAGATTTTAAGAAATGCACTCATATTTACATAAGCAACTCCATTATAAATGCGTGTATTTGTTTATGATGGAAATATTAACAAGACATTACACTCAACATCATGAGAACTGCAGAGTCAGAGAAAATGGTTTCACCATTACCTGACCTGATGTTTCCCTGTCACCTCTCATGTTAAGTCTCTCTTCTGCTTTCAAGGTAAGAGATTTAGAAGAGATTTGAGGAAAAGTCTTTTCACCCAGTGTATGGCAGAGGTTTGGAAGCACTGCATGGGAGGGTAACTGAGGTAGGTAATCTTACAACCTTTAAAAAGTACTTGGATGAGCACTTGAAGTATTACAACATTCAAGGTTATGTGCGTAGTGCTGGAAGTTTTAGGCCCAAGTCCAATACTTCCCAAACTTTTCCTACTGTGACCCCATATTATTGAAAGTTGTTGCAAACCCTCAGTGGGATCCGTAAGCACGGAGTAGGGAGGTTGTAGGAGCAGGGACCTGTTAAAGCAGGAGCGCAACTATTTTTAACTGAAAAGTGCCATGGTAACCATGTTGCCGCTGAGCTCAGGACCTCAATTTCAGTTTGTACCTTCACTTGGGATCCTGAACTCTGACCTTGGGAAGTCATGCATTAGGCTTTATTTAACTCAATATGAAATTTTATCTGAATAAAGCTTCAGACAATTGCACCCCAGTCTTTTGTCTTTTACTTCTATTTGTTTTGTTTAGATGTTTCCAGAAGATAAATAAATGGCATTTGGGAAAATTAGGTACACTTAATCAGACTGCACAATTCAAATTCAACTTAGAGCATTACAACTGAGCTGAAATAGCAATTGCAAGCACAGGGTTTTGTTTGAGACTGAACCCTTCCAAATAAAAGATTGGAATGATGAAATTAAATAAACTCAATAAATACATCTATTTTGTTCTTTTAATTTAGATACCAGATCTCTGTTTGAAAAAAGACCTGGTAGATGAGAAACAACTCCAAGTAGGATCCTGAGTGTATTTCAAGAATTCAGAAGCCAGATTGCACAGATAAATGAGTTTACTTGCAAAATTTTCATCACAAGTACAGATAAAGGAATTTATAAGCGTAATGGAAAAGTTGACTGTGTGATAGCAGGAACTCCGGTAAAGACAGAAATTCTGCAGCAGCAAGATATTTAAAATGTTAATGATGGGAGTATTGGAATTATTAATCATTTGCCAAATTAAATATCAAAACTTTAAACCTCTCAGTGGCAGCCTTCCACATGTTCAGATGATTTGTGCAATGATGGTCAACTGCAATAGCTTCAGTGGGTCAGGAGACCCACTCTGTCAAGGCAACCTCTGCCATATTTGAGGTGGAGGTCACCAGTAGCTTGAGAAGGTGCACGATTTGCCGGCCTGTTCTTTTTCCCTTTCTGAACCCTCTGCTTGGCCAGTTGTGCTGTTCATTTCTGTTCACTTCTTCTAGTGTTCTTCTAAATAGACAGCCTTCAGAGGTCACTGCAACCGTCTCCCAGTTGCCAGGCTCAATATCCACCATCTTCCTATCACGCATGCAGATGTCCACGTAGTGATGTATGGGCCCCCAGGAGGCTGTGACCCTATGGCCAGTTCACTGACCTGAATATTTTTGGGTAGACAGCAATCGTCCGTCTGATGAACATGACTGAACAGCACAGATATCACTGGAATAGTTTCTCACTAAAATGAAACAGACCTTGTGGTACAAAACACACTCAGCTGCTCATTTAACAAGCATGGGGCTGGATGAACACAGCAGGTCAAGCAGCATCATAGGAGCAGGAAAACTTGACGTTTCGGGCCTAAACCCTTCATCAGGTTTAGGCCCGAAACATCAAGTTTTCCTGCTCCTATGATGCTGCTTGACCTGCTGTGTTCATCCAGCCCCATGCTTGTTATCTCGGATTCTCCAGCATCTGCAGTACCTTTTATCTCAGCTGCTCATTTAAATAAGGACTCCGCACACTGTGGAGGTAAATCTGAACATGCAAGGTAATTCCACATTGAACACCCTCAACTTACGCCAAGGGCTGTTCAAATATTCCATAGCCTCCATCATTAGCTAAGTGGATTCTTTCTCTGAATGAAGAATATTTAGGAAAGGCTGGAAAATGCTTTTCATGATGGATCAGTAATGATGGATTACATGTATTGCTGTATTTATAAACCCTTACTCTCAGATTATTTTGTCTAAATTTCTACACTATTATTTTACTGCAAGGTACTAAACTCAATATCGAAGTTTCTCGAGCTCTGAAACCGGAAGAAATTAGATGGTTTGCTTTTTTTTTGTTAAAAAGGTGCTTTCACTTTACAAGTGTGCAGCCAATAACAGTCATGCAGTTCTCCCTTTATCAGGTGCACCCAGTTGTAAATGGACATTGTCAGCCTTGCAGATTGAGGAGATTGTACGTCTGCAAAGATATGCCAATGTCAGACTGCTCTTTCTATCAGAAGGAGCTGAACTGGATCTCTGCAGTACACCAGCAAGGTCCAGTGATCTCTACTTAACACTAGCAAAACTAGGGTGAAGAAAGACACCTAAAACCATATAGCTTCATTCATTTATGGTGTTGTTTTTCATTTTGGAGAGAGTTGGCTAGGTGTATGTACTCTATTTTTGTGACACCTGATGATCACAAAATAATCACTGAATTAGACAGCATTTGTAGAATGACAACCTTGTTCCAGGGAAATTCTTAGTCCAGTATATACTGAAAATACTCAATCAACACAAAGTGCAGCAAAATGCCTGATAAGATCAAGTTCTGATCAAAAGCAAGACGATTCTGCAATTTTTGTCCTTTAAATTTCAAGCACTTGGGGTGAAATTCAACTAAAGACTTTGCATTTTTGAACATTACCCGATCAGGTTTAGACTTAAAGCAAACTATAAACATATGCTCCAGTCAAATATGTGAAATCAAAGCTGTCCCTGCCCTAGGGATAGCTTTGTCCAGTAGAGTGTAGCCAGTTAGATCATGTAGCACATGGCTTGGTGGGAAGGTTACCAGCTTAGCCGGAGGCATGACACTTCCTCTTCAAGTGTGTATTACATTAGATGGTTTGGATCCAAGCTAAAACAAAACAGCGAAAAATACAGCTGCTGTGAACAGACCAAAGTTCACTTAACCCTAATGCATTGCTAGGGACCCAAGAAGTATGGCCATTACAAGAGGAAAATGTTCAGAACACTGTGGAATTCAGTCACACGCTTGCTTATCTAGAGAAATTCAAAAATTAATGCTCCCAAGCTTTTGTTTCAACATTTCAAAGTGGTGCAAGAATCACCAAGACACATCTGAATTGTCAACTGTCCTCTTGCCACACCTCCCGCCTTCCACTTCCTCTCCAAAATATGGTCTCTGGATTTTAATGTGTAAATTAATTGGTGTTTGTCTGCAAATTTAATCACCCTCTAACTCCTTCATGATGCCCAAGCACTCTGGTTCCAATTGGCTTTGTCCAGAGATTGAGAACTGAGCCTGGACAGAAAGATAGATGTGGAATCCTGTTCTGCAACCAGTAAATTGCAATCTCAGTATAACGGTTCAGAAGGCACAGTTAGCACTCACTTCACAGGTAGGCCAGAAGTCCCAGGAGCAACTGCCTTACCCAAGTCAAATAACTTATCTGCTGTAAGTTTACCTGACAGTCAGAACACTGATAAGTAATGAATTAGTTTCCCCACATAATCTGGCCTGCTGTGTTCATTCAGCTCTACACCTTGTTATCTCAGGTTCTCCAGCATCTGCAGTTCCTACTATCTCTGAATAACAGTGACAGCAGCTTTACAAATAAAGCCCATACAGTCAAAAAGAAGGTGGGGCAAATCAAAGCACGAGCTCATACAGCAGATACAGTCTCTTACTCTTCGATTTGAAGCAGCACCATTAGTTTATGAAGGAGTTTCACTCCCATAAAACTCTTTTCAGAATGAGTATATTACACTCAGAAGTGGGAGTCTTCTGGTCTTGAGGTGGTGAGGTAGGAGGTGGAAGTGCATTTAATGAGATGGCACCCCCGATCCATGCTGCTTTCTCACCTCCACCGGAATTACATTCGGGTCAGGAAGGTTCATGGTCAACTTATTCTTAAGTGGCCAATTAATGTTCAGTTAGAGGCCGTAGTCCATCACCACTGGAGTGAATGAGCCTATCGCCATGCAGAATTCCTGGGAGGGTGTGGCTTGTCAGCCGAGTGGAGTGGGCCAGGGAGCAAACCCTGGATAAAATGCACTTGTTGCCCGATGAGGGTATGGAGATCAGGCATAGTGAGCTTCATAAGGACACCACACCCTCACACCCACCACCCTGCTTTTAACCTCTCCATCTCTGCTTCCTCCATTCCTAGAACCCTAATGCCATTCCCAGAACAATTCGCCCCTCAGCGGATATCCACCCAAAGACAGGCATCATTTGTGCCCATGCCATCTTTGAAAGGCCACTCTGCACCAGGACAAATATTTACAATCCAGTAGTGCTCCTCATGGGCAATTTAATGGCACAGCAGCCATGAAGCTAGGCCGCCCACGTCACACAGACAGTACGGCTGATACTCCCTCACCCCTACAGCCCCATTCTCTCACTGTAGTCACAATTTAACCACCAGGACACATTGTTTCCTAGCTGTGGCTACACCCATATAATCACCATCTCTCGGTGACTGCTACTCTGTCCTCAAAGCCTACTGTAGACCTGCATCTAGTCACTGTCCAGTAGGAGAACATCACAAATGATTGAAAACCGACAGAGGCAGATGTTCACCCCCAAAATGCAAACCAAATGCTGGCATTTTGATCAATGGCTACTTTACGGTCCATGACTGTCTACTGTATCTAGCTCTCATGGAATCGGGCGTTAAAGTTCTGTCGGGCTTGTAATACCCAACACAGCTGAGCTCTGTTATGGTCAAGGACAGCTTCCTTCAACTCAATGTCCTCAACCTCCTCCTCAGAAGACAGCTCTCAGACCCCCAGTTCCTTGGCATCTATCAGATCAGCACATTGCCTGCTCCAATTGTACAGAGTACACTACATCAAGATGTGGCACACACTGCTCAGATGGGCAGGCGGGCACCCCCAGATGGTCCAAGCAGTGGTACTGCTCTTCAGCAGCACTATTACCTGCTCCACCATGGCCCTGGTCAAGGAAAGGGCAGCATTAAAGCTGCATACCTCTTCAGTCAGGGGATTGTGCGATGGTATCATGAGCAATACTACCTCTAATTGTGTGTTTTGCTGTGTGAATCTTCGAGATCTCTGCATGGTTGCGACTTCCGAAAACAGAAGTTAATGAATAGGCATGCCGATAACGTCAATCAGCCACAGTTTACAGGGAACATCAAGGTCACAAGTGGATGCCCCTTGTCCTCAGTAACCAAGGCTCCTGGACCCTTAAACACTCGAAGTACATGAGGATGCTCCAGGATCAGAGTTCATCCTGAGCTGATAGGAATATGTTACATGGAACTGGGAAGTAATTATCATGAAATTGGTCTTAGATTGGGCCAACTCGAACAAATAATTAGAAAGGGAAACCTCATCCAAACGACAGGTGATTTTAAATCCCTAGAGAGTTATCTCTTAATCTCTATTCATTCATTTTGTCACACAAACCAAGATAGATGCTTAAATTAATAAGCAGGAGTGTTTCTTGTCACTTTTTCACCCAGATGTCTGTTGAAAGTGGCAAAACAAAAACCGAAACTACACTTCCATGGGCTGTAGAGGATAACATGGTTCTTCCAATGTATACATTTCTTAGAGGCAGAAGCAAAATTTGAACAGTTTCAAGATTTGTTTCACACGACATTGCAGCTTCAAAAGACACATACTTCAGGTAGGTGTGCAGTTGGAATGTTCTTTGCAGGAATGACATTATTTTAAAAGAATAATCAGTTTACCCCATGGGGATGAATTTGAACCGAAATTGAATGCAGACAGGGTGTGTGTTTGGCTCTATTTTCACCACTTGTAACAACTGTTACTGAATCATTTGAATGCTCACAAGCCACTTTAATATTTTACACGAGAAATTATTGTTTGTAAGGTTCAAGAGAAACAAAAATAAAACTTAAAATTTTCTGCCCAAACAGGACTTCCTATCAAATTGCTTTTACCTAGATATACCTCTGTGGAAAGGCACAGGAGAAGAAGTGGCTTAAATATTTGAATTTATTTCAACAGAAATGGAAAATCAGACTGAAATTTGGGTTCTGGAGTTTATAACGTTACATTTATATGACAAAAATGCTTCAGAAAGTGTATATGTAGTTTCCTGAGCTGCTGATTCTGCATCTATATCAGACTTTGGACACCACAACAAAACCTGGGTACTTCACAACTTAATTTTCCTGACTGGGAGAGGTCGTCAGTGACTGGAAAGCTCTCCACAAACTCAACAAAGCACACTCATGATGTGTTTTGAGCCGTTAAGTGTACAGTCAGAAAAGATGGCCATTTTCAACACTTCTTTCACACCAGTGTACAATAGTTGCACTATCATCCACATGGTGCATTACAGCAACTTGCCAAGATGCTTTAACAATATATTCCAAACTACCACCTCCAGCACTGAAGGTACTGCATGGGACCACCACCACTGCCAAATTCCTAGTCAAGACACACACCATCCTAATTTTGATTTATATCGCAATTCTTTCACTGTTTCAGGTCAAAATGCTGGAATGCTTTTCATAACAGTACTGTAGGAGTAGCTTCATCACAGATGTTGCAGTGGTTCAAGAATGCAGTTTGATGCAACCTTCTCAAGGACAATTAGGAATTGGTAACAACATGTACATCTCATGAATGAGTAACATAAAAAGGTGATCTCAAAGCAATAGCCTCCTCCTTTACCTTACTGTTCAATCAATAAGCATGGCTATCCTTGGTAAATACATCAGTTAGGAACAATTCTCTCTTCATCAATAATAACCTCAAGCCCCGGTAATAGCAGCATCACCCAGTACAATAACTACCAGTTGTGACACTAGTTAAAAGAAAGCATTTTAGCATGTTATCCTTGTTTTTGGAGACTGATCCATTGCCAAAAGGCAGACAAGCTGCACAAATAGCTGCTTTCACTTTTTAAAAAGTTGGACATGATATAACTCTTGCACCATAACTTTAATCAGCCAATTTTTCAGTTGCCCGTAGTTGACCATCCCTATTCAACACGAAGGTACAGTTTCCCAATGGATTTTCCCACTGAAGCGACCTTACTCACATGCTTCATCAGATACCTAGAAAACTGTTTGAATATGGAGTGTTTTATAAAAGACAATTATAGGCAAAGTATAAAATACAGAAGAGATTTCTTTGCACTGCGTGAATAAGATGAATTATTTTTGCTAGCTGCTGTAATCCCTCCTGTAATTTTGGATTCCCAGGGTGTGGGTTTTATAAAGATTTGTTTTCAGCTCAACATAAATGGTCTTCCTCCAATAACCCAGTCAGATCTGAATATTTTCATGCAGAAATATAAAGACTGTTTTTTGAAGGTGACAGGTAGAAACAGAGCCCTGCACAGAGAGCTACAAATGGCAGCATGTTAATATTATCTACTCTGAGAAACATGCAGAAACATGGCCAGTGACTATCAGATGGGAGAGGATTTTACTGAGAAATGATGCTACGTGTGCCTCCCCTTGTGATAGGAAACTTCTAGATTTGTAATCATACCTCAGCCATCCCCAGTATAAATGCACATCAATTCTTGAGGCATTTCTAGAGTTAACCCTTGTTTCCTTACTGGCTGACCCACGAGCATTAGGATCTTCAGTTTATGACATTAAAATGCAGATGAAACACTTGTTTTTCTCCAAATCCCAACACTCCTTCAATATTTTATTTGCAAGGTTCAAACATGTGCTTTATTCACTCAAAACGGCTGCTCTTACAGCTCCTCCCAAATCCAACTCTGTGTAACTAATAAATCAGTACAGAGCTGGAACACTCAGTCAGTAATGCTGACCTCCAGTTTGACCTCTTGGTGTCCTGTTGGAGGCTTGAGCAAAGCCAAGAGAAACCCACCTTCAATCATTAAACTTAACCTTGTGACTAATCTCCTGGATGCTATTTACTGCAGGGTTACAGGTTGGTAGTTTAACCACAAAGCAAGATGATCAGATGCAATCAAGAAGTGAAGTTCAAAGAGATGGCTAGTGTCTGCTTATATTACCATATTTGATAGAAAATGAGGCATAATTGTCTGTAGGATTTATCACCTTACTTAGCAGTCCAACCTCACAACGAGAGTTGGAGGACAATGCACGACTCTATGTTTTTGACTAGGCGTGAAGAAAAGGTAATGGGGAGATATCACAGTAGGATTATAACAAAAATGCTGTGCATTAAGACCTAAAGGAATATGAATTAACAAGTAAAATCCCTTTCCGTAGGGTTTCTAATGAAATTTAAGTCTTTGAAAGGGGTAGGTACTTAGCGTGTGAAAGAAAAAAGATCTCATCATCTATGTCCACATTGTGTTGGAGTCTCACCTTACTTAACGAAATGAAAAAGCAAACTATTCTTTAAGCCTTTTCGGAATCCTGGATCTTTTGAAAGTTATCACAAAACAGCTTTATGATGACAAAGATCTGCAATTTCAGCATTGCCTGCAGCTATTGTAAACTTCTGAACAACAGCAATTTTGCTTAAAAACTTTCCAAGAAAGCCAGCCTAGAACAGAAACAAGATAAAACCATATTGAAATTAACTGGTAGTTATTAATTTTACCCTTCACAACTGGGTATCAATGGTTTGTGCGCATGACTGGGGAAGGGCTAACAGCAGCAGGTGCTCTCATTTAACAATTTCAGAATCGTGTAACTAACTTAACTTGCTGGGTCGTAAAATTGGTGGGTTTAGTCAACTTCCCGTTGTGTACCTTGCCTGATTTTATGATTTACTTCAATTGAGTAACATTAAGCAAGGCATAAACCAGGCTTCTGATGTAGATCCATCACTTTTCAGTTCACGATCAGGTTAAAATTTAGACCCTACATAGAAACAACTGCACCAACTTGTAATTATATAGTGCATTAACATAGGAAATGCGCTTTTGGTGTTTCAGTTTCCAAAACAGACAAAAACTGACACTGAGCAAATGAAGGGGATGTTAAGTTGCTGACTTAAAGCTTGGTGAAAGAGGTGAATGATAAGGAAGGTCATAAATAGAGAAGTGGAGAGGTAACGATGTTCTGGGAGGGAATTTTCCAGGGTGTATGGCCTGGATGGCTGAAAAAGACAGATGGCAGTGGTAGTTCAAAGTGAAATGGCAAAGTACAATGGGCTAGAGGAGAAAGGAGACGTGAAGGATTGTAAGGCTGCAGGGGCTTATGGAGTTAGTGAAAGGCGAGGTCATGAAGAAACTTGAACCCAAGGTCGAAAATCTTAAGTTGGAGCTGTTAATC
Organism: Ginglymostoma cirratum; assembly: GCA_024137785.1. NCBI lineage: Eukaryota > Metazoa > Chordata > Chondrichthyes > Orectolobiformes > Ginglymostomatidae > Ginglymostoma > Ginglymostoma cirratum. Next base: position 20,853,868 of record JAHRHZ010000021.1, on the reverse strand, counting down.
AACCAGGATCCAGCATAGATCAATGTGCAACTGGGTGTCCAGGAACTGGTGCAGATTTACAAGATGGGAAAAAATGAAAAATTGAATTTACAAAATGCCTTTCATGATTACCAGTATGCCTTTTTGCCAAAGAAAATTTGAAATGTAGTCACTCTGGCAGCAAAATTGCACACACTACGTTCTCACAAACAACAATTTAATGACCAGATAATCTGGGCTGAACCTTCTAGAGGTTTGAGCAACATGTGCAAGCTTGGTGATAGAATCAGATGAGAAGCCAATCTCAACTTTGGGAACATCTCAATCCATCTTTTATGCTTCACACGAGTGACGATGTGAGCCGTTTTGCTAGACAGTGACAAGTTGCCAATTGAGGGAGATTAAAGCTCGTTAAATGCCTTGTTAATGGCCAAACTCAACATCCTTAATTTTCGGCTTTCTATCTTATCGAACTCGTCAAAAATGCTAGATGTTAGAAAAAATTTCAACATGGAAAAATGTGTACCTTGCAAATTTAGTTCTCTACTTGCTCCAAAATGACCCCCATGTTAGAAACTGGGCACCAGCCACAACAATGCACATCCATGAATATTGGCATCCAATATGTATCTGCTCCCAAGAATGTTCACGGCACATCTCCAACCCACTTGTGGGTTGCTTCAGCACTTCAATACTGCAGTGAGGATGCTGTGCACTCAGGGGACATGCACCCAGCTCATGGACTGCACTGGGCTGCACTCCAGGCTCCTCGTTCACTGTCTCAGCACTAACTCAATTTGAGCCCTCCTGGATGCTCACAGTATCCCTGTCTTGTATTGCTTTGCCTTTTTGTGCCTTGCCCCTCTCAGCCAGAGATACCAGGCTCACAATATTTCTGCCGTGCCTCGCTATTTTGCACTGATACAATGTCAGCAAGCTCGTTCTGGTTGTCAGCAGGCCTCAGTCCAGTCAAGGGAGAGAACCATCACTAATGGGATCCTGGCATAGTAAGTCAAAGGATAGCCTTCAATTCCAATCCAGGACTTGGACATGGTCAGTCAGCCAGCCACTTGAGGCAGTCAGAGTCAGGATGTTCTCCTAAGGGTGGGCAGGGGTGTGGGGTCTGAACAGCAATCAGGTCATTGTCCATCTTGACCCTTTCTGCCCTATTGCAGGCTGCTTTTCTCCTGCAATGAGAGGCGGGGGCAGGTATTACAGGAGATGGAAGTGGGGGGCATATCTGTTACTTTTGGTGCAGGTGAGCAAGTGCGAGTGACTGGGAAGTGCAGAGGGCATGCAGTGTTTGTGGTGTGGGGGTTTGGGTGAGTAAGGGTGAGGGAGAGAAGATGTTGTTGGTAATTGAGAGAGTGGTAGTGCCTCAGTCTTGACGGCAGTTGGGTATGTTAGCTGAGAAATAGTGAGTACATAGTGGAGAGAAGATTGTGAACCTTAACCTGGCGTAATGAAGGTGGTCATTGACCTTTTGTCTACCCTGCTATGCACTCCTCCAGAGGGCATCAACCCAGGTGGTAACCATGGAGCAGGCTGGCATGGTCTGCTGTCACTCCTTCCACTATTGGTCCTGAAACAAGAGAAAGTCCTGCGTTTGTACCTCCCATTCCAGAAGGAGCTCCAGGTCCTTGGTCACAAAGCGATAGTGCCAATATCCCCTCCTCTGCCGTGTCTGGGAGCAAACACCAGGAGCTGAGCCGGGCATTACAGCCAGACTGCTCATCCAGGTGCACAACGCTTTCAAAGATGGCACAGGCATAAGGGATGGCAGTGAAATCTAGGCTATCTTCTCAGTGGTGAGCAGCTCTGGGAACGGCATACGGTAAGATGCGGCTGGAAATGGGCATTACATAGGTTGCAAGGCCAGGGCAGAGAATTAACAAGGTGGGAGTTTGGTAGCATATGGTGAGAAAACCCACCAGGCCTCCAAGTGTAAATCCCTTCAAAGTACTTGATGCAACTAACTCTAACTTAGCTGAAAAAAAATCTTAAGATTCAGCCCTGTCTTGGAGTGATGCTGCCTGAGGAATGAATATTGGCCAGGACAGCGGGGATAACTCCCCTGCACCTCCTGCAAAATAGGATCTTTTACAACAATCTCAGACTGCAGAGAAACCCTCGGTTTAATGTCTCAGCCTAAAGGAAGCTTCTTCAACCATGTAGTACTCCCTTAGCATCCGTGACACGGGGCTTGAATCTGGCTGCTGAATTTTGGACGAGCTGAAGTTTATTAAAGAATTTGCTTTAACTACGCTGTTACAGATGCACTTGGAATATTTTAGATTTCTGCATTATTCAGAGAAGGCCTAATAAAATGAGGCGAAAAAGGTATTTCATGACCTAATAGCTCACGGCTAACACAGAACAGACCACTAACTTGAAAGCTGGATATTCAGGCCCTAGAGCAGCCCATCACTCTACGTGATTTACCGGAATTGGGTAAATTCCATCAACTAGCCTGTACAATTAAAATGCCACTTGGTGGACTGATGTATCATTTCACTCCATGAAGCAGCAGCTGCAGACGTTCTGGATGACTGTGTGCCTCTACTTAAAACAACAACATGCAAAGAGGAACATATTTTTATAATAGCAAAAATAAGTAAAGAAAAATATTGCAACTCTTCAAATGGCAAAACTCTGAAGTAAAAACTACTATAAATTTTAAAAAAGGGACATATTTTGGGAAGTTTTAATTCCATGCTCCAGCCTGTCCCATGTTTGGCTGCAATGCATTATCATTTAAGATAAGATTTTTATAAAGTGGAAATGGAGAGGTTATCCTATTCGTTCATTTTATTTGAATGTTGGAGGAGGAGCAGAAAGAACATTAATAGTTTCCCAAGTAAAACATTTGCAGACTATCTATACAAGACAGATGCTGTAGTGTTAAACAGTAGCTATCCAGTTCCCATTGATAACATCCAGTTACGGTTTATTAATACAAGGCAACGTTTACAAAAAGGAAAGCACAAACCTAACAACTTCACTATGTAAAGTATACCCAATAAAAAAATTCAAAAAAAAAGTGTACATCAAATGCTGTGCAAAAGCATAAACCAAGATTTGAAATAAACAATCACATATTTCCTCTGAACAGTGCCAACACGCACTGTTATTTAAGAAGTGGAAGTAGAGAACAAGAAATGCTATCTAGAGAGCAGCAGTGGTCAAATCCACAACTGCAGCTTTGTGATCTTCAGAGGAATGTTCTTCAAGCTTTGTTCACCATGAAAAGATCCATTAATACTTCTACCCAATCAAATGGCAGGCCATAGCCATGAATGGCACCTATCAGAGCCAAGAGTAAATCCAGTGATTAGAGAGAATTCGCCAAAGAGCCTTTGTAGCCGAGAAAAATGCCTACTCCAGAGTGGAATGTAGAAAATTCCTGGGAGCACAGGCACTCCTTTGTTGCCAGCTCAGGCGTATTCTGGAGCAAAGAAAGGCACAGACAAATTAGGTCTCCTCTCTACATCAGCAAGAAAAAAAGTATTTGAAGAAAAAGGTCCATCTCCTGCTTTCTTTAAAAAAAACCACAAACCTGAATGATCACAGATTGGGTGGTTAGGCCAAGATATTTTGAGCTAAAATAATCCCCCACTAACAAATTTTCTCTACTGGCCATCAAGTATATTATACAGAGAAAACCCATCTAGTTGTAGGTCACTGAAATAGAGAGGGGAATGTTTGTCAATATGCACAGAGACAAGACAGAATAGCTATTTATCTACCCAAGAGATAACAACTAAGTGGTAGTGTGATACAACATTTCACTCCATGCTTGAGACAAACTGCAGACCCTTTGTCTCTTCTATAAACTCAAAGCACTTCACTAATCATTCACTGTTTAAACAATTATTGATATCATGCAGGTGTAAATGTTTACTAATATAAAAATGTTTGTGATCTTTATTGCTATAATAGAATACATCTGTTACATTTGAATCCTCATTCCGGGACTGCCAATAATTGAGAAAACTCAAACTAATTTTTCAGCCTCTCATAAAAGTTCCTCCTTCTGCTTTCCAAACACAATTGCAAAGTGATATTGAATGGTTCACTGATTGTGATTTCAGCATGGAGACATTTGCAAGACCGAACCTTCCTTGAGCGGCATTAGCCCTCATTTTACCAACCCATCCCTTTTATCTTTGGCTTCCCACAACTTGCATTTATGTAGTGCCAATGAAAGTAGTAATACATCCCACAGTGCTCAGCAGGCTTGTTTTTCTCTCCTCCACCTTTAGCCCTTTCTTGACTCCAAATTTCAGTTTAATTTTCTCAATTTTCTTTGACTATTCATGGCTTCTTTCGCTTGGGACCTCAACAATGCATGTAATTGCAAATTGTTGTCACCCCCCTTCCTCCTTCTCTTGAGCAGTTAACATTCCTTACCATTATTTTAAATTTTCCAACTCCCAGCAGTGTCATTTCTTTCACTGAAAGAAAATTATGTTAATATGGTATTATGGCTTTTTTATAAGCAGTGTTACTTGAACGTATTTGGCCCGTACTCTGGCACGTAGACAATTACTTGGGGAGTGTAAGGCAGGACGTTAGATAGCTAGAATTATTTTAAACTGCGAGTGATGGATGGCAATGTATTACTTCAAAGTAAATCAAACTGCACACATTGTGCTACAGAAGGAAAATGTGCTCACTACCACCTTATCTAGGGCAACCAAGAATGGGCAATATGTTGGCCAGTGATACTCATGTCCCAACCTTGAATAATAAAACATCCTGATAATTTGCTATTTACATTGAAAATGAGTGGTTTTAAGCTGGAGACAGAGATAAGACTGTCAAAGGTTGTAGGTGACACCACCTTAGTTGGCACTAGTGGATGGGGTATTTAATTTAGCCATCCGCCTCTAAGGCGGTCCCTCAGGGCCAAGGGTTACTTGTTTCCATGCCAGTTCAATGGGACGATCAGTCCAATTACAATGTTTAAAAGACATTTGGATAAGTACATGAATAGGAAAGGTTTGAAGGGATATGGGCCAGGAGCAGGCAGCTGGGACTAGTTTAGTTTGACATTTTGTTCGGTATGGGCTGGTTGGACCGAAGGGTCCGTTTCCATGCTGTGTGACTCTAGGACTCTATTAAGCAGACAGTGCGACTTGTAAGGAAGGTGGTGCTTGAAAGGTTGGATAGATGAGGGCTCTGTAGGTTTGCCAACTCTCTGTGCTTGATCTTCAAGAGGCTTCATTGAGGGTGTGCAAATGTGAGCAGTGCTTTCCTGAATGAACGTTCTCCAGTTTGCTTGGTTTCAAGCCAAGTTTCCTATCAATCAATGGCTACATTTGACCTGTTCCAGTATGATTTGAGGACATTCTGAAAACATTTCCATTGCTTTACTTGGCCACTTGCAGAGATTGAGTTCCAAGTGGAGCAGCTGTCTTGTCCAATGGTACTAATTTTAAGTGACTAGGATTATAGCACTGGCCATATTGGCTTAAGGTGGTACCTTGCTGTTGGACAGCCTCCTTGCCACTGTGCTTGCGGATCTTGTGAAGGAATCGCTGGTGGTAATGCTTTGGTGCTTTGTGATGTTTGTTGTACATTGCCCAAGTCTCTGAAGCAGGTAAGGGTATCTCTGCCACTCAGCAAACCATGATCTTGGTCTTGGGCTTGGGATTCTGGTCACCAAACACCCTTTCGTCAGCAGGCAACGGCTGAGCTGACACATTGGAGGCATTAAAGAATTTATTTAAACGCTGGGAAATAGGCAGACAGGATACAAAAGAATCCAAATGGTCTAATGAGATGTTGCAGACTGAGAGGGTAAATTAATATTTGACTTAAACAAAAAGGCAAGATTATGAGATTACAGAAGGGGAATAGCAGAGGGGAGAAAAACTAAATGCCTGGAGAGTACAGAACACAATGCAGCAGTGAGATGTACAGCAATGATGGGTTGTATGTTTACGGCGAGATGGTGGCATGGTAGTAATGTCACTGGATTTGTAAATAGATAGAAAGACAAATGTCTGGGGTCAAGAGTTCAATCCCACAATGGTATCTGGTGGGATTTAGACGTAATAAATCTGCAACACAGTCAGTCTCAGTAAAGGTGACCATGGGGGAAATCATCTTTTGTTGCAAGATCCTACCTAGTTCACAAATTCACTTTATGGAAATCTTCCATCTGTACGCAGTCAGGCCTACGTGGGACTCCAGACCCAAAGCAATGTGGTTGGCTTACCAAAGGCCTAGCAAACTTGGGAGTTCAATTAGGGATTGGCAATAAATATTGACATTTGTCCACAATCCATGAAAGGATTTAAAAGAAATAACTAATACATTGTGGCATTACAGTAAAGAAAGCGAATTTAATCTTGGAGCCTGTAACCAGAGGTGATTATAGGTTTGTACAACACACTAGAACTGATACATCTGGAATGCAGTATATTAATTCCAATTAGCAAATGACAAAAAATTTCCAGCTATTGACATGTCTGCAGTTAGTACCAGAACAAGTTTGATCAGCTTAGGAGCAGGAAACTTAATGACAGATATTGGAACACAACAGGAAGGAGGATGTTAACTGGATTCTTTGTACAAGGAGCCAATTACACCACTTAAGATTGGGTTGTCTGACACAATCAGTGTTCAGGGACAGGGCAGTGTGACTATGAGTGAGGGAGGTAAGGGGAAACAGAGAGCAGGAACCTCAGCCTTTGTGCTCGTCCAAAAGGACCAAGGTTCTTCCAGCTTTTCTGGATGAAAGGGAGGGCTGCTGAGTGACTGAGCTAACTGGCCATGGCTGGGGTGTACGGAGGAGTGGAGTGGTAGTAGGTGACAGTTTAAGGAGAGGAATTGACATTGTTCTCTACAACAAAGAGCATCAAGGCCACGTCGCCTGCCTAGTGCCAGGGCTCAGGACTGGAGGAGAATGTGCAATAGAAGGTGGGAAGAATCCAGTTGGTCTGGTCCATGTAGTTACTAATGACACAGGCAGAACAAAGAAAGAAGTTCTACACAGTCAGAGTGAAGAGTTAGGAGCCAAAATAAGAAGGAGAACCTCAAAGATCATGACTTCTACATTATCTCTTTAGTCACGTGCAAATCAGCATACGGCAAATCAGTTTAGACAGATGAATGTGTGGCTAAAAGACTGGTGTGGGAGAAGTGGGTTGCAGTTCATAGGGCACTAGTACCAGTACCAAGGGGATAATCTCCACCTGAACTGTGCTGGGGCCAGTGTGCTTCCCAACTGCACAACTAGAGGAGAGATAATTTGATACCATATAGTAGGGACAAAGGATCAAAGGGTAGAGTCAAAAACAGAATGGTATCTATATGGGAAGTGATAAACAAGACTATGACAGGAAAGGATAAAGAATATAAATTTAAGTCTAAACCAACAGATAAGACTAGAATTTACAAAATAAAGAAAGGGATAAAGCTAAAGATACTGTATCTGAACGCAAGTAGCATTCAAACAAAATTAGATTTGAGAGCCCAAATGGAAATAAACAAGCTTGATCTGTGGCTATTTCAGAGACATGGCTACAGAATAGCATAGATTAGACCTGTGTTTTCAAGGCCAGGATTTTTCAGAAGGCTGGGAAACTCGGAAAAGGTGAAGTGGTGGCCCTATCAGTTAATGATGAGAGGATGACCCAAGTTCAGGAAACCAGAATGTGGAAACTGTTTGGGTAGAGACGAGAACTGATAAAATGAAGATGTCACTTGGGAGAATGGTGTACAGGCCTCCTAAATGTAACCACATGGTAGAGTGGAGCCTAAAGAGAGAGCTCGACAGAAAGGAACAATCAATCAAGGAAGATTTCAATCTAAACGTTAACTGGAAAAGTCAAATGGCAAAAGTAGACAAGGAGTTCACAGAACAATTTCGAGACAATACGAACAGAAACAAACTATACCAGAACTGAGATTATGCAATGAGATAAGATTAATTATCACATAGTGAAGGCACCCCTAGGTGGCTGCCATCATACAATGATTGAATATTACATTCAATTTGACAGAGGAACGAGTTTCAAGACTATTGTTTAAAATTTGAATTTTAGGCAATTATGAAGGCATGAAAGCAAGAGCGGACTAAAGTGAATTGGCAAATTTGATTAAAGGATTGATCAATACAGAAGCAATAGAAAACTTTTAAGGCTTATATAGATATATTTCAAAGAGCAAGAAAAATTTGAAGGGACAGACCCCAATCAATGGTTAACTAGAAATGTTAAAAGGTAGAACAGGCAGTAAGAGCTTCTGTAAATATTTAAAGAAAACAGTCAATAAAGTGAGCACTGGTTCTATAGAAAGTGAAATTGGAGAATTAATAATGGAGAACAAGGAAATACAGATAAATTGATCAAGTATTTTGCATCTGTCTTTGCTACAGAGATTACAAGTAACAGCCTAGAAACAGCAATAAATCAGGAAAAGGGAGAGAAGAACTTAGAAAAATGGTAATCACCAGAGAAGTAATATTGAGGAAATGGTTGGAGCTGCAGCCTAACAAGTGCCTGGGTCCTGATAGATTTCATCCTAGGATCTTAAAGAGGAAGCTGGTGAAATAGTTGATGCATTGACTTTAATTTCCTAAAACCCTTTTGATTCAAACAAGTTCCGTTGGGTTTGATGATGAGCAAATGGAACTCCTTTATTGGAAAAGAGAAAGACAGAAAGCAGTTTAACTACTTGCCAGCTAGCTTAACATCTGCCATAGGGAAAACATTAGGAGCTATTATTAAAAGGTCGTGAAATGGCACTTAGATAAGTGCTAGGCACTTGAGCAGAGTTGAGATGGTTTTGTGAAAGGGAAAATCAAGTTTATCCAATTTATTAGAATTCAATGAAGGTCCTATCCAGCCAAAAGAAGAGAAAATAAGAACTCATTTGGACTGCACCATAATTCACTTCAGGATCATGGGTTTGGGATTCAGAAAATTGTTCATTTGCTCTAAATAACTGCATTTGTAACCCTTATTGCAGCATTTCCTAGAAATAGAGATGTTACCTGTCTCTAGTTATGCTACTGAGTTAGCTCGGGTCTCCATAAAGTATGCCCCGACATACACTCTCTGTGAATGAAATTCCAGTTCTGCTGAACTTAAAGAGCTGACTCACCAAGATACAGAAATCATCACACAAAATGGAAGGCTACCAGAAACCGAGGCCAGTTATGATGTGGATATAGATGTCAGGATGAGCAATGTTGAGTGACTGTAATTAAAGGGGAACTACTACAAACAAAGGGCTGAAGAGAGAGTATTAAAAAGATCAACAGAAGCACTTGGAAATATCGCACTGTTATTTCAAGCGTCTGCATCTACTGCACTTGAATCCTAATACAATATCTGCAAAGGATTATTAAAAATCCTGGCCAGAATATGCATTAGAAAATTCATATTACAAGTATGAACTTTCCATTCCTTTTTAGTAACAGCTCTTGACAGTTTAATTACATTCATGGGCAGTTAAGTGAATGTATTTGACAGGTCAAGTTTTTGAAACTCTCCAACTATCATACTGTGGAATACAGACTGAAGCCTACAGTGTAAATCCTCATCTTGCCCTGTCAGATCCCAACACTTAACGCCCCGATTCATCTCAACTACCTCAGAACTCAAAACTGAAATAGCTACAACTGATAATCTTCTGACTTTGTAAAGGGTGGTACTGATGGGAATTTGTTCTTTTTAAATGAAAGTCAGCAACTGTTTCTTTTATATAATTGAAAATATTGTTAATCCAATTTTTCAGAGGTGGAGGGAATTCAAATGTTCAGATGTAATTTCATCTTCATCTGCGCAAGACCTCATCTCACCTTTAGCAGGAAATGGGGCTAAGTCATAAGAGCTAGAATATAATAGAAGCTTGTATTTGTATGACATGAAGTCATCAATAAAGTCTGCCACAGGCAGTAAAAGAAAGTATACTAAAGAAAGCTGCGTTACTGAGACCTCTACTCAGAAATATTACATTTCATTGTCATTTTCATGGTAAGCGCATGGAATTTTCTTTTCATATTTCTTAGTCATAGCTTAAGACCCCATGAATAGGAGTTCTTTTTTAGAGAATAAAAAAAGAATAAGTGCAGCTGTGTCCTGCACACGTTCATCATCATTGGCAATTGTACCATTTCTTTAAAGTTGTACAAATGTCAAATCTGACAGCGTGCCAAAAATCTGTCTTTACCTTTAATATGAATATTTTCAAAAACGTAAGATTGTACTTTTAAAAACTTAGATTTTGACCTATTAGTCACATTTTCCGTGAACCACGCAATGAGAAAAGATGAAAAACAATCTACATATTTGTATGAGAATATCCACCCAATTTGTATGCAGCTTCAACAGTCAGATGCCAATCATACAATGCTATCATTTTTAGCGCTGGAATAGTTGAAAAACTAATAATAACTTCATTTCAGACTTTGCAGACAAATTTGCTCGGGTGACTCATTTCCTCATCGTGGAATGCTGACTGGGAGGAGGTCTGCATTCTCTGGATGCCCAGTCTAGTTTCCAGCTTGTATCTAGAAATCACACATGACTTAAATCAGTTATTGTACAGGATGGCAGTGACCTTAGTAATTCTAGCACATCCAGTAAGACATCACCGCCTTTAGCATGAGCAACAATATCTTGGTGCTTTTAATGGGAACACAGTTAATGGCTTTAGTCAGATATTTTGAGTCATCTTCTTTCAACACTGGTACTGGTCATCATGTTTTCAACAATTTCACATAATCTATTTTCTACCGATGATTTCTACTCTCGTAGCATAGATCACAGATATAAGGTAATTGGCAAATGAAGTGACAGTGATATGAGGAAAAGCTTTTTTTACACAGCAAGCGGTTAAGGGTCTGGAACTGTTCCTACAGCAAGCTGGTGCAAACATAACAGGCTGAATGCTCTCCTTCAGTGCTGTATCAACTCTGACTCTCGGACCACTTGTGAACAGGATTGTACTTTTTCCAGGAACTGTTTTACTCACCATTTGTAAGAGGATGGAGGCATCCAATACACACAAACTAATTCCCAATCGGCATGCCTTACATTGAGATACAATAAATCATAATCCAAGCAATTTCTACAATTATAAGGTTTCAGAATGGGGGCAGAAACGGGGATGGGGGTTTCCCAGGCCATTGGAGACAAGATCAGAAGCAGGATAGGTCAAGAAAATCAGCAGGCATGTGTGCCAGAATGGTTTGCTCAAGCATTATCATCTCCAGAGGTTTTACCTGGGTGAGCGATACAATTGTTGATAGGGATACGCTTGTCAGTGGTGAGAAGACAAATAAAGTGATTATACAGACAGCGATGAACACTGTTCAAGGAATATGGAATGCTACCACCAGGGCCCAGCTGCTACTTCAGCAGCTCACAGCAGGGGAGGACAGAACAGGGAAGCTGAATCAAGGTAAGGTTCATTCGCTGTGGTCACTTTAGACTAGAATAGAATGGAATATCTTTCATTGTCACTTTAAAGAACAAAACTGGCAAACTTCAGGAAATCCTTAGCAAACACTTGCAATTCAGTTCTGCAGCAGAGTCTTTGGCTTTGAAGCATTAACTTTCACTCCACAGATGCAGCCAGGCCTGCTGAGTTTCTCGAGCAGTTTCCATTTTCAGGTTTCCCATGTGTAATATTTTGCTTTTACTTGCAATTGCTTGCTTGGCAGCTGCAAAAATCCAACTCCACTAGATGGTGGAGAGAATTAAGACATTGGCTAATGCTCCCTACAGCACTATGGATCCCCTCCAGCCCTATTTTGAGCAACATCATTGGTTCCATTCAACTCAGAAGCACAGATGCTCATGGTGTATCTACTGACCACCCAGCACCGACTGGCCAGGTTCATGACCCAGAAATCATCCTTGATGCTTGAAGGACAAAATTCAGCACACAGCAACAGAAGATCATTGTTACACAACATTCCTGTGTCATACTTAGAAAGGGGTGCTCACATTTCCAATTCTTTGAAAATAGTTTTTGCTCCAGCAAAGACATTGATTCAGATGCACTCTGGAGTTTAGGCTACGAAAATAACTGGAATATATGAAATGATCCACTTTCTTCCATCTGTAAAATAGAACAAACAGAATCCTGGGGTTGGCTGTAAACCACTTGGTTGGACAATATTATGCAAGGTTGAAAGTTAAAATACATGTAGGGTTTCAAAAGGATCTGGGGATAAGTTTAGTAGACTTTAATCTATCATGGGCTATTGCTACATAGCAACTTAAAGAACTTTAGTACCTTTAAAAAGGTAGCATAGCCCATGAAAGTAAGAGAATTTTAAAAGCTAGAGTGAAACTTAGCTGAACGTCACTGATTGAGACAAACTAAATTTAAAAATCTGAACGGCCAAACACTGATCAGAGTGGATACACAGATGTAACAAATTGCAGATATTTTTCATCAATCTGTTCAGACATGACACATTCCTGGGGAAGGTGGGATTTGAACCCGAACCTTTTCAACAAGAAGTAGAGGTACTACCACTCATCACAGCAGCCATTGTATTGAATTATATCAACATCACAAGTAGCTTTACATAAAAATGAAAGTTCTGATCCACTTATTCTGGAGTTCTAAAACTGGTGACTTTAAAAGTCAGAGATCTGCACTATGGCTTATCTAAAAAGCTGCTCTCTAAACTGGGTGAGATAATTACAGGTTTATGGGGCGACTAATCTATGGGGTGAAAATTGACAACTGACATCAGCACATGTAGTTTACAAAAAACACTCATATTCTCTAATGGAGAATCTAGACAGCTGCTCTGAAGCACAGAGCTTTCAGGCTGAATTATTTGATCGGAACAGTTTAAACTCAATGCCTTAGCACAGAACCTGATTTATATCCTCCCCTATTTCCCAAGGAATACAAATTTATATGGTAGTATTTTTCAAAAAAAAGGTGCGATTTGAGTTTGAACAGATTTTTCTCCAGAATGTTAAGAGTTAGGCCTGACTTTACAAATTATTGCCTGACTGATGTGGAAATTCAATCATAATTAATCAGCTACTTATCAGGATTCATTAGAGGCTCATCACATGTTTACTTAACCTAAATGGACACTTTCAGTCAATATAATTTGAGTGTTTTTCAAACTAAGTTGGCCCTCTTGTCGCACAGTGGTAGTGTCCCTGTCCTAGACCAGGGAGGCCAGGGTTCAAGTCCCACCTGCTCCAGAGGTGTGTAATAATATCTCTGAATAGCCTGGTTAGGAAAAATAGGTTGAATTTTTTTTAAAAATTAAAAATTCAAACACAAATTGTATGTTCTGTTACATGATATCAGGATTGCTTCTTTTGCCAACTCTAGTCTAGAGAAAAATTCTCTGCTTTGACAAAGCATAATACAAAATATAACCTACAAGCATTTCTACGGGGAACTGCTGTTTGTTTTGGAAGAGGGGACAGGCGTGCATGTGTAACTTCTCTTTTTAAATAAATATTATCTGAAGGGACCTTATGCCACTTTTTCCTATACGTTTGAGGGCTATGACGTACAAGTGCACGTTCACACGCATCAATAGAGCATTAGGAGCTAGTGTACGAATACAGGAGAAGGCTAAACCTAATGTAGGCAGGCACAATGTGGCTGTATTACTCAGGAATTGGAAAATAAATAGTGAGATGGTGCTAGATTTCAACCCATATGTTTTAGGAAGAGAAATTCGAATACATCAGCTAAGACTTCTTTCAATAAAGAAAGAAGTAGTGGATTCTTCTTCAAGTTCTCTGCCCAACGGCAGGTCTGGCTCTAAAACGTCATTGCCTCCAACATGGGTAGGGCTATATAACACCTTGAACTCACCCGAGCCTGAACAGGGATTGCACTGCACCCATGTGAACCAAATCATAGAATCCCTACAGTGCAGGCAGAGGCTATTTGGCCCATTGAGTCTGAGCCGACCCACCAAACAACATCGCCCCCCCCACTGCCCCCTCCCCAGACTCACCCCTCTACCCGATCCTTGCTATTCCACCTAGCCTTCACATCCGTGGACACTATGGGGCAATCTACCAAGACCAATCCACCTAAACTGAACATCTTTAGACTGTGGGCAGAAACTGCAGCACCCAGAGGAAACCCACGCAGGCACGGCCAAAATGTGCAAATTCCACACAGACTGTCGCTCAAGGGTGGAATTGAAAGCAGGTCCCTGGCGCTATGAAGCAGCAGTGCCAACCACTCGGGCACTGTGACGCCCACACACTGATCCACTCCCCACATCTGAGGCACTAACCCCTCCCTATCCAGAAACGTTGTATGTTGTAGCCTGGAACTCTGGACAACTGGTAGTCGAAGCTCTTGCCATCAGATAGCTGACCAGGAATCTCTCCTGCTTTTACTTCCGACCAGTGGTGTGTACTGGAAGGATTTACGAGTTAGCACTCAAGCTGTTTGGCCACATTATGAACATTCCTTCCTTGGCCATCATGGAATGTAAACTGAACATAGAGCTTCTGATTCAAAACCTCTACCCACTGCACCGCAAGACCTCCTCTCAAAAGTAGTGGCTAACAAATTGCATTTCTATAGTGCCTTTAACATTGAAAAGCATTCCACAGCAATTCACAGATGCAAAGCACAGATCTTTGAAATGGTCTCACTGTGTTGCAGAAAGAAACAATGCACACTGAAGCTAAATTATTTGCTATTTTCAACAAAAACTAAAAGGTAGCAGAGTTAAAACATAGAACCAACTGTCTGCAAGTAGTTACATATTTAAAAATAATACAGTCAACATTACTGGGTGAAAACCAAGAAATTTAAAGACTCCACGTTGAATTTTTCAGCCACTTAGTCATGTCTGAACTATATAAGAATCTCAATGTCAGTTTAGCTCAGCTGAGTCAGAAGATTGTGGCTTCTTGCTTTCATCAAGGACTTCAGCATACAATTGAGACCGACAGACAAATGCAGCATTGACAGAGTGTTGCACTATTGGTGGTACTATCCTTCAGATGAGGCATTCAACTAAGTGAATCGCTGTCAGCCTGTTCCAGTGGTTGAATTGGGTGTTAAAGATTCCAGGAAGCTATTTAAAGAGGAGTAGGGAGTTTCCTAATTTGTCCTAGTCAACATTCTGCTCTTTCCTAGGAACACCAAACGCAGATTTATTCATCATTTGCCTCATTATTTAATTAGTAATGCTCCACAAACAACAAGTCACTTCATTTATCGACCCTACAATATTGATTAGGTTTCATAGCTATTTATGGTTATAAAATGCTTTAGGACATGGAGACACAAGTAACAAATAAATGGAAACTCTGTCAAATACTTGCCTCCAAACTTGAGGATTTAATACAACTGGAGTATTTTTATTCAAAATATTCCAGGATTTCATAAAACTAATTTAAAAGTATATTTGTTTCAATGTATTCATAGAACAAAGTACAGAAAAGGATCGAATGTGGGAATATTTAGACCACCAGTAAATACTTGCGAGATATAACAAGTGGGTCTGATTGTGCTACTGAATTTCAAGGCTTATTTTAATTTGTTTAGACTTCATAGTGACATCAGCTAAAGTTGACGTGCTCCAATGTACTGAATTACAGTAATACTGCCAATCTGCCAGCTGGCCAGGGGAATACCTAAATGCGCCAAAATATGGCATCCAGCCCTGACCACCACAGAGTTAAACTATGTATTTTGCTTTCCACGTCCAAGCCTACAGACAAGAGCCCAGTTTAACCAGAGTGCCAGAAAAAACCTCCTAAAGTGAAAGAATAAACTTCGAAACAGCTTTCAGTTTCACAGCAAATTCTAAACTTTCCACGATTTAGGTTAGCCAGAAATGAAAGTTGACTGCTCTAAGTGTGCAATTTGAAAAAACACAGCAGTGAATCTTTCAAACAAATTATTTGCACAGTCTCAGGGGGTGAACGTCACATGTGAGGATTTTTTCAGAAAAAAAGTACTCATTCGATAAAGTATCCAAAACTTCATCCTTTCCACAAAGTTATAGTTCTCGTTATTCCTACAAATATGACTGGAGGTTTTGTCTGGCAGTTCTGTGGACAGAGTAAACAGAACTCAGATAATTGGTTGGAATTACTTGTAAAACTGATGTCTTCTTTAGTTACATTATTCTCCTAGTGTAATACTGCAGTTCAGACTAATTACTATCAAAGGCTCAATTTGCTAATATTGGGTAGATGTAGATTAGGTGTAGATTACAACATTAACTGACAGAAGGTTAATAATCAAACTGCAGTTCTGACAAATTAAAAAATGTTAACATTGTTTTTTCATATATGTCATCAGTGATGATTTTTGGCAGTACAGACTTAGGGGGCTGAAGGGCCTCTTTGGTACTCCCGGACTATGAATCTATGATCCTGGTCTTGACTAGTGCACGTTTTGTAAATGAGGAGGAGTTTTGTTTGGGACACCCAGAAATCCAAATCACTGAATTTGTAGAGAGTCGGGGATGGTTTGATTGTGGTAGGGATGAGAGCTGGAAGGGAGCACTCCCTTTCATCTTGGCCCATAGTACAGTGTGGCAAGGCTCTAAATGTTTCTGCAATGCTGTACAGCCCGTGTCTTTCTTTAGTTGTCTGGTTCAACCTGCCAGAATTGATCTGAGGCACACAGGTTCATTAGAATATTTAAATAGACAAGTGACCTCCTGGGAGTGGATTAGTTGGCCTTCATCCTTCACATAAAGCCAGAGAGTGGGGTTTGGTCAGAGTGGGGCTGGAGATGTTAAACATTTTAAATTTCCACACAACGCCAACCATACCCCATTTTTGGGGGTTGAATTTCCACCCCGCCCATGTTGTTCTGCCTGGATTCCATTAAAAGTAAAATTAAAATTCCACACCCATCATCTACTTGCAACCAACTCCAAAAGGTTAGCTCTCAATTCTATTGGTATCAAAACCCAGGGACTTAGAAATGTGTTATTACTCCTGCAAATGATGCAGTTTACAAATTAACTACATTTCAGAATAATGTTGTGGTTAAAATAGAACTTGCTATGAGATACTTATGCTTTCCCCAGTTTGTTTAACTGTTGACTGACACTGCAATCTTCGTAGTTTTGTCAGCATTTGCTCATAGGATCCTGATGAGAACCAAGAAATGAAATGGAATATGGATCTGCATTGGTGAACAGGTTAATAAATTCAGCTTTGGGTAACCTGTAACTTCTGAAAACTTTGTAGCATTAAAATCCATCTTATTGGCTGAAGTGATCCGAGTAGATGGAGCCAAGATTAGCAAGAAATCTTTTCCAGCTTGATCCATACCAATCTGAAATACAGGTAGTGTATGAACATGCTTCCATTGACACACCTGTGATCTATTAAGGATCATTTCTGGAAGTTTAACACAGTAGTTCCTATTTGACAATGCTCATTGGATATATCCCATGTTGACAGCAAGTCAAAGGAATAGCAGGGACCTTCATGGAACCATTAGATTTCAATGCGTTCCTAAAAAAACCTTTTATTCATTTCCAATTAATCAAGACAACGGGAAGCATGGAAAGTCTTGTTGCTGGTTCGATAAATGTATGTTCTTGCACTCATCACTTCACCCCAGCAGGGAGTTGGTTAGTAGGGCAACATCGACAAAATGGCAGAAAGGAAATCAGTACCAAATGCAAGGATGGAAAGGAAACCTTTAAGGTTACAGGCAGAACAAAAGTTAGCCCCTAAACCGGGTCCATCCATTACCAGAATAAAAGCAAAATACTGCAGATGCTGGAATTCCAAAATAAAAACACAAATAAAAAATAAAAATAAAATCCAAATTGGAGAAACTCAGCAGGTTTTGCAGCATCTGTGGAGAGAAAAAAAACACAGAGCTTAACATTTCAAGTTCAGTAAAACTATTCAGATCTACTAATTGCTCTATTCCATCTCCCAACACAATAAATGGCCTGGATTTAGCTACAGCACTGGCATCTTGACAATGTGAAGAATTCCCCACGTATTGTCTTGTACATAAAAAACCAAACTGGACAATTACCAGCCCATTAGTCTTTTTTTTCATCAGTAAAGCGATGGAAAAGGTCATCAACAGTTTGGGTTCTGACAGGGCCACTCCGCCTATAACCTCATTACAGCTTGGTTCAAACACAGACAAAACAGCTAAACTTCAGAGGTGATATAAGTGCGGCTGTCCTCAATACCAAAGGTGATTTGTCGAAGTGTGGCATCAAGGAACCCTAACAAAACTGGAGCCAATGGGATTAAGAGGACAGAGTCATACTTGCACAAAGATAGTGGTTGTGGCTGACGATTAGTCAATCTGACCACAGGACATCTATGCAGGAATTCCTCAGAGTCATGTTCTCGGCCTAACCATCTTCAGCTGCTTTATAGAGTCATAGTCAGAGTCACACAGCATGGAAATAAACCCTTCTATCCAACCAGTCCATGCTAAATATAATCCCAAACTAAACTAGTCCCAACTGCCTTCTCCTGGCCCATATCCCTTCAAACCTTTCCTATTCATGTATCTATCCAAATCATGAGGTTAAGAAGTGCTCACTGATGACTGCACCATATCGAGCACCTTTTGCAATAGTGATCTATGTCTAAATGTAGCAAGACCTAGACAATATTCAGGATTTGGCTAATAAGCTGCAAGTAGAAAGCTATCCTTAATTGCAAATCAGGGTCCTATGCTGGTGCTACTAACTCCACCTACCCCTTGCAGCTACTCATAACATGGAAATACAATCTTTCATTTTTTTTGGGAACTGAAGCAAAAGGATTACTTCTTTAGGTGCTTCAGCAATTCTGCAAATCACTATCATCCCTTATAATATCTCGATTTCACAGCTAAATCCACCCCTCATCCCCACAACTCTCTCCAAAGCCCTTGCCACAACATGAAATATGGACTAGTCAGTGACTGGAACCACCCGGCATTCTTCAGTCTGGGACCTAAAGCTCACACTTTTGTTTTAAAGGAGTGTCTTTGTTGAACGTGGCTAGTATTTTTTTAAGCAGGCATCGACCTACATGCTAACCAATGCTCCACCCATTGTGATTCCCAGTCAAACTCAGCACTGCTGAACCTTGGTTAATTAATTAATGATAGGCGCAGTAAGTCATTTAGCCCCTTGGGCCTGTATTCAATAAGATCATGGTTGATCTGATTATGGTCTTAACTTGACTTTGTCTGCCTCCCCATTAGTCTCGATTCCCCTGTAGGTCAAAAAGCATTTTTTGATGGGTACCGTGACTTCTGCCCATTTCTTACTTCACAATGGCCTATTAAACCTTTAACACAAAAGGCATTGCCATACAAGAGTGAGAAAAGACTTACTGAAATGATATAGAAGCTCAGTAAGACCATATTATTGTGATTGAAGCCTCGGAGATATGCATAGATGATGTAATCCAGTTTATATGTTTGAAAGAGCTTTACTCTCAATGCTTAAAAAGTGTCTGTTCCCAGGTTTTCAGGAGCTAGCGTCAGTTCACTCTCTCTGTCTCTGTAAGTGACCACATCTAGACTTAACTAATCACATGTAATAAGCAATTAACAAACAAACATAATCAAACACAGAAGTGAACACACCAGTACTATGAGACAGCAAGAACTGCACATGCTGGCGTCAGAGACAGTCCCCGGCCTGAAACATCAACTTTCTTGCTCCTCTGACGCTGCCTGGCCTGCTCTGTTCCTCCAGCACCAGACTGTGTTGTCTCACCACCAGTGCTATGGTTAGTTCTGACTGCCTTACCAAAGGAAAGATATATTAGCCTTGTATTGAAAGCAACAAAGGTTCACTAGACTGATTCTTGGGATGAGCGGATTGTCCTGAAGAGACATTGAATAGTCTGTTTTATATTCCCTTGAATTTAGAAGGATAAGAGGTGATTTAGTGAAACAAAATTCTTAAGGTCATAAGGGCTTGATAGGGAGGATGTCTCTACTGTTTGGAGAGTCTGGAACTACAATGGTCACAGTTTAACAATAAAGTGGGTGGCCATTTCAGACAGATGGGAAAGATTTGTTCTGTGGAACTTTCCTCCTGAGAGAATGCTGTAGATGTTCATCTATTGAATATATTCCAAAAGGAGTTCTAAAATTTCTGTAGACCAAAAATACCGAGGAATGTAGGTATGGTGTGGGATGGTGGAATTGAGGTAGAAGGTCAGCCACAATCTTACTGAATAGCAGAGCAGGCTTGATGAGCTGAATGGTCCATTCTTGCTCTGATCTCTACACCCCGCACTGCAATTTGAATTCATTATTCTACTTCCTCTGAAAGAGTTAACCCTTTATTTGGATACCTTCAAGAATCTCTCGTCTCATCTTTCCTCTTCAGTAAACCGGGCTGTGAATAACTGAAAACAATTCGACTGCAGGAAGTATCAGTGTCACTCAAATCCTAACTCTCACACAACTACACAATTCCAAATGGGGAGGCAATCGTGTGCAGACTGACTTATCCCTATATAAGCCAGGTTGCTGATGGGATTGACATGTTCGTGCCCTGGATGAGGTAAATTCACAGGACTGATTTCTTGTGGGATCACTGGGATCTTATGGTTTACATAGATCAAAGACTCATTGAAACAATAAATGCCAAATCATTGAGGAAGCTCTAATAATATATTCAAACTCAAGCATGTTGGTAGTTGCTCCATAGTTCTAATTAATAACCACAGAGTAAGTTTTTCTTTCAGAAATAGCAATACTGTACTGAACATCTTAAGTTTCAAGTGTGCAGGAATCACAATGCAATTTATGCAGCAGCATTTCTCTGAAGTAAGTTGTTTTTTAAGGGTACTGTGATGTTCCAGGTCACTCTAGTTCAATGATACCAGCGACTATGAATTGAACAGCTCCCGATTTTCAAGCAGCTCTCTTTGCAAAAGTATCGTGCAGAACACCAAGTCCCAAAGAGACATTCTTAGGTTCGGAGCAGAAAAAATGTTATAAGTTGTCAATGCTTCTTAAACATGACATTATTCATATCAAGAGCTCATACATGAAGGAGATGACAAAGCTGGGTGGAAGGATGAGCTTTGAGGACAATGCAGAAATGCTTCCGGGTAACGTGGACAAGCTGAGCGAGTGGGCAGATGCAGTACGATGGGGAACAATGTGAAGTATCCACCTTAGTAGCAAAAATCAGAGGTGGATTATTCGATATACAAGAAATTGAGCGAGGGGAGTGTGCAATAAGACCTGGCTGTCTTTGCACACCAGTCACTAAAAGTAAGCATGCAGGTGCAGCAAGTGGTCACGAAGGCAAATGGGATTTTGGCTTTCATAGTGAGACGATTTGAAGACAGGGACAAGATTGTCTTGCTATAATTAGACATTGTATTAAATGAGAACACACCTGGAATAGTGCACAGTTTAGGTCTTCTCACCTTTGGAAGGATGTTTTTGCTTGAGGGATGCAAGATTTACCAGACTGATTCCTGGGATGACAGGACTGACATATGAGGAGGGGTTGAATCAGTTAGGATTATATTCACTGGGCATTCAGAAGAATGAGGGGGAGCTCATAGAAATCTAAAGAATTCTGGCAGGACTAGACAGAGTAGATGCATAAAAGATGGTCCCAATCAAAGTGATGTTCAGAATCAGGGGTCACAATCCAAGGATATCGAGTAAACCATTCAGGAATGGGATAAACAGAAATTTCTTCACCCAGAGAGTGGTGAGTCTGTAGAAATCACTATCTCAAAGTAGTTGATGCCAAATCATTATATACAGTCATGGTGTCATCAGGCTGCACAGCACGGAAACAGGTCCTTTAGCCCAACTTGTCCTTGCTGCCCTATTTTCACAATTAAACTAGTCATACTATTTGATTGCAAGAAAGACCTTGTTGTAGCATCTGGAGGTAATGGGATCACAGGATACGGCAGAAAAGCAAAAGCAGGCTACTAAGCTGGATGAAGCTCATTACTCATAATGAATGGCAGAGCAAACTTGATGGGCTGAATGGCTTACTCCTACTCCTATTCCTATTCTCTATATTTCTATCTTTATAAAACTTCAAAGTTGCCAGAGTGTTAAATACTTTGAATAGAGATTTGCCATGGACAGCTTTCAGGTGCATAATTAGTCGCCTTGCAAACAGCCAACATCTGAACAGTCAGAGGGCATTGAGAACTGCTAACACCCTCTCATATCTTCAGGGAATGAAGGTAAAAACAGGGAAATGGCATTAACTGGGCAGATATTTTCAGAAAGCTCGAACAGGCACGATGGTATGAATGGTTTCCCACTGTGTTGTGAGAGTCATTGGCTGATTATATAATCTCTCACATTAGTGCATTGCCAACTGAATATGTCTCATGTGCCCCTATAAAAGTTTATTTTATTCCCACAATTTAGAACATAATGATTCAAAATTACATTGACTAACATGAAGCAATATTACAGGGAATGATTCTGAAAATGAGGCATTGCATTATAGAGGTATTTCATTTTTAATCTACATAATTGCCCTATAATGCATTAACTTGTACTCAATTGCTTTCTTTATGTTTAAATGAAATTACCCACAAACATTCGAAGGAATTTTGAGTTAAAGTTCACAGTGTATTAGATATGTTGACAAGTTCCTGAATAAAACCCATGACATTCCTGCATTTTTTTCTCTGCATACCTCATTAATATGCTACTGCTCTTGACTAAAGAACTGTAGTCTGCCAAGTTGCTTGTGATTTTAGTGCTGGAGGAAGTGGAACTAACTAGTTACCTTTGCCTAACTTTGTCCATTTGTAGCACACACAACTCAGTAATACAGTCCATCAAGTAATTCTGTGGGGGACCATTATACTGCTGAGCAACTGGGAATTCCGTACATGCAGATCACTTTTCCCCATGGAAGTTTGTGCTCCAAGGGGGCAGATAGGTAACCCGCTCTACAGCTTCTGTCAAAGCTCCTTTATGAAATACAGTAATTGCAGGATAGCTTTGGATTACCCTCCCAAATTATGTAGTACTGGGTTTCCACGTGGTAGCTACCTATTGAAGTAGCCGAGATTAGGAACCAAAACTGTGTCCCACCATATGTTTGAAATCAGCATCTCGGCAACTTAAAGGCTTGTTAGTGTATGATTTAACAGATGTCACATGTGCCCTTCAGTGCCCAAAAGGCTGTACAAGATCAGCATGCTATCCACCACAGAAGAGGAAGAGTGGAGAGCATTAAGGTCAATTGTAGCGACAAACTGCTGGCCCACCTGAGATCAGTTAACTCACCACAGCCAGAGAACACAACTTGCTGGACATATGGCTCAGTTATTCCCCATCTTAGTGAAATGAATTGTCTGGGAGAAGCCAAAGAAAGTCTTTTTATAGGACTCACTTAAAATTAAAACAAACCCGGAATGTGAGAATATATCAAGCTTATCAGTTCTTATATATTCCACACAGCAAAAATCTAAGCTTAAATAAAACTTCCGTGTGATATGATTCCGTATTATAGTGCAAAACAAATTAAATATTTTGTGACACGAGTTTAAGTTGATATTAATCATTGCTACCACTGCACCAGGTATACAGATAGGATCCAATGCACGTCAAATGAATATAGACACACGATAGGTCAATCAGGATATCATAGTATTAATTGTTTCAATTTTTCAAAGTTCTGTAATGGGCATGTGGACGTTGTTGGCAAAGCCAATATCTGTTGCCCACCTCCAGTAACTACTGAAACATTACCGATGAGCTGTATTCTTTAATGAAACCATCTGATGCAGGGACATCTTCAGTCCTATATGCAGGCTAGTCCTAGGATTTTAACCCAGCGACAGTGAAGGAATGGTGATGGAATTCCAAGTCAGGAATGCGTGTGACTTGGAGGCAAACTTCTAAGTGGTGGTATTCCTATGAATCTGCTGCCCTTATCCTCCTTGGGTAATAAAGATTGCAGGTTTGGAAGGGGTGTCAAAGTAGTCTTGGAGCATTTTTGCAACGCATCTTGTTTATGGTATATATATATGTGCACATGGTAAAGCAAATTGGCCTTTTAGGGGGCACAAAAGATCCAACAGTACTATTCAGAACAGATGAGTTTTATAATTGATCCTAGCCAGCACCATTAAAATGAATTTTTTCATTACTGTTGTGGAATCATGCTGTGAACTAATTAGCTGCTGCATTTGTTTACATTACAACAGTGACAATTTCAAACGTATGAACTTTGGGGTGTTCAAAGATGTGACAGGCAATCTATAAACACAGATTCATTCTTTTTTGCCTGCACTATTTTGGGACTGCTATAGCATTACAGGGTGCTCAGTAATTCCACAGTAGTGCACATTTTGAATAAGATACTTGTAAGTTACACGATCATTAATAGTCAAGCACTTTCTGTACCTCTCTAATCAAATTTTGCTGCATATTGATACAATTAAAAATAATTTAACTCTGCAATTCAGCAGAAATTAAGGTAAACTACCAAATTATTTTCAAAAGGGTTATTTTGATTTGAAAATTACGTTTAAGATTCGAGTTCGGGATGAGAAAGTTAATTCAAATATTTTTACAAAGGTTTTAAAATTTTCATGGTTCTCTACTAAAGTATTTACAAAGTGCATTGCTCCACTGTCATCTATTGGCATCGTGCCCAGTTAGCGGCAAAAATTGGGCATTAATAAGACATTTGAGTTTGTGATAAAGAAAAAGAGTGTTTTCACTACAGCCTAGTTTAATCCTAATCTGATTACACACCCAAATTATCAAGAATAGGAAACCTGGCTGATAATTCACTTCACATTAGGGAGAAGAAATAAAGTTCAAATATAGCCCCTCCTAGCATCCTTGTCGAGATTTGGCACAGACCCGGAATCAATCTGGATTTTCGTGCTTTTTGTGCCTTAGTTCCAAAACAGGCAAAACATTTCTCAATGAGCAACTGGGGCAAGTGGCTTTGGCTCTGTATCTATTTCCCAGTAACCTCATTAGTTTTCAGTATCATATCAAGCTCATGTATCATCCCAACTCTTGGCAGATTTAGATGCAGCACCTTCAGTAAACAGATTACGGGAAACCACACTGAATAAATAATGAGTAAATCATTTCATGAACAGCAGCAGGGAACAACGTACTTCTATTGTGTTACCAAACTCAACAGTGGCCTTTTAAAAACACAGGAAAGTGGATACTACAACTTTAAATTTTAAAAGTAACATCAAAAGGTAATATATCCATTTCAAGTATGCATTGCTAATGCAAGGCTTCCGTTCTACACTAAGTCACTGATTAAACTAATGACTCATGCCAGGTATAAAATCACAGCTGGATCTGCAGACTCTGGGCCTGAACGCCAAGTTCAATATTTTGCCTATGATGCATGGTTGAACTATAAAAAGGATCTGATATTTGACTCTAAACATCTTCCTTCAGTTAGTTCACAATTGGAGCTTTTCTTAGTCCTCCTGCTCCATTTCAAGAGTGCAGTATGAATCACAATCATGTGGCTCACCTTCCTTGCCAAATTATTTCCTCCTGCTGCTGTCAAGTTCCCCGAGTCCCCTGCCAACAGTTTCTGTCGTACAGCCAAGGATTAGCCATGTGAGCAACAGTGGAGTGTATGCTTTCTAAAAGGAGTCATAAAGGTAGTCAAACTTCAATATGAGTAAACAGGTAGGAAAGGGCCCAGAAACGTAAAAGAAAAAGTCAATGAAAAGGTGAAAATGTCCACAGAGTATGACTAGACATTTGCAGGATATAGTCTCAGCTTCAATGCAAACCTGCAAGTTGACAACAGTAGATAGGCCCTCCTCCTATGCAATTAGCATAATAAAGATCGGCAAGATCTTCGCTTCGGACTAATGTCTGAAGGCTGAGCAGCCCACAGCTCAGATGCAGGGCACAATTCTATTCTCTGCAGTGTTCCTGATTGGCTAAGCATAAACAGATAGGCGAACGACTGCCAGCTGGCACAGGGAAAGCATTATGGGAATGCTTCCAGTGCAAGAGGGGAAAGACTGCACAGCACACTGTTCTCTCATACAAACACCACTCACAAAAACAGTTGCTACTGACACATGTAACTGCATACAATTCCATGCGTATTACACTTTTAAGAGTAGATAGTTTTAATTATACACAAAGAGAGGTAATACAGAACAGTCCAAGCTCTGGCACAGACAACTGTATGTTTAGGAAGCAATAAAGAGGCCAACCAGCCCAATCAGCTGTAGACTAGTTCACATACTTGTCCACTGTGCTCTCCTCTCTCCAGAAGTGTCTAGGAAACAATCTGTAAAACAAAAACCCTACAGGAAATAGTGGGCTGTTCAAAAAGATTAAAATGGGAAAGACACAAGAAAAAGTACAAAGAACCTTTTGTTTGCTGCTCTTATTCCTTTCTGAATGTTTTCACTAGGTAATAAACATTGCAGTTCAAATCACTAAAAATGCATTTGTTACACTCTAGTAAATAATTTGACCTCTCCTAGGTTTTAGCATTGTATTGTGTGAAAAATCTGAACTTTAACACTATTTCGGTCCCGGTGTACAAGTTGACCCTGCATTCAAGGTAAACACATTTCTCTTCACCAAGAATCAAGTTTAGACCTACACTGGCTAACACACGCTACACTTGCAGAGGAACTGGCCTCAAACTTTCAACTCAGAAATTCATGTTTTACTTGGCCTACTAGTAGGTACGTGGATCCAGCAGGAGATACAAGTCAACAAGCATGGGGCTGGATGAACACAGCAGGTCAAGCAGCATCATAGGAGCAGGAAAACTTGACGTTTCGGGCCTGATGAAGGGTTTAGGCCCGAAACG
>JAHRHZ010000021.1:20696790-20817128 GCA_024137785.1 Ginglymostoma cirratum | reverse complement strand
ATGTGAGGACGAGGGGGATTCTTTTTTGGTTATTGTTGCGGGGACGGAGCATGAGGGATGTGTTCCAGGAAATGCGGGAGACACGGTCGAGGGCGTTCTCGACCACTGTGGGGGGGGGCGGAAGTTGCGGTCCTTGAAGAATGAGGACATTTGAGATGTGCGGGATTGGAATGTCTCATCCTGGGAGCAGACGCAGCGGAGGCGAAGGAATTGGGAATAGGGGATGGCATTTTTGCAGGAGGGTGGGTGGGAGGAGGTGTATTCCAGCCCTGCAGCCCAATGGCATCAATGTGGATTTCACAAGCTTCAAAATCTCCCCTTCCCCAACCACATCCCAAAACCAGTCCAGCTCATCTCCACCTCCCTAACCTGTTTTTCCTCTCACCTCAAGCCACACCCCCATCTCCTATCTACTAACATCATCCCGCCCCCTTGACCTGTCCGTCCTCCCTGGACTGACCCATCTCCTCCCTACCCCCCTACCTACACTCACCTTTACTGGCTCCATCCCCGCCTCTTCGACTTGTCAGCCTCCTCTCCACTATCCATCCTCTATCCGCCTCCCCCTCTCTCCCTATTTATTTCAGAACCCTCTTCCCCTCCCCCATTTCTGATGAAGGGTTTAGGCCCGAAACGTCAAGTTTTCCTGCTCCTATGATGCTGCTTGACCTGCTGTGTTCATCCAGCCCCATGCTTGTTCTCTCAGGCTGTATTCTGACTTGCTTTCCTGGGGTGGCAGGATTGACATATGAGAAGAAGAGGTTGAATTGATTAGGATTATATTCACTGGAGTTCAGAAGAATCTCAGCAACCCACAGAATTCTAATAAGTCTAGACAGGTTAGATGCAGGAAGAATGTTTCCAATGGCAGATCCAGAACCAGGGATGGACTCTCAGTATAAGGGGTAAACCATTTAGAACTGGAATGAGGAGAAATTTCTCCACCCACAGAATGGTGAGCCTTTGGAATTCACAACCACAGAAGGCAGTTGAGGCCAAAACGTTGTACAATTTCAAGGAGTTGGACATAGCACTTGGAGCACAAAGGATTAAAACTTACGGGGAAAAAGCAGGAACAGGTCATTGAGATGGACAATCAGCCGTGATCGTAATGAATGACGGAGCAGGCTTGAAGGGCCAAATGGCCTACTCCTGCTATTTTCTATGTGAAATGTGCCCTCCATAAATAGCTGCACCTATAGCTAATCTAGTCCAGAGCAGTTATAAACACACGCATCTATCCAACATTGTTGAAAACTGTTCAGGTTCGTCCTCGACACAAAAAGTAGGACAAATCCAACCCTATTAATTAACTGCCTCAGTCTAGTCTCGATGATCACCAAAATGACGGTATCAAACAGAACTGGCAAAGGTATAACCTGCTCAGTGACACTCAGTCTGGGTTCCACCAGGGGATCTTGGCTCCCAACCTCATTGCTGCCTCGGTCCAAACATGGAGAAAAGAGCTGAACACCAGAGATGTGGTGAGTGTGAATACACGTGGCATTAGAGCAGCATTAAATTAAATCTGATGTCAAGGAGCCCTAGCAAATTGGACACCATGGGAATTTTGGGGTGGGTTGTGGGGGAAATCTCTCTGCTATTTGTAGTCTAACCCGGTGCAAAGGAAGACGATTGAGACTGCTGGAGGTCAATCATCTCAACTCCAGGATATCAATGCTGGAATTCCACACAGCAGCATCATTGGCCCAACCATCTTCAGCTGCTTCAATGACCGTCCCTGTATAATAAGTTCAGGGGATGTTTGCTGCTGATTGCACACTATTCAACATGATTTGTATCAGAGATAAAAGGTACTGCAGATGCTGGAGAATCCGAGATAACAAGGCGTGGGGCTGGATGAACACAGCAGGCCAAGCAGCATCATAGGAGCAGGAAAACTTGACGTTTCGGGCCTAGACCCTTCATCAGAAATGGGGGAGGGGAAGAGGGTTCTGAAATAAATAGGGAGAGAGGGGGAGGCAGAGAGAGGATGGATAGAGGAGAGGATAGGTGGAGAGGAGGCAGACAAGTCGAAGAGGCGGGGATAGAGCCAGTAAAGGTGAGTGTAGGTGGGGGGGTAGGGAGGAGATAGGTCAGTCCAGGGAGGACAAACATGTCAAGGGGGCGGGATGATGT
The DNA here is from genome assembly GCA_024137785.1 of Ginglymostoma cirratum. NCBI lineage: Eukaryota > Metazoa > Chordata > Chondrichthyes > Orectolobiformes > Ginglymostomatidae > Ginglymostoma > Ginglymostoma cirratum. The sequence continues at coordinate 20,814,989 of JAHRHZ010000021.1, read as the reverse complement.
TAGTAGAAACAAACTGCACCTCCCAGTCGCGTTCGCAACAAACAACTGCACCTCCCAGTCGCGAACCATTTCAACTCCCCCTCCCATTTCTCAGACGACATGTCCATCCTGGGCCTCCTGCAATGCCACAGTGATGTCACCCGAAGGCTGCAGGAACAGCAAATCATATTCAGCCTGGGAACCCTGCAGCCCAATGGTATCAATGTGGATTTCACAAGCTTCAAAATCTCCCCTCCCCCAACCGCATCCCAGAACCAGCCCAGCTCATCTCCACCTCCCTAACCTGTTTTTCCTCTCACCTCAAGCCACACCCCCATCTCCTATCTACTAACATCATCCCGCCCCCTTGACCTGTCCGTCCTCCCTGGACTGACCTATCTCCTCCCTACCCCCCCACCTACACTCACCTTTACTGGCTCCATCCCCACCTCTTCGACTTGTCTGCCTCCTCTCCACCTATCCTCTCCTCTCCTCTCTCCATCCTCTATCCGCCTCCCCCTCTCTCCCTATTTATTTCAGAACCCTCTTCCCCTCCCCCATTTCTGAAGAAGGGTTTAGGCCCGAAACGTCAAGTTTTCCTGCTCCTATGATGCTGCTTGGCCTGCTGTGTTCATCCAGCCCCACGTCTTGTTATCTCAACATGATTTGTGACTCCTTAGATACTACGTGCATATGTTTAAAACCCAAACATCCAGGCTTGTGCTGATCAGTAACATTCTGCTACACAAGTGCCAGTCAACAACCATCTCCAACAGGTTAGAATCCTGTGCTCTTGTGGTGCAGTGGAAGTGCCACTAGCTGTGAGCCAGGGGGCCTGGGTTCAAGTCTTCTACTTCATAAGCGTGTACCAACATCCCTGAAAAAGGTTGATTCAAAAAATATCGAGAACCAGTCATCATCCCTTGATGTTCAATTGCATTACCTTCCTGAATGTCTCTGCATCAACATCCTGGGAAGTTACCATTGACCTGTAACTGCTACATGAATGCTGCGGATAGAAGAGCAGTTCCGAGGTTAGAAACTCTACGGAAAGTAGTTCACCTCCCGTTTCCCCAATGCCTGGCGACTACCCTCAAGGCACAAGTCAAGAATGTGATGGCATCCTCTTCACTTCCCTGAATGAACACAGTGCCAATAACTTACAAGTTCAAAACTGTTCAGGACAAAACAGTATGCTTGATTGGAACCCCAATTACCATTTGAAACATTCACTCCCTTCACCACCAGTGTAGTCACTGCAGTATGAAACCATCCACAAAATGCACTGCAGTGACCAAACCTGCAACCTCTATCATGTGGAAGAGCAGCAGCAGATACTTGGGAATACTTGCAGGTTCCCCTCTCAATCACATACAATTCCAAATCGGAAAGTTATCACCATTCCTTCATCGCTGCAGAGTTACAATCTTGAGACTTGTTTTCTAAAATGAGACCTCATACCCAAGGACGGTAGCAACATGAGACTGCAACTCATCACCACCTTCTCCAGAACAGTCATGGGATAGGGGCAATAAATGATAACCTAGCTTGTGTCTAAATGCCTATAGCCCATGAACAAATAAAAATACTCTCCTTTCATTTTTTGTTTATGACTAGTGGTCAAGCCCTCAATTTCTGTAAGGGCAATAAAAATGCAAGAATTAGAGTACTTATCGTTGTTGCTTGGACTAAGGCTATAATGAGATCTATAATGAGTCACATGGCCCTGGTGAAATTCAAATTGGGCCAATGCCGCTTGACAACACTTTTGATGATACCTCACACCATTTGGCTTCTGATTCAATGTGATTGAATTTGATGGGCCTGTACTTGGATTTTTCCAGCTTTTGTGGACAGGAAATACCCGGGAAACTTTCCAAATGCCAGCATAGCTATATTGGAAGAGCTCAACTCTTGACTGGTAATTTAGAAACTGTGACAGTCAATTTGCACACGGCAAGCTCCTGTAAAACAGCAATGTGATCATAAGACATAGGAGCAAAATGAGGCTATTTAATCCACTGAGTCTGCACTGCCATTCGATCATGGTTAATGTGTTTCTCAACCCCATTCTCCTGCCTTCTACCCATAACCTCTGATCCCCTTACTCTGTCTTAAATACACTCACTCAGCCTCCACAGGCTTCTGTGGCATTCATTACCCTCTAACTGCAGACATTCCTCTTCATCTAAGTTCTAACGGCTTGTTCATTCACTCAAAGACCGTGACCTCAGGTCCAGTCTCCCCCTCGAATGAAAACATCTTCTCTACATCCAGTTTATCCAGGCCTCTCAGTACTATGTAAACATCAATGAGATCCCCTCTCATCGTCCTAAACTCCATCGAGTACAGACCCAGAATCCTCAACCGCCTCTCATATGACGAGTCCTTCACTCTTGTGAACAACCTCTGGGCTCTCTCCAATGCTAGCCCCTCCTTCCTGGAATATGGGACCCAACACTGCTCTCAATATTTCAAACACAGTCTGACTAGAGCCTTCTAAAGCCTCAGCAGTCCATCTCTGGTCTTGTATTCTAGCCCTCTCGAACTCTTAACACTGCATTTGCCTTCCTGACTGCCAACTGAACCTGCATGTTAACCTTAAGGGAATCCTGAACTAGTGTTCCTACATTCCTTTGTGCTTCAGATTTCCGAAGTCTTTCCCTGTTTAGAAAATAGTCTGTGCCTCTCTTCTTTCTACTAAATTGCAATAACCCAATACATTCCAACATTGTATTCCATTTGCCACTTCTTTACCCTCTCTCCTAACATGTCCAAGCCCTACCGCAGCCTCTCTGCCTCCTCAATACTACCTGACCCTTTATCTTTGTGTCATCTACAAACTTAGCAACGATGCCCTTACTTGCTTCGTCTAAATCGGTAATGTACAATGTGTATAGCTCTGATCCCTAGGGATCTCCACTCGTTACTGGATGCCACCCTGAAAAAGACCCCTTTTTCCCTACTCTCTGCCTTCTGACAGTCAGCCAATCCTCTATCCATGCCAGTACCATGCCCCTAACACCACAGGCTCTTAACTTATTTGCAACGTGGCACTTTGACAAAGGCCTTCTGGAAATCCATTAGATCACCCCCATTGGCATTCCTTTGTTTAACTTGCTTGTTACCTCCTCAAAGAATTCTAACAGATTTGTCAGGTATTACCTCCCCTTGATGAAGCCGTGCTGACTCAACCCTGTTTTACCATGCACTTCCAAGTTCTCTGTAATCTCAAGCTTAATAATGGACTCTAAAATCTTACAGATAGGCCAGTTAGCCTGAGCCTATAATTTCCTGTCTTCTGCATCTCTCTCTTCTTCAACAAGGGTGATACATTTGCCATTTTCCAGTGCTCTGGGACTCTCCCTGGACTCCAGTGATTCCTGAAAGATCACCACTCATGCCACCACAATTTCCTCAGCTATCTCCCTCATAGTTTGGGGGTATACTCCATCCAGCCTGGGTGATTTATCCACCTTCTGACCTTTTAGCTTCCCCAGCAGGTTCTCCTTAGTGATGGACACTATATAGCTCTGCCCACTGACTCTACTGAAGTTCTGGTATGTTACTGGTATATTCCATGAAGAAGATTGATGCAAAGTACCTATTCGGATCCTCCACAATTTCTTTGCACCCCATTACTATTTCTAACCTCACTCTTGCTTCTCTCTTACTTTTTATGCATCTTAAAAATACTCCTGCAATCTTCTTTTATATTACTAGCTAGGTTACCCTCATATTTCATCTTCTCCCTTTTACTGCTTGTTAAGTTGTCATTTGTTGGTTTTCAAAGGCTTCCCAACCCTCTTGCTTCCAATTAATCTTCACCACATCACCAAGTTAATTATAATTGTTTGATAATCAACTGCTCATCAGGTATTGCTGAATGGGTTTTTTCTAATATCCAGATTCCATGACGGTTATTTGTCTGGAGGTGCTGACGATTTCCAGTTATCATTGATATTGTCTCTCGTTAATGTTTGCGTAGTCCTTTCATAGAATGATGTTGCTGTATTCAATTTGCTTATCCTAACACTCTGCAACTAGGTTTTGCTCCAGGTTAGCTATTGACTGATTTAATTCTTCAAGCTATGTTGGGTGGTTTAAATTTTCTTGTTGTTTTGTTCCAAAAGAGCTTCAACCTCATTTCTCTCCATAGCCGAGAACCCAGATTTTAGCTCCACTAATTCAGAAGAAAGTTCTTCGTTCATGTTCAGTTTTGCCTCCAAAGTGTGCTGCAGTTTCTGTTGTGTTTCTGATATTTGACTGATTTCATAGATAGTGACTTCTGCAAGGTCATAGTATTCTGGAATTCCTGCAACTTCTCGTCCAGCAGTGTTCATGTCCACATTTGTAATATCCAGGCTGATTGATTGAACTTGCACTCCAGCATGATTCTGCTCAGGAAACAGGTGAACTGTTGTATGCTGAAAGGTTTTACGGCCTTAGGTTTTGTCATAGTTTCCCCTGTCTGGAGAAACATGTTCTTTTGAATTTTTAGGGTTTGTACATTGACATTTAACCCACGTCAATTTTAGCCAATAAATAAATAATCACCAGTTTTCAGAGGACAGATAATATGAACTTTTGCAAACACTTTGGACGGTGCAAGATTAACAGTAGAAAACATTCATTCACCATTTTGGTAACGTGATCAGATTCTAGTTAGTCAATCATTTCATATATATGCCTCTGGATGGATACCAGATGAGCTCTGCTGTAGCACAAGAGTATTCCTGGTGTACCAACTGTTGCAGTTGCTGTGTGGACCTTTGTAGCTGCATCATTCCTTGCACTAGTGCAGTGCCTCTGCCAATGGCTTTTTCTGCCATATGCCTTGAAATATTGATGGAAAGCTGAGCATTTTCTTGATGCTTGCAGAAGGCGATACATTCCACATGTTTGTCTATTCTACGATTGTGTCAACCATTAAATTTTTACTTAGGACGTGTAAACTTTGATGACCTGAAGTTCATAGTTCCTTGAAAGCAGAGTGATAGGTAGACAGGGTGGTGATGTTTGGTACACTTGCATTTATTGGTCAGTGCACAGAGTACAGGAGTGGGAGGTCATTTTGCAGCTGTTAAGGACACTGGTTAGGCCACTTTTAGAATACTGCATTCAATTCTCGTCTCCCTTCTGTAGGAAAGATGTTGTGAAATTTGAAAGGGTTCAGAAAAAGTTTACAAGGACGTTGCCAGGTTTGGAGGGTTTGAGCTATAGGGAGAGGCTGAATAGGCTGGGGCTATTTTCCCCAGAGCTTTGGAGGCTTAAAGAAGTTTATAAAATCATGAGGAGCAAGGAGAGGGTGAATAGCCAAGGTCTTAATCCCGGACCCCAGGATACCAAAACTATAGGGCATAGGTTTACGGTGAGAGGGGAAAGATTTAAAAGAGACCTAAGGGACAACCTTTTCAAGCAGAGAGTGGTATGTGTATGAAATGATCTGCCAAAGGAGATGGAGGAGACTGATACAACAATTAAAAAGGCATTTGGATGGGTATATGAATGGGAAGCATTTAGAGGCATATGAATGAAATGCTGGCTAATGGTTCTAGATTTATGTAAAATATCTGGTCGGCATAGACAAGTTGGGAAGGTCCGCTTCTGTGCCGTACATCTCTAGGACTCTGACTCAAAAACATTAACATTGTCAAGTTCAATTCCCTATTCATAGTGTGTGAAACAAAGTTTAAGACAAACTCCTCGAATCTGTTATCCATGGAGGTATCACTGAAAAAGGGACTTCTAATGCTTGCTAAAGCACCTCCTACTGGCTCACGACAGATCTCTCTCAGGGAAGATGACTCTTCAAAATTCTCTTCACAAAATAATCAAACACACTGGACAGCTCTGCTGAAAGACACTGTTGCTAGTATACAATTACAGAACTTTCTGTAACAGTGTGCAGGAACACCTAGTCAACAGATTTGCTCACTACAAGTGACATACAGTGGCTTCATTCTGAATTAGCTACAACAGCACACCTAAGAAAATAAAACAGATTTACATTTATATAGAATCCTTAATGTTCTCTGGATGGTCTGAGGTGTTGCCCATCCAATGAAGTAATTGTGAAATGCAGTCACTGTTGTACAGAAATATGGAAAGCAATTTAGGAAAAGTGATGAATAAACTGGAAGTCTTAGAGGACCGCTCTCATTAAAGAGATGGGTGGTGTTGAGAGATGGACGCTTGGTGGTGGTTTAGCCTGATGGTCACCGTGCCTCAAGTGAGATGGGAGGTTGAGAAGGAGAGACCTTCACAGTAACCTCAGCTGGGAATTGAACCCATGCTACTGGCATCACTCTACATCGCAAACCAGCTATACAGTCAGCTGAATTATCGAATCCTAGAATAAAGGTAAAGTTAAGCAAACAGGAGTTAGTCAAAATATCCAGATAATCCCAAATTGGAAAATAACAAACTTTATTTTGATCAGCCCTAACTATATTGAATGGCAGAGCAGACTTGAAGGGTTGAAAAGCCTACTCCAATTTTCTATGTTTCTACATACTGGAAATCTGAAAGCAAAGAGAGAAAATGCTAGAAACACTCAGCAAGGAAGATGGCATGTCTGAAGAGAAACAGAGTTAACAAGCAGAAATTTGTTTTGAGACTAGTGTGGAGGCAGGCATTAAAGTGGGGTGAGGTGGAACTCCTGCTTTTCTGCAGGGCATGTTTTCCCCACACGATTACATTTTTGGCTCTCGTTACATACTTGCGTGCAGGTAAAATGGAAAATTATATAGACTTGAGGTCCACTGAGGTCTTGCCAATTCCTAAAACCCAGGAGCCAGAGCTCTTCAATTTCTGCGATCCAGGACCATCAATCTCTGCTCATTACCCCTGACCACCTCTGGAGATGTCAGAGACCCATCAAAAAGCAGTGTCATAATTTAGGGGTGCCTTTCTACATGTTTTCCTGATGGCTGTCCAGGGGAGAAGGGAAGTCCTTTTCCTTAAGTTATGAGGCAGACTTGACAGAGGTGGTTGTGGTGGTCAGTGCTCATGGGTGGCTCAACAGAAACTGACTCCAATGCCGCAAGAAGATAAGTGACTTGCTGCACACCTCCAGGGTATGTATCACTGGATACTCAATGCTTCACGTCCCTAGGAGTGAGAGTTAGGGTAGCACTGCAAGAGGAATTTCACACGGAAGGTTGGTTGTCAGGCATCCCCATCAGATTTCTCATGTGGCAGGCATTGATTGCACTTCATCATAGCTACCAATGTAGCACTGTTGGCAGCAAGGTGGTACCACCTCTCACTTGTAACATGAAAGGAGCTACACCACTCAGCAGCTCACGCACAGTCAAGTCACTGATCTTTTGATACAACTTGGAGAATATTCACACCAGATGGCTTCTCAAAGGCTTACATGGGACAAGAACACAACCACAAGAGACAGGCTTTTGAGACGCACCCCCTTTTGAACTCCACCACACTTGCCCACCCCCAGTTGAGTTTGCCAGTGCCAGTCTGTATGGTTCACTTGTTTGGGCAGGTTTGGTGGCCCAGTCAGGCTTCAAGGCAACAGTGTACACATTGAAGAACAACAAGCTAGGTTGTATGAGACAGACTTCTCATCAGCTGATCAACATGAAGGGGCTGTACCTCTTATACTAAGTGTTGCACAAAGAAATACCTTGGTTTTGAAGGAACCAAGTTACTGAAGAAGATCGTACTCACTAGAACTTGAATGAATCAGTCCAAAAAGATGTGCAGGCTAGGTGGATTGGCCATGCTAAATTGCCCATAGTGTCCAGGGATGTGTAGATTCGGTGGGTTAAGGGGATAGGTCTGGGTGGGATGCTCTGAGGGTCAGTGTGGACTTGTTGGGCTGAAGGGCCTGTTTCCACACTGTAGGGATTCTATGATCTGTGACCTGAAAAAAATGACTCTTTCTCTCAGCACAGATGCTGCCTGACCTGCTAAGTAATTCCAGTAATATGGTTTTTACTTTATGGGCATATAATCCGTTTTAGTAATGACAGTCAAATAGTGCTCTTTGAACGGTGCCAATGGGATGTTTAAGTCTACCAGATAGGACAGTAAATGCTTCGTTAATCGAGGAACCAGCAATAAGGCACCTGTGACAATATGCCCATAATTTAAGCATCCTTTTTGACTTACCATGCTATAAAAACTTGACTTCCAATTTTAAGTCACCAATTTAGTGGTGACAGTCGAGACAGAGGATACGGAATTTTTTTTTCCCCTGTTCACAATTGTTGAGTTCTGTTGACTGCTTTTCACTCCTACTGTTTATACTTTCAATAGTACGTTAATTGTGTTTCTTTTCAGCCAAATACAAGGCTAATGCTGAAAATCTATGAATTAGACAGTGAGATAATGAATTCTGGTGCAGGATGATTAGCGAACAGCACGTGTTAAAAACCTGGCATCAAATTCATGACTAGTGGGTCTCTCTCACAGGTGCTCAAGGTTCGGTTAGAGGATGCAATGTTTTAAAAGGACAGGAATAATATACCTGCAAAACTATTATTCTGTTACTACTTTATTAGTGTGTCCCTTTGAGGCTACAAAGTCCAATCGCTGTTAAGTAAACAATGTACAAGTTCATGAATCTGATAAAAGACACTGAAGCTGCAGTGTTGGATCTTACTGCATAGTTTTTCAATACATTTTAATTGACCTCGCCTTTATTTCTTTATACTCCCTCTGCATCTGCCAAGTTTGACAGACTTTTTCATTAGTTATGCAACTTCGAAGCAAGAAGAAACAAAACATGCATGTACTTGTGTTTTATGATACAGATATTCTATTATTTCAGTGAGCCAACGTTCCTGTTACTTGCTTTTGGTTTAATGTGAACAAAGACACTTAAGCAATCAGCTGTATCTCCATTTTAATTTCCTCCATCAACTCTTCTCAGTCAGACTAGGATCAGTCAGATAGTGTGTTCTCTTATATACAGATGTGGACCCTTAACACCTCTCAGTGGTACAGCAGTACTGTACTGCCAAGTAAAGTGCATGAACCAAAGACATTTTAATTTTAAACTTGGTATAATTAACTAAGTACATTTAAAGTTTCAAATCTTTATATTTGTACATATTGTCTTAGGTGTGTTAAATTAAGGATTTTTTTTCATTTCAGTTCATCATTCTGTGAAAGGCATTCCACCATCATTTAAAATAGATCATTCAAACGTTTGAACATACCTTTTAAACCTTGTTTTTTAAACAAATCTTCTAAAAATCTAATAGTTCAACACCAGCATACATCATCCGATGATAATTGATGAGTTCATTACACAGGAGCTGATGGTTCAGTTGGTAAAGTTATGGGTGCAAGACAGTAGAGGAAGAAGGGAATCAATGATGGAAAAGACAACTGGTGTCAGAAAAGGACAATTTTCACTGGTGGACAATGATGATTGACTGCAAGAAAGGGTAAGTGAAGATGTCAGGCAGACAAGGAAAATCACAACGACAAGTGTGAGCAGATCAAAAGGGAAAATCAGCAACTACTATTTGTCCATAAAAGGGGACTGTGGTGTAATCAAAGAAGAACTTGTTGGCTGGGGCAAGGAAAGCAAGTGGTGTGTTCACTTTTAACCAAAATACAAGAGTAAAAAAGCAAGTCTTATTGAAGTCATACAGAGCCTTGGTGAGATCACACCTGGTGGTCTATGCACAGACATGGTTTCCCTACAAAGTAAGGTTGTGCCTGTCTTTGATATTCACCAAACCAATTCCTGGAGCCAGGGAAGGATAGAAATTAGATTATCTACTGAGGAGAGTATGACAGCAGAAGATTGACTAGATTAGGTTTGTATTCCCTCAAGTTTAGAAGAATGAGGTGTGATCTCATTTGAAATGTAAAATTCCTAAAGGTCTGACAGGGTAAATGCTGAGAGGATACTTCTCAGACAGGGGAATCTAGAATGGGGGATTAGAATCTCAAAGTAAGGGTCAGTCATGAATTACCCAGTGGAGAAGAAAATCCCTCACTCAAAACATTTTTCTAAACTTTGAGATTTTCCTGGACCAGAGTCTGTCGGATGTTCAATCATTGCATACTTTCAAGACAGAGACCAATATATTCTTGGAAATTAAGAGAATTAAGGGATTATAGGAATGGTACATTAAAGTACACGAGATAGAATTTAGCAATGTCTTATTAGATATTACAGTTAACTTGAAGGACCAAATGGCATATTCTTGTATTCATTTCTTACCATTAAATATGAAGTACTCTATATGTATTTAAACATAGAACGAGAGCTAATTGATAGATTTTTAGTTTCACTAATGGATCACAACACATTGTTTGCAGGAAAAATACAATAAAATTATAACGTGTCAAATGTAGTACCCCATTTGTAATAAAATAACAGTCTAATGGATGTTGATAGAAAGTGGGCAAGAGAACCTATATCGATTAATGAAGGATTGCCTAACTCTAAGTGGCTTTAAGGTAACAACGTGCACTTTGGATCCAAGCACTCTGATTGTGGAGTTATGCCTTTTCCAGTGAGGCAACAGGGTGAATATGGGTGGGCTAGGGAAGGAGCAAAAGAAATAGAAAGAGAATTCTGATATAACATCACAACCTTTTTTTCCTCTCTCTGCAGATGTAGCCAGACACGAGCATTATTAGCATTTTCTGTTTTTATGTTAGATTTTCATCACCAGAGTATTTTGCTTGAGTGTTCCAGAAAGGAACTGTCCTTGATCTCCTTCTATTTGTAACAAAGGCTAGTGATAACAATGTGTCTCAGAAAAGAAGTATTTTTGTCTATGGTGTGCAATGCTATGGATGCCTTCCCGTCGCAGTAAACCTGAAAACGGTAACAAGGATTATCTATTCAATCCTTTATACAAATTGAGCACTGAGCAGTACCAGCATACTTTGGGTCATAGCAAATGAAATTTTGCCAACAGGAGTATACTGCAAACCTGAAGTGAAGATTATTTAACGTTGAATAACGAGTTACATTTCTGCATTGTTTGAATTTCAGATTCTAATTCTGAAAGACTTAACTGCGAAATCACAACGTCATTCATTGGTTGGAATATCTGTTATATCCTCAAGGCAAAACTGAAGACAAACCAAACTCTTCCCCTTAGGATAACTGTGAGCTTTTTCTCATTCAAAGCAATAGCCCATAGCAAAGTCTCATATGCACATTAATACCAACTTGAGGAAGGCAAGGATGTCAGAACTTTTCACTGTCCAGTCAATCAAAAGATCAAGTAATGAGAACACAAATCCCTTTTTTTTTTAAAATAAAAAAACAAAGCTAGTTGTACAAAACATCAATTCAACTGAATGAAATACACGAAACATTTTTGGAATTGCACTGCATTGCAGGTATCCCACTTCACTCAACATTTAAATGCTGAATCTTCACTGCATCTGAACAGAATACAGGGTGTAATTTGTTAGTTATTACAGAAGTATTCATTTTACTAAGAGATTAAAGCAGAATAGTTTGCATTCTTGTGCTGAGTTACAAAAATGCTTTTAACATTTAGTTTCAAAATATCAATCTTTAAGAATTTTAAAGCGCAATATATATATTATCTCTCAGCTGGGAGCCAAAATACTTTAAACATTCTTGGAATTAATTTCCTTCCTATATGTTTAGTGAACACTTGACATTTTCCAACTTTCTGCTGTAGTATTTTTATCTCATTTAAACTAAAATGAGCAAGTTAACTAAAAAAAAATTAATAAGGGTTAACAACAGCATCAAAATAGCAGAGACAGGAAATTAAACCATTTGAGTTTTAATCATTTCAACTTCAAAATGCATTTCTTAATGGATGAAAGCTTGCAATAATTAGAGTAATGTGAAAAGGCTGTTGTTCTTCCTAAATAAGCTAAAAATCCTGCAGTATTTTGCATTTTGCGCTTATCTGTTTTCCATTTTGTTACAAAACAATTGTAATTAGCTGCAGTGGAATGGACAGATGAAACAAGGAAACTAGTATAAAAAGTTGACTTTTTTCCTGGAATGTTACATTCCCAGTACAAATGGAAAGTAAAAACAAATTGTGTGCAAAACCAGCTGGTGATCCAATCCTGTCATTTTTCTAACACTTTAAAATGAAGTGTGATTTTGGTCACAAATTTCTATCATGCCATTAACCCATAAAAACTTTCATCCTGCAGACTAGAAGAGATTAAAGATTTGCTTTAAATTTAATTTATATTTCTTCATTGCTTACCCTTGATATATAAGCTAAAACCTTCTCGATGCTGTGCCATTTCCCTATTTACAACATAAAGAGAACCAAACCAGAACAAGCAAAAGAATTAACTGCAAACTTTAATGCTTATAAATCTAAGAAACCTACTTGACTGTCATTCATGCTCTCTAAATGACTCTTTACACCTTAAAGAAAAATCCAATCAAGAAGCCACCTTTATCTTCTGCCCTGGGCTAGATTTAGTGCTCTGTTCACAACCTTGAGGTTTCTTGCAACTTGTAATCTGTAGCAAAAATCAGCCTGCATTCCTCTCCATTTCCTCTCCGTATTGTTGACAGATTTTACTACCCATCAACCTATCTCAATTACCAGTCAAAAACAGCAAGTTCTGCACAATCTAATAGCTAAGAGATTTACAGGTTTGGGCTGGGTGAGGAGGTGGGGTGAAGAGATTGATGCATTTTTGGCCTGCAGTGCTCGATTTACATTAAAAGAAATGACTTTGCATTTTAATGGATTTACAGATGCATTTCAATTTGTGTGCCTCAAAACAATTCAAGGCTAACAACTGTGTGCTGGTTCAAGATGCATGTTCAGTCTGACTTATTCAGAGTAAAGTTCACACAGTTGGGTTTAGATATTTTTAAACTTAAATACAAAATAAGCTTTGTACTTTTAAAACAAAATCTCATTGGTTTTGCTCTTTTTGCCATTAATCTCACTTCTAGCATCTCGCCAATTTTGACAGCTCTTGACTAAGTTAGTCAGGTAACTGAAGTGGGAGTATTACCTGCCCAATGAATCAAGGGCTATATATAATCTCATGACTCAGTGGCAGTTCCCTAGCCCCAGGAGCTAGGAAACCTAGGTTCAACCTGTCATGGATGTGTGTCAGAGCAATTACAAACCAGTTACAAAGTATTTTTTACACCAACACCAGCAAATACCCACTACCTATTTTAGACTTGGAAGTTACACAAGCAACTGTTTACAAACAAACAGTCTCCAATTGCTATCACCATTGATCACTATTACAGTTCAGTGACTTCTGGCAGCACCTGGTCATACTAGAGATAGTAAGAACTGCCAATGCTGGAGTCTAAGATAACACAGCGTGGAGCTGGAGGAACACAGCAAGCCAGGCAGCATCAGAGCAGCAGGAAAGCTGCCATTTTGGGTCAAGACGCTTCTTTAGAAGTTATACTATCAAGCAGTTTTAATCGTTTAATTTCAAGCTCCTATTTAGAAAGTTTAATGGATTCCTTTGTATTAGAACTGAATGCAAATAAATGATGCTTTCCAATACACAGGATTATTCCCTTTGAAGAATTAGTTTAAAAAAATAAAATCACAACCAACACAAATCAAACATTCAGTTTCCAGAATGCTGTGGTTAACTTAAAAACTGAGGGAAAACTCAGATATACAGTGAGAATCAGAATATATATGCTCAGACTGACTGAGGCAAGTTTGCAATAGAATGTGTTTTTGGTAATACCAATGTAAGCACAGCTTTCTGTATAAATAACCAACAATTCACTAAAATGTTAAAAGGGCAAGTCACCATTCACATGTCCTCAGATTCTGAAGCAGTTCATGTCCATATGAAGCAAGACCTGGATGTCTGGGTTGATAAGTGACCAGTAACACCTCTTGTCATATAAATCCCAGAAAATGACCATCTCCAACAAGACAGGATCTAGTCATTGATGTTTAACAGCATCACTGAATCCCCCACTATCAATAGCGTGAGGATGAAGTTTGATCAGAAACTGAACGGGGCCCCCTAGATACACACTGTGGCAACACAAGCAGTTCAGAGGGCAGTCTTATTTAATGAATAACCCACCTCTCGACTGCCCAAAGCCTGTCCACCATCTACAAGGCACAAATCAGGAATGTGATGGAATACTCTTCAATTTTATGAATAAATATAATTCTAACAGCACTCAAAAAGATCAAAAAAAATCCAGGACAAAGCAGCCCACGTGACTGGCAGCTTACCCATCACCTTAACCATCAGCCCATTGATGCACAGTGAAAGCTGTGTGTGCCATCGACAAGAAGCACAGCAGCAACTCACCAAGGTTTCTTTGGCAGCACCCTCCAAACTCTCAACCACTGCCATCTAGAAGGATGAGGGCAGCAGCTGCATGGGAACAGCACGACCTGAAGTTCCCCTCAAAGCCCAATGCCTCAACAGAGAACAAGGCCACTATTCCTTCACTGTCACCAGGTCAAAATCCAGAAACTTCCAGCATTGTATGTGTGTCGACACACTGTGGTTTCAGTTGTTCAAATAGTGGCTCACTATTACCTTTCCAATGGCAATTAGGAATGGGCAACGAGTATTGTGCCTAAGCAGCAACACCCATATCTAGGAATGAATAAAGAAATTGACCCACTCTCAATCCCCACATTAAATCAAATTACATAGGCACTGCCACCATAGCACACGGACATTCCAAACAGGAGACTGGATTTATGGTCAATATGAAGTTAACTGATCTCAATCAGGGCAATAATTGAGAATACGACATTTGGCTTCAATATCCCTGGCTCAGAGACACTGCTAATATCGGAACAGTCAACATGGCCCACAAATCAAATCAGGACGAAATGTGACATAGGGTTGGCATTTCCAACTTTGACACAAGATAATCATATTCTGACAGTGCTTGAACGGGTAAAATTCAGCAACACTCTCTTCACTTATCTGGAGAGATAAGTTCCCAGCCTAAGCCTTGCCAAGCTATACATTAGATTCAGTTTGCTGTGGTATTTTTTTAAAGGGACAATTTGCACGCCATATAAAGAACAATTGAACACTGCAGCTATGTAGATTTTTTTGTATTCAGTTTAGAGTTGCTAGCAGCTTTTGCACATGCTAGATACAATCGACAAAACAATGGAATAGGGAGAAAGTGAAAGAGAGCTCTGTGCCCTAATTTATCAATTCTAAGATTCAGGTTTTAAATCACACATGCCTGAGATTCAATTCACCTAATCATAGTTTACCTCAGTGCTTCATTTCCTCTTTTTCACTTTAGTCATGCTCTGATTACTGGGTGTTCACACTCACCTCAGTTTCTCCCTAATAAAAATTACCATAGGGCTCAGGAGTGTGAAATGAAGTTCACACAAAGGAAAATTGTGTCTATAATGACCTTAAAGGAAGCATTGTTGTGAAGAATTTCTGCCCTGCAACCAGGAAATTCCTGATTTAAACAAACCACCCACTCTGCAGCAGGCAACATTGTAATGCGACATGAATTCACCAGCATTTTACTTCAGTTCTGTTTTTTGAAGAGCTTGGGAATTACGACTTTGAAAGCGGTATTGTCTCATCTTCCCAGCAAATGTTTAGTAGTCCTAAATTTAAAGAAATTGATAGTTCTGCAGTTACTGCTGCAAAACACTTGTACTGTAATTATCTGCAATGCTACTACCTCCAATTCATTGAAAGAGTGATTTTTTTTTGGACCCACCTAGAAGCAGTGATGCCATTGATAGCAGTCTAGACACTGCTGCCATGCAGTGAAACTGCCATTTTTTTAAAAAAAAGTCACTAATTGGCTTGTGGCTTTTATCTGTTTGCTAGCTACTCACATTTCTAAGGAAATATTAACAGCTAGAAATAAAATCACAAACTGCAATTTCCAAATATTCTCAAGTTTGTGTCGTTTTCTTCGTTTCGTTGCTACTTTGTGAAATCTGTTCTGCATTCTAACAAACAGAGCAGATTTCACGGGATTGAGATCATGAGGTAATACTGTGCAGTCTGCTTTTCATTGTTACCATAAGGGCTTACCTCCCCAAGAGGATGACAATACTGCTTTAAGTGATTTGGAAAATTATGTAATGAAATAAATCAAAAACTTCAATGGAACTCCCCCAGCAACCAATTCAAATCAAAGAGAAGTGCATTCTTTCTAGCGCAATGTGTATCAAAACCAGATAGTTCAAAGTCCCAGTATTTCCTATTCTCAAGTCTGGTTAAAAATAAAGGTAATAGTACATGTATTCCTAGTGGTTTTGGTTTGCAGAAAAGTCTTTCCAATACCTTTAACCCTTCATTTCAGAAAGTGAAAATACAATAGGGCTACATCAACCAAAAGGATCAAACTCAGTAGCTATTTTCTCTTAAGTGACAATACTTTCCTCAATGTTTAAAATAGATTTTCATCTTCAAGACTGCAGTAGGAAATTCTCCAATTTCCGCAATTCTGCTCCATCCTGTAGTGTCTGTCTGCTGTATTTTCATCCGGGGGGGGGGGAACCTGGCAGAACTGCATTGAAGGTAATCAAATGACTAAGCACGACCTTCAAACGTTGGGGCAGTGGCCAGATATCAGCATAGTTGTTTGACCTCCTGGCACTCTTCCTTCACCCCATTTACAATCCTACAAACCATGCCTCATCCATGCAGCTTCCATATATTTCAAGCCCCTCAATAGTATCCATGCTGTTTCCTTTCATCTAGCTCTGTGCAGACCAGAAATTCCTCTTCCAAAATCCCGAAGCAGCCTCCATTCCCACTCTTACAATATCCATATGTAAGACAAAATGTACCCTATAGTAACAATGGCATGTATTTGAAATGCTCATAAAACTACCAAAATAAAACATCCAACATGACTTCAAAGGGAACAATTCTTTCACTAGCACATAAAACGGTCAAAAAAGACACTGATACTCTAATTGAGAAAAAAAATCTTAAAGTCTCTCAGCACCGCTTAATCTTGTCTAAATAAGCACTGAGGCATGAGAAAAGTTTCAAATAAATATAAATTTATCTACAAGTTTATAAATCTCTAAGCTGATCAATGGTAAAAGTTCTCTTCATAGCTGTGTATATAATCCCTTACAGAACTGAACCTTTCTCAATAATTAAATGGTTGACTTCTTTGATTGACAGATTGAATATACATTCAGTTTTAGATTCTTTTTGATCTAATTGATCTTGTTAACTCAGCCAAGAAGTAGACAATTAGCTTGTTTTATTAATATCTTTATGGGGTTGCAATGAGTTTATCTTTTCAGATTTTTTTAAAATGTCTGAGTGTTGAGACAATGTTCATTTGATCGACAGCTTTACAAACTCCAATAAGAATTGCTTCTTTGGAGTAATTTTTGAATGGATGTTTGATTATTTTTATAATTTTATAAACATTTGAGCTCTTGTTGAATAGACCAGTATTATATAAGTGATTAACTGCATTTAAGTATTTCACCTGGTGGAAAAGGGGCTCTTCCGCATGCAATATTATTGAGAATATGATTCAATTATTTCATTGACTTGCCAGTGTTATTCTAGGACTCATCGATTTGGTCCATCATGTGCCTGGAAGGGTATTTCAAAAGCTCCACACATCTCCCCTGTTTAAATTAATCTGAAGATGAAAGTGCAGTTGCCAAAAGGAACATTTAAATCATGCCTTAGTCTGGTTTGTGCCAAAACTGGGACAGCCATCCAAAAGACAACTCAAACAACTTCATGACATCATCTAAAGGTTTGACTCAGTGAGTGCGCCTGTGTCCCAGGCATGACCAGTACCATCCATGGTATAGGTTCTGTTCTACCACAGGACAGATCAGAGGTGGTACGACAGTGGTGAGGGAGTTGCCCTTCAAGTCCTCAAAATTGACTCTGGACCATTTTACATCTGACAACCTGATGAAATGACAACACATGACATAAGCATGCCCAACAGTAAAAGCATCTAACGACTGATCTAATTGTTCCCACAATCAAAGGATCAGACGTAAGCTCTGCAGTCCTGCCATATTCAGTCATGAAATCTGGTGACAATTAAACAACAATTTCAGAGGTGAAGGCACAAGAAATATCTCCAACCAGAACGGTAGGGGAGCCCAGACCATCAGTACAATAGAGATGACTGAAATATTTTCATCCCTCTTCCACCAGAAGTGCCTGCTGTATTATTGATCTTAGCTTCTCCCTGTAATCCCCTGCATCACAGATGCTAGTCTTCAGTCAATTCGATTTGCTCCATGTGTTATCAAGAGTAGACTGAAGACACTGGATATTGCCGAAGTTATGGATTCTGACATTTTGGGAATAGTACCGAACATCTGTGCCCTAGAACCAGCCACACGACTATCTGAGATATTCCAGTAGCAATACATTGGCATCTTCTTGACAATATGGAAAATTGCCCAGGCATGTTCTGTGCACAGAATGCAGTTCAACCACTAATTACCAACTTTCCAGTCTACTCTCAATCAAAGCGAAACTGGGGGTTATTGAATATGCTATCGAGCCTCACCTGTAAAGAGATAACCTGCTCACTGATGTTGTTTGGTTCCCTCGGCTCCTACCCTCATTATAGCCTGGATCCAAACATAGACAAAGGAGCTGAACTCCGGAGGTGAGGTTAGAGTGATTAGCCTTGATACCACATTTGACCAAGTGTGGCATCAAGAAGTGCTAACAAAACTGGACTCAATGGGAATCGGGCAACTTAATCTCCATGGTCAGAGTCATGCCTAGTTCGAAGGAAAATGGTTGTTGTTGCTGGAGGTCAATCACCACAGCTGTAAAACTTCACTGCATGAGCTCCTGGGCCTAATTATTTTCAGTTGCTATCCCTATGAACTTCCCTCATTGTAAGGTCAGATGTTCTCTGATGATTGTTCAGCATGGAGAATTGTTTGCGAATTCCCAAATACTGAAGCAGATCTTGCCCTTATGCAGCAAAACCCAGACAAGGGCTGACCTGAAAAGTGGCAAGGAATATTTACGCTATGCCAGTGCCAGGCAATGATCATCCCCAACAAGAAAATTAAACCATGAAATTCTATCGCATAATTATTGATGAAGTCCCTATCAACATCCTACAAGTTAATCAGCATAGAACAAAAACTGAAATGAACCAGTCATATAAATATTATGGCCACAAGAGCAGGTCAAAGGTTGGGAATCCTCCAGCAAATAACTCCCCCATCAGCTCCACAAAACCTGCCCCCATTTCCTACAAGGCACAACTCAGGAGTGCAATGGATACTCTCCATTTCCCTGGATGAGGGAAACATCATGTTGGAATCAAGACCCACAAAAAAACTTGGGCGAGTTCCCTAAATCAAATTAAGAGTTTCTGCCAACTGCACCCATTTGCAGAGTTTTGAGGAAGCTCTTCAATAATAGGCATGTTCTTTTGACACACATTAATATACAATGGTTAAAAGTTTTCAAATGTTAAATACTTTACTTACTAAGAAGTTGATAATTGTACACCAATGAAGCTATTAAACAACTGCTCCATATTTTTGCTTCTCTGATGTAATAAAATACCCCAGAAGCATTACTAAACAATATTTAATATCATTCAGATAATGGGACATTAGGACAGGTGACCAAAAGCTTGATCAAAAAGGTAGGTTAAGAAGAATCTTAAAGAAGGAAAGAAGGAGAAATAAGAGGTGTAGAGAGAAACATTCCAGAGCTTCAGGCATAGCCTGCAGTAGACAAGGGTGCGAACTGTAGAGCAATTAATATAAGGGATGCTTAGGAGACCAGAATTTGAGAAGCACAGACATTGCACAGCATTGAAATAGGAAAAGGAAAGAGATCGAAGGAGGCAATCCTTCTCACCTCATCTCTGGTGGCGTACCGGCAAAGTCACTGGGACTAGTAGTAGAAATCCAGTGGCTCAGGCTAATGCGCTGGTAGCATCGGTTCAACTCTCACTACGGTGCCTGGTGGTGTTCAAATTCAATTAATAAAATGTTCATTCTGGAAATGAACTTTACTCTTGGTAATGATGAACATGAATCTATCATCGATTGTTCTTAAAATCCATCTGCTTCATTAACGGCCTGACATATGGTCCCGATCAGATATGGACATGACTCCACACCCACAGCAATTTGAATGATTCTTAACTATCCTCTGAAATGGCCGAGCAAGCCACTCAGTTCAATGACAATTAGAATTAGGCAACAAATACCGAAAACGTGCAGATCAGCCAAAACTCATGCTTAAGCCATGCACTGATCCTTTCTAGTGGTAACATAATTCACTGATTATGATGTTCAAAAGTTCTTTTTAAAATTCCTTGCCAGCTCCATAATATCTGACTGTCCTGGCTCAATATCTGCTCTCACTTTTGTCATTGATATTGATGGGTGTCACACTTCTGGGTCACTCGTCTCCCGGCAGATTCTACACAGTCAGCAATTTCCTTTACCCTAATACAATGGAGGCTACACAACATACAAGACTCACTATGGTACTTACACAAACGGCTGTCTGTTCCCTCTAACCTTGCAATCTCCAATAACAACTGCATTTTTAAGAGACTAATGTTGCTACTTTATGCTGTAGCATATTATTCCACTTTTAATTAAATTAACATTTCGGCATGTGACGTGAGGTATTAATTTAGTAGATGGGGACAATAAATTTCAGAGATTAGTTTAAGGCTGAGGTTCAAATCTGTGCATCTTGAGTGAACGTGAACAGCTTAAATTGGAGACAATAAGGACTGCAGATACTGGAAGCCAGAGTCTACAGGTATGAGACTGGAAAAGCACAGCAGGTCAAATAGCATCCAAGGAGCAGGAAAGTCAACGTTTCAGGCTGAAACCGAGTCCTGAAGAAGGGTTTTGACCTGAAACATCGATTTTCCTGCTCCTCGGATGCTGTCTGACTTGCTGTGCTTTTCCAGCCTCGCACCCAAAAACTCTGAACAGTTTAACTCACAGCATAACAAAAATTACTTCAACTCCTCAGGGATCCCAAGCAGAATCTGTAAAGTCCTATACCAGGAAATAATGTCACCACCCTCCTGTACATTGCTTTATAGCCTCATGAGATGGGGAAAGCCCTCAGACAGTGGTTAATGCTTCACTCCTTTCACAGCTGAGCCAATACCTCCACATAACAGCGAAACAAGGTAAAAGCTTGGGAAAGTACAGACCTATTATTCCTTGTCAACATTCCACCTTGCTGCTCACCACGGCCCCTCACCCACCTACATTTCCCAAGCAGAAAATCCTTCTTGTTCTTATCAGTTCAAACAAGAACAATGAATTCCTCAAGCCTGCAAGATTGTGACAAGGTGCCAGCAAAGCCAACAGGCAAGGTGATATATGGTCTATTTGTTGCAACCAAGCAAGTAGTTTCACAAATGAGTGCTGCAAGGAATGGACTCGGGCAAATAGAAAATCATTTTTGGCTGTGTGCCAAAAATTTTCAAATTCCAATCCCCAGTGGAAAACGGTGTTTAAGGGTGGTGTTACCTGATCTCCAATTTTGAGCTATGATAAAGCTAAGTCTGCATGACTTTTGACAACAATAATCACTTTTGATTTTTCCAAACTTTCCAATAATGATTAGATTTAAAAGTGAGTGGGCTACCATCTTTGACAGAACTGTAAGCGTTTTAAGTAGGTACTACCATGAGCATTGATAAAGGAGGTTTAATTTAGTGCTCAGACTGTTATTCTGCAATATTCAAGTCATAGATTTATGAAAAGCTTTAAAAATAGTTGTTATTGAATGTAATTGTGAATGTTTATACATGGAAATATGCATGCAAACAAATAATAACACTCTTAAAAATTAGACCATTTTCCCAAAGCTTTTTGAATGGTGTTTGAAATTAAGAGACCGGGGCAGAATGACCTGACAGGCTTTACTCCTGTCCCTGAACTCCTCTTACCAGCCACAAGATTGAGGCCAGGCAGGGAATGACTCTAGTTGCAGTTAAGTGCCTCAGTTCAAGTGAGGGTGGATGGGACACTTTAGGCTTTGGACAGGTTTGGCAGGTAGTGCTGAATGGAAGGCAGCAAGAAGGTCCCAAGGAGAATCTGTATAGCCCCTGCCCGTCAAATCCACCAGTAGAGGCTGTAATGTTTTGTTCTGTGTTACTGCTGAAAGTTATATTACCCAGAGTTGTCAGGTGAAAAGCTATGAAGTGTGGGAGGTAACTGGGCTTGGATAGCAGATGGAATATAGTCTCTATATTTAAATCATACATTCTGTCTTCAGTTTACAACTGTCTCCTAAAACATAGAGCAATATGAGAAGTAGAGTTTTTCTGGAACATTGCAGGTTCTGTGTCACAGAGACTGGAAGATAAAAACATGAGGCACTACAATGCCACCAGGGGCAGAAGACTGGAATTACGCTATGAGAATTTTACTCGTAGACTGTTTCCATTTTAAAGCAGACATTGGAATGTATAAGTTAACACAGGAAATATACACAGACATAATGCAGTTTTGACATACCATAGAAAGAGATAATTATCAGAAGATAAATAGCTCTCCATCCATGAAATATGCTCCTTGGGAGAAAAAAAAACTGGGTTTCAAGTATTGGAGATAGTAGGAACTTCAGATGCTGGAGAATCTGAGATAACAAGGTGTAGAGCTGGATGAACACGACAGGCCAAGCAGCAGAGGAGCCTGATGTTTTGGGCCTAGACCCTTCTTCAGAAAAATTGCCCCCATGCCTTCTTTTGTCTGAAGAAGGGTCTAGGGCTGAAACGTCAGCCTTCCTGCTCCTGATGCTGCTTGGCCTGCTGTGTTCATCCAGCTCTACACCTTGTTATTTCAAGTAATCATATCATTAAAAACAAACCGTTTTAAACATGGCTATGGTAGGTAAATTTTGGGAAGTCAATGAAAACAAGCACTCCCATCTTCCAATTGGATCTATAATCAAAGGAGAGTACAACTTGTGCTATTTTTGACACACTGACATTGCTTCTCCCAGGCAGGGGGGAAAACAGCTGAACAATAAAACTACATTTTAACATATACAATTCTGTTCTTATAATTACGCATGGGGAAAAACAACTCTCATTTCATATTGTTATTTGGATTTCTCACACTTTTCTCCATTCCCATTTCCCCTTCTGATGATCTTAAAATGGCATCTGAGTTGTAATGTCTTGATAACTCCTATAAATGGGCACAGAGAGAAGGCACAAAGCCAACAACTGCATTTTACAAATCAAAACCCAAATCAGACACCCCATCCCAACCATCAAGACACCTGTGGAAGAGAGGGCTACATACAACTTAAGGAGTTTCTTTGCTCCTTTTTACATCCTCTGGGAATGCCATATTGGCCCTGGGAGCCAATTATATCTTCATTGGAAATGACTATTCAGTGTTCTAAATGGATGTTGGAGCTCTCTGGGTTGTGGCTTGCAGTTATACAGCAAATGGGTGTTACGTGAACACTCAAAACATGAGCTAGGTGCATTAGATATCATAATATTAGTTGCATCTTAATATACATTTAATGCTCAAACTTGGTAGGAAGTTGAGAGGCGACCTGTTAGAAGTTTATAAAATAATGAGAGTTAGTGGTAGCTGTCTTTTTCCCACGATAGGGCATTTCAAGATTAGGGGACACATTTTTAAGGTGAGAGGAAGGAGATTTAAAAGAAGGCAATGGGGGGCAATTATTTTTTTTTTTACAGAGGGTGATTTGCATGTGGAATGAACTTCCTGAGGAAGTGGTGGATGTGTGTACAATTACAACATTTAAAATGCATTTGGATAAGTACATGAACAGGAAAGGTTTTGCGGGATATGGGCCAGGAGCAAGCAGGTGGGTCTAGTTTCGTTTGAGATTAGGTTTGATATGGACTGGTTGGTATGAAGGGTTTGTTTCTGTGCTGTATGTCTCTATAACTATGAATATATATTGAATACATACACTTTTATGTTTATACTATACGTAGATGTATACATCACAATGCAAATTTCTGTCAGAAAGGAGGTAAATCCAGTCAATCACACGCAACACACAGGAATTTCCTCAACAGAAATTCTGTTAATTGATGACAGTAACCACAATTAGACATACGTGGTAGAAGAAAAAGCCCAAGTATGATCACTTACTTGAGCCAAGAAGGACAGAAATTCCACTTTGTGACAATGAAGGAACATACTCACAGCTGCACTTTAGAAGACTACAATACGGCATATCCCATTGGATAATACTCTCTGCCTTTAAAACCAGATATTGTCTGACTTGCCATGTTCAATGCCATGAGGAATCTGGGAAAAATACTCAAATAATGAAACACAGAAATTTTGCACAGATAACTACATTTTGTGCATCAAACTTCCTGAAACAGCAAACAGCAACTTGTATTTATATAGTACCTTTAAATGGAAGTTGCTTCATCAGAAAGTAACAACAGTAAGCAGCCAGCATAAGGAGACAAAAACTGGAAGAACTGTGGATGCTGGAAAAGCTCAGCAGGTCTGGCAGCATCTATGCAGAGCAATCAGAGTTAATGTTTTGGGTCCAGTGACCCTTCCTCAGAACTTAAGGAGATATCTGGTCAGGTGACCAAAAGCTTGGTAAAGAGGCAGTTTTTGAGAAGTTTACTAAATGAGGAACACGAGCTGGAGTTGCAGAGAGATGCCAGGAGGAAATTCCAGAGCTATGTGTCGAGACAACAAATCACATTCTTCAGAAGTGAAAGAGTGCAAATTCTCCGGTCTCCCCCTCCCCTGGCATTCTCCTTTACTAGAGATGACTGCTGTCGTACTGGACAGTTCCATACGATCATAGGGTAATGGAGGAGTAAACCATCTAGAAAGCATCGATTCCAGTTATTACATTCATATAGATATTGCATCGGAGTGCAAGACTTGTGCCGTCTTCATTTTGAAGCATTAAGAATTATGGTCATGTGTAGTCACGCTAACAGCAATGAGTTCCAGATTAGGACTAAGCAATAACAGAAATAAAAGCTTTCCAATTACCTTTACATAAGAGTGCAATCAATGAGTCATGTGCCCTCCCAGAGTGGAGGTGAGCATCATTACCTCTCAAGGTCATGAGTTCAAACCCCTTGAGACAACAGCATAAAATCTATGCTAACCTTCAGGGAATGCTGCTATGTTGGAGATGCTATTTTTCATATGACATATTCACCTGAAAAGCAAACTAGTTTAATGTTAAAAGATCCCACGGCACTACACAAAGTGCAGAGGAGTACGTCCCAATGCCCTAGGCAACATCTATCTCTCACTCACCATTACTAAAAGTAGGTTATCCACATTGCTTTTGGGGGCCCTTGAGTGTAAATCAACTGTGTTTTCCACATTAATCCAATAACGATCCTCAAAATATTCCATTGGTTCTACTGATTTGGGACAATCTGACATCAAGATAGTCACTGTAAAAATGAAAGTTCTTTCATTCATTTGACGTTGCACTGATCACAAGAGAATGGCTATTTTATTCATTCTGTAAAAATCAAAAACTCAGTGGCCATTTTGAATGTGATTCAAAAATGTAAACAGGGGTCAGTTTGGCCATTTATTACATAATTTCTCAACACAACTGTTTGAAGGATTAGATCAACTTTTTTTGAACTTCTTGAAGCTTTTTTTAAACTCATTGCATGAATGTGGCAATGTCAGCATTTATCGTCCATCTCAGATTGCCATTGAGAATGATGGCGGTTAGCTGCTTTCTTGAACTGGTGCGAACAATGCAATGTGACACACACATACACATACGCAGTGGGGTTAGGAAGGAGTCCAGGATTTTGATTCAACGATGGTGATATATTTCCGAGTAAAGATGGTGTGTGATCATGAGGAGAACGTTCTTGACTGCTGTTGAAATTGCATTCATTCAGGTAAGTGAGCAGGAAATAGATCATACCCCTGACCTTTGCCTTGCAGATTATGGACAGACTTTGGAAAATCAGGCAGTGAGTTACATGTCACAGAATTCCCACCATCCGATCTGCTCTCATGAGCAAGTATTTATATGGCAGGTCCAGTTAAAAGTTTCGTGCACAGAAACACTCATTTATATTGATAGCAAGGGATTCAGTGATGGTAATGGGAATAACAAGCAAGGTTGTTCTTGTACTTTGTTCTAGTTGGAGATCATCACTGGCACCTTGTGTGGCACAAATGATACTGTGATGTTCCCCCAGTTACATACCCTCCCAACATTCACTGCCTAGCATCAAAATGCAGAATAGATACAAGGAAAGATACTGAAGGATATATGGCACTTGCAGGACTGGACAGTAACATGAGCTGCCAACTTTAGGAGAAGCAAAGAAAACAAAATTGTATTTCTGTTTTGCCCAGTTAAGCCTGAAATCTGGATTACACTGTCTCTTTATGTCCAAGGGCAGCAAACAGACACAACATGCAATGGGAGACCAAATAAGATACAATACGAAGGAACCTACTAGAATCTTAGCACTTCAAATTCTTTCACTTGATAATGCTGTCATTTCATAATATCCCCCAGTCCCTCCACAGCAGTTTAATGCACACCAACAATTCTGCATTTAAATGTCAGCAAAGAATCTCTGGCACTGTTTCCTCAAATATGTCTTTAGGAGCTAGAGAAGATCTGGAGTGAGTAGGATATTCTCTTTTCCTATTCACTGCCATTAAGCAAACACTAGTGAATACAAAGAAGGCAAGTCAGCTCCTGGGTAAATATTACTTTCAAAATCGATGCTCTCATTAACAGTGTGACCATTAATTGGTGTATGTGTGATGTACAATCAACCTGAAACTATTTGAGTACAAATACCCACCCACCTCATATCAGAACACCCAGCAAAGAATATCATTCTACCCACACAAAAAAAACTTGGCTTTCCAGCAACGTTCCTAGAAGTTTTGTGGCTTTTGCTACCTGAGACATCTGAGGAGTATTTGTTGCTGCAAGTTTCGATTTGCAAATCATTGCACCAGCACAAAAGAACCAACATTGACCTATGCATTAGTTAACACCTTCGCAAACCCAAGAACAGGGACATTTCAACCCAAATATATTAATTATGGAAATAGTTTCTATTGTAATTACAATTTTTATTAGTTTGGGGATTAACAGTTATTTCTAAATAATTTTCTGTCAGAGGTTTTGGATGTTCAGCAGCACAAAATTGAGAGGCCTGCACTGGTAACCAGAACTATCCTTCAGCTCCTTTTTGCTTATATTACAGTCTCTCTGCAAGGTAGGGAACAAGTTTCCCATCAACTTAAGACACTAAGGAAGGTGGGGAGAAAATCAAAGCCATGTCATTACTTTCAACAGCTCAGTAAATGTTATTTTCTCCAGTCTAAACATGCCTTGCCTCTCCTGGCCCCATTTGACTCATTCCTGCTTGCAGGGCCTTTCGGGTTGGGATTTCATGAAGATGTTGGGGATCTTACACGCTGGTTGCAGAAACGGTGAGACACCTACATTTCCACTGGTTATTCAAGGCGGGCAACTCTGTTGAAAAGCAGGACCAATAGCAATGCCAACCATGGTTGCTAACAGAACCACATCAACCGGAGGCCCATTTCGAGGAGTGACCAAGGTAATGTTGGGAGGGATTTCATGGGATTGGAATCAGCATCAAGAGCAAGGGATGCGGCTCCCAGTGGGAAACCATCCCAGCCCCTCCCAATATCACCTTCTTCGATTGAGGAATCGCTGCCTTTCAAGAAGGGAAGTCTAACTATGGGCTTTTCCACTTTGATGAATTCTGCTAGAGAAGGGAAGGCAGAAGGGTTCAGGCACTTCTCCACTTCAGAAAATCAAATGTTCTTTCCGACTCAGTAATATTGACTACACTTAAAGTACATCGGAGTGGCGCAAATGTACTTCTTCAGGTCAAGTCATAAAATGTTTTAATTTCTGTTTATTGAAATCACTTCTTATATGGAGCATATACTTTTAGTTCTAAAAACTAATGATAAACTTTTAGAGCAAAATTAATTAAGTATGGTTTTAAACACAGGCCGTTTCATAGAATCCCCAGTGTGGAGGCAGACCATTCAGCCCATTGAGTCCACACCAACTCTCCAAAGAGTATCTCACCCAGGCCCCTGTAACCCTGCATTCTCCATGGCTAATCCACCCAGCCTGTACATCCCTGGATGCTATGGGCAATTTAGCACAGCCAATCTATCTAATCTGCAAACCTTTGGACTGTGGGAGGAAACCAGAGCACTCAGAGGAAATCCATGTAGACACAGGGAGAATGTGTGAATTCCACACACACACACACACACACACACACACACACAAACACACAAACACAGTTGTCCAAGGCTGGAATCAAACCCGGATCTGTGGTGCTGTGAGGCAGCAGTGCTGACCACTGAGCCACCATGCCGCCCACAAGTTTGAACTTGTGATAATTGCATTTTCAGCAGATATTGGTGGAGTAGCAGATAGTGAAGGGGACTGTCAGAGATTACAGCAGAATATAGATAGATTGAAGAGTTGGGCAGATAAATGGCGGATGGAGTTCAATCCAGACAAATGCGAGGTGATGCATTTTGGAAGATCTAATTCAAGAGCAAACTATACAGTAAATGGAAAAGTCCTGGGGAAAATTGATGTACAGAGAGATCTGTGTGTTCAGGTCCATTGTTCCCTGAAGGTGGCAACGCAGGTCAATTGAGTGGTCAAGGCGGCATACGGCATGCTTTCCTTCATCGGATGGGGTATGGAGTACAAGAGGTGGCAGGTCATGTTACAGTTGTATAAGACTTTGGTTTGGCCACATTTAGAGTACTGCATACGGTTCTGGTCGCCACATTACCAAAAGGATGTGGATGCTTTGGAGAGGGTGCAGAGGAGGTTCACCAGGATGTTGCCTGGTATGGAGGGCGCTAGCTATGAAGAAAGGTTGAGTAGACTAAAATTATTTTCATTAGAAAGACGGAGATTGAGGGGGGACCTGATTGAGGTCTACAAAATCATGAGGGGTATAGACAAGGTGGATAGCAAGAAGCTTTCTCCCCAGAGTGGGGGACTCAATTACTAGGGGTCATAAGTTCAAAGTGAGAGGAGGAAAATTTACAGGAGATATGCGTGGAAAGTTCTTTACGCAGAGGGTGGTGGGTGCCTGGAACACGTTGCCAGCGGAGGTGGCAGACGCAGACACGTTAGTGTCTTTTAAGATGTATCTGGACAGGGAGCAAAGGGATATAGACCCTTAGAAAATAGATGATAGGTTTAGACAGAGGATCTCGATCGGCGCAGGCTTGGAGGGCTGAAGGGCCTGTTCCTGTGCTGTAATTTTCTTTGTTCTTTTTGTTCTATATGATCTCCCAGTTCTGAATGCAGTCACAAATCTAAACCTCCTCAGCCCTGCTGGTTTATCTGGTAAATCTGGACGATGATTCTGCCAGACTAAGCATTTCCTGTTCATATCTACGCAAGGGACATAATTCCATACATTTCCCTGTTTAGGCCGTAATGCTATCCCACATAATGGAAGTAGACCCCAAAATCAGTTTTGAGCACTATGTTCGCAATAGAACATGTTGACTTGGGATAACACTTTAATGTCATGGCTTGATTGACAGAAGTTCCCTCATTTGAACAACCAGGTAAACCAGGACTATGCATAAAGCCCGACCTTTGGCAGGTTTCATTTGGACCAGAGCCTAAAGGTGATTCACGCACAGGGACATCCACTTTTCGCCACTGCTCTCTACAGGCTTTAACTTAGAAAAAAGTATTTCAGAGAGTCAGTTCCATTAATTAAAAATAAACAGTTACCAGCCAGTGCAGGAGCCATAACGTAGCTCTAGAAGTCCATCCACTCAAAGCTGAGTGAAACTGGCAGTTATGCTGCTCTCAAACAATTGAAAGGTCACTTCACCGCAGAGGAATTAAGAGTACATTAAAAGTTGGACAAATCGAGTGAACGATGACAAAGGCCCAAATACAGTGAGTGACAGTTTTCCAGTATGAAGTGAGGAAACTGTACTCATTCTCTCAGCAGTCCGATTTTGCAAAATCACTTAGCGCAGGCAAAGGCCAAGGAGATTTTGAAATTTTAGAAGTACACAATGAAAACTATCAAGATGAATAGATTTTGCTGTATTTTCCCAGCCACAGCCCTATACATTCACTCATCCAAGGGCCTGTCTCTTTGTGGAGTACATGGAATACTCTTTGTTCCAGGCCTACTCGGGGCCCCACCCAGAATGTTTTCTCCGGTACATCGATCATATCGTTGGTGCTGCTTCCCTCTCTCATTCGGAATTGTAAAAGTTTGTCAATTTCACTTTCAATTTCCCTCTTCACTTGTTCCATCTGTTTCCTTCCTTCCCATCCTTGACATCTGTTTCCATTTCTGGGGATAGGTTGGCCACCAATATCCACCACAAACCCACTAACACCTACAATTACCTTGACTATACAATCCTCACACCCTGCTTCCTGTACAGACACTATTCCGTTCTCCCAGTTTCTCCAGCTCTATTACATCTGTTCTGATGATGCCAGCTTCTACACGGGGGCCTCCAAAACGTCCACCTTATTCTTCAACCGAGGATTCCCCAACACCATGGTTGACTGGGCCCTTACCCATGTCTGCCCCATCTTCCACAATTCAGCCCTTGGCCCCTCTCTTCCCTTCCACAAAACCGCTAGGGTCCCCTGGTCCTCACTTACTATCCACCAGCATCCACATCCAAAGGATGATTAGCCGCCATTTCCGCCACCTTCAGACACATAGTACCCTCCTCTCCCTTGTCAGCCTCCAGGACATCTTGATCCACTCCCCCAGACCCCTGAGGCAGCTTCCCTTGCAACTGCAGAAGGTATAACACCTGCCTATTTACTTCCTCCCTCCTCAGTATCCAAGCCCCAGCTATTGATTACTCTTCTCCCACCCTTGCCACCCAACCCCATCCCATCTACTGGGTACAAACCAATCTTTTCCTAGCCACAATCAGCTCTGGAAGAGGATCACTGAACCCAAAATGTTAACTCTGCTTTCTCTTCACAGATGCGGCCAAACGCGCTGAGTTTCTCCAGCAATTTTTGTTTTTGCTGTACATTCATTCCCTCTCAATTGTATCATTTTGGTTGTGTTTTTTTTAAATTTTGAGGATTGCAAATATATTTTTTATGCTGTTTTAAAGACCTTACTGGATTTGGCTTTCCTCTTCAAACTTCTTTAAGAAATTAAATTAATCTACTGGTCAATTATAGCCGGCAACATAGATTCAGTTAAGATAACTAATGGCTAGTGGTTGCAAGACACAGCCAAGACTCATTGTTAGAAATTGATTAGCATTTCCTAATGAATAATCGTTTAGATATAAAATAAGTTGAATGTTTACACCATGCTAAATGGGATTGCTTCAGTACAGATCTGAACATCCAAGCGAACCATCAGCAGAATTGCTTTAACTGCAAGCCCTGGTTTCTCTCTCACTCTACCATCAAGCTAGGAATAAATGTTAGTTCAATGAGGAGTGCAGGAAAGTATATGAGAAACGGCATCAGACCTACCCAAAAGAGAGATACCAACTTGACAATTACACAAGACAATGTATATGCTAAACAGTGGAAACTATAGAACAGATAGAATGAAGTGATCCCGCAACTAACAGATCAGACAAAAAGCTCTGAAGTTACAATGTTGAATAATTAAACAACTAATCAGAGGAGGTGCCTCCAAAAACAACACAATTCCCAACGTTGCAGGAAATTTGCACATCAGTGCAGAAGACAAGACTGAAAAATTTGCCACCACATTCAATAAGGACTGTTGAAAGGTTGATCCATTTTGGCCTCATTCTCAGCATCAATGACATTAGTTGTCAGCCAAATGTAATATTAAGAAACAGTTGAAGACGGTGGATACTAGAGAGGCTATGGGTCCAAAAGACTAGTCTTGTTTCCTTCTTTTGGAAAATTACAAATAAATTCCAACTCAACTTCAGGTTTTTTTGTGCCAGAATTAGTCAAGTTGCAAATGCAGCTACAACACTGGCATTCACCCAACAACGTATAAAGTTTTCCAGGTTTGTCCTATATACAAAAAGCATAATAAATCCAAACTAACCAACAATACCACATCAGTCCACTCTCAATCAAAGTGATGGATGATATTGTTGACAGTGCTATAAGTAGCATTTGCATAGCAACAAACACTCACTGCTACTCACTTTTGTTTTCTCACTCAGCTCAACACTAAATTACAGCATTGGTCCAAACATGAATGGATGACCTAAATTGTGTTGAGTGACTGCCCTTGACGTAGAGGCAGCATTTGACTGTGGGGGATATCAAGGCTCCCAGCAAAATTGCACACACTGGGAATCATGGGAAGAGGTCTCCACTGGTTGGAATCATGTTCAACGAAAAGGAAGGTAGAATGTCTATTATCTCAGGGTCAGGACATCACTGTATGTGTTCTTCAGAATAATGTCCCACTAGCTTCATGTGTTCCATCCATAAGGCCAGAAATGGAGATGTTCAATGAAGACTGAACAATGTTCGACACAATCCTCAATGATGCCAACAGGTAGCAAGACCCGGATAATAATCAGGCTTTGCGGATAAGCCGCAAGTAACACATGCATCACGCAAGCGTCAGACAATGATCATTTCAGCAAGATGGGATCTAATCATCTCCCTTTGACATTCAACAACATTACCATTACTGAATTCCCCCATCAGTATCTTTGGAGTACCACTTAGAGACTTACTGATCCGGCCTTAAGGAGGGCAGCACATTGGCTCAGTGGTTAGCACTGCAGCATCACAGTGAGAGACACCCAGGTTCAAATACGTGCCTCGGGTGACTGTCTGTGTGGAGTTTGCATGTTCTCCCTGTGCCCCTGTGGGTTTCCTCCAGGTGTTCTGGTTTCCGCCCACAGTCCAAAAATGGGCAGGTTAGGTGAATTGGCCATGCTAAACTGCCCACAGTGTCAGGGATGTGCAGACTAAGTGCGTTATGCTGGGTGGGATGCTCTTCGGAAGGTCAGTGTAGACTCAATGGGCCAGATGGCCTGCTTCCATACTGTACGAATTCTATGGTCAGTTACTATGGCTACAATAGTAGGTCAAAGACTTATGTTCTGTGGCCAGTAAGTCAGCTCATGACTCTCAACTGCGATCTACAAAGGCTCAAGTTATGGCTCCGAGAGAATACTTGACATGATCCTGGATAACATCAGCTCCAATAACACCCAAAGTTCAACATCTCTTAGGACAAAGCGGCCCACTTGATTGTTAACACCACCATAAATGTTCATCTTCCTCATCACCAACACACAGAATGGAATGTACAGGGGGTTCTCCTATAATGCGTGTTCTGGCAATGCAAATCGGCTATAACGCGATTGACGAATAGGGGAACGGTATTTGTAAAACACAAACTTTGTGTTGGCTATAATGTGGTCCTGAGCATGCACTGAAAGAATCTCTCTACCCTCCTCCCCCCACTGGCATCAAGCATCCTTTGAGGGGTACTGTACAATTCTGCCACGTTACCCACAAAATGCAAGGACAAAGTGGTAAGAATGATAACAAGAGGCATCCTGATGATAAAATTGTGGGTGGTGAACGTAAAAGAAAGGCTATAACGCTGGAAGAGAAGCTAGACGTTGTAAAGCGTTTTCAGTGTAATGAGAGAACATGTGATATTGCTCGTGCAACAGGAACGAAGGAGTCTACCTTATGCACCATTAGAGACAATGCAGAAAAGATTAAAGCAATCTGTATTGCTGGAACAAGCAAATCTGTGAGGTCACAGACAAAGGAACTTGAGAAGAAGCGGCTAAGTGTGGAGATAGAAGAGCAAATGAAGTAGTGATCTGGGACTACCCTTCTCACCATAAAAAGCCTTACCAATTCACGAAGATCTAACAAAACAAGCTGAAAATCCTGCAGATGTGCCCGCCCTTAGTGCCAGCAGTGGCTGGTTTTAAGAACTGCTATGCTTTCCATAACGTAAAGTTATATGGTGAAGCTGCCAGTGCAGATGAGGAGTATGCAATGGCATTTCCTCCCATAGTGAAAAAAAAAATCAACTGATGAAGGCAGCTACAAGTTAGATCAATTTTCAATTTGGATGAGACAGGTTTATACTGGAAGCAAATGCCATCAAGAACCTTCCTACAAGTGAAGCACACGCTCCAGGCTTTAAGGTGGCAGAGGACTGTATGACTGTGCTACTGGGTGTCAATTCCAGTGGAGACTTAAAGCTTAAGCCTGTGGTGGTGTATTAACCCATGGTAGTGCCAACCCGTGAGCCTTGAAAAAGGGTGCCTTAAGTCTACTCAAGGTATCTACTTTGGGTCAAGCAAAAGAGGTTGGATAACTGGGCAAATTTTTTCTGACCTTACTGTTGATATTTTCAAAGAAGTTTTTAAGAAAGTATTGCAGGAAAAAGAATATGGATTTCAAAATTCTCTGGATAATGCGCCAAGCCATCCTTGACCGTTGATGTTTTCAAAAAGACCAAAGTGCTATTTCTACCTCCAAACAAAACCTCTTTCCTTCACCCCATCGATCAGGGTGCAAAAGCAGCTTTTAAAGCTTATTATTTAAGGGGCACATTGAAGAGGCTGATTGCAGTCACCCAGGGGGATAAGGACAGTGTTCTTGAATTTTGGAAGAGATTTAAAATCAAGAATGCAATTGACATTATCGCAGGGGCCTGGGGTGATGCCATTAAGGACGGCTTGCATGCAGCTTGGCGGAAGCTTCTCCCAGATTTTTTCAAGATTTGAAAAGTTTTGATCAGTCAGAGGAGCTCCCAAGAAACAAAGAACATTATGTTGATCTTGCAAAACAAGTTGGATTTGAAGAGGAGGAGAGTGAGGATGTTGAAGAGCTGCTCGAGTCCCACTGTGAAGACCACTCTACAGCTGATCCACAACAACTTGTCGCTGGGGGGGGGGAAAGAGTGGAAACTGGGGCTGAAGACGTCCAGAATGAAGCACGATGAGAACTTTTCACTTCTGTTTTGTCTTCTATTCTGAGAGAAATTGAGAAGCAGTTGCAACAATTAGAGGGCGATTACAATGCAGGATGTAACAGGTTAGCAGTTCGTGAAGTAAGATCTTATTTGGCAACTGATGAACTGCTTCTTCGTGAATGAGGATAAAGGGCAAAACAGCAAAAACTGGATGTCTTTTTTAAGCCAACCCCCAAGAAACAGTCAGAAGACAATGAACCACAGCCATCCACTTCTGGATTAACTATTTCTCACGCTAACCCTGCGACCACACCTGCACCTGAAGCTGGTGATGATGATGATAACCCTCAGCCCTGCATTAACAACAGAGCAACCTCAGAACCTCCTCCCCCATCAAGTCATCTTCACATTTTTTTCAAGATAAGGTGATAAATTTACTGTTATTTCATTATTACATGTGAATTAAACATTTGTTCAAACTGTGCTATCCTTTGTGTTACACATTTGAGTGACTGAATCATTTTGAATTTCTATAGCGTGGTTTTCTATAATGTGCCGTTTCACAGAAACACATCTTTCACATTATGGCAGAACCTCCTGTACAATAATCAAAGGTGCACTGCAACAACTCATCAACACCTTGCAAACATGTGACCTCCACACCCTCAAATGGGAAAAGGCAGATGATTAGGAATGCTATCACCCTTCTACGTGATAAGTTATTGTGTCTTGGAACCAAAATGCTGCTCAGTCATTGGTCAAAAACCTCCCCATCAAAATGAACTCGGAGGAGACTTACCCAGGCAGAGGGAATCAGTAACAAATGCAAGCCTTGCCAGAAACATTCCACGTCCTTATGAGCAAATGAATAACAAGTGATCAAACCATATGTCATGAAATTCTGGAATTTCTCACGATTGCAAGTAGAAATATTATACTGAGACAACATTTACAAAGTCAATAAGAACCAAAACTGGTTAACCACAACGAGTTAAAACAAACCAGGAATTCCCCGCGTCTGGACATTTAAAAGAATATTGAGACAGTATAGCAGAGTCGAAAAAAACCAAAACTGGTTAACCAACTCTAGTTATGACAGAACCAACAATTTTGGCCAAAGCTGAAGATTGTCAGTTTAAGGAAAGTAGTTTTATGATATAAATGTGAGGTGTTGCATTTTGGTAAGGCAAGCCAGGACAGGACATATGCAGTTAATGGTAGGGTTCTGAGGAGTGTTGCGGAACGAAGGGACCTAGGGTTCACGTGCATAGTTGCTTGAAAGTGGAATTACAGGTAGATAGGGTGGTAAAGGCAGCATTTGGCACACTTGCATTCATTGGTCAGTGCATTGCATCTCGGAGTTGGGACATCATGTTGCAGCTGTACAGAATATTGAATAGGCCACTTTTAGAATACTGCGTTCAATTCTGGTCTCCCTGCTATAGAGGAGTGTTGTTAAACTTGAAAGGGTTCAGAAAAGATTTATAAAGATGTTGCTGGGATTGCAGGACTTGAATTATAGGGAGAGGCCGAATAGGCTGCAGCTATTCTCCCTGGAGTGGTGGAAGCTGAGGGGTGACCTTTTACAGGTTTATAAGATCATGAGGGGCATGGAGAGGGTTAATAGTCAAGGTTTCTCTCCTCTGGGAGGGGAGCAGGTAGGGGACTCCAAGACTAGAGGGCATAGGTTTAAAGTGAGAGGGGAAAGATTTAAATGGGACTGGAGGGGCAACTTTTTCCACAGAGGGTGGTGTCTGTATGGAATGAGCTGCCAGAGGAAGTGGGGGAGGCTGGTACAATTACAACATTTAAAAGGTATCTGGATGGGTATATGAATAGGAAGAGTTCAGAGGGATATGGGCCAAATGCTGGCAAATGGGACTAGATCAATTTAAGATATCTGGTCAGGATGGATGAGTTGGACCAAAGGGTCTGTTTCCATGCTCTATAACTCAATGACTCTATGTTAGATTCACTGAACAATTCATGATTAATGAGCGACCACGTGAGCTTCTCAACACTTAACTTGTTGGTATAAGCTTAAAGAAACTAAAAGCGGTCAGAAAAAAAACAATTTACTAATTATTCAAATAATGTTGGTGACATAACAATGTCACATTTGTTGCTAATTAATAGTTATCCTAAGAAAACTATTTCATAGGTATTGTGTGGAGCAGTAACAACATAAAAAGTTTCTTTTCAAGTCAGCTTCACTGGTAATGGGCCAGTAGATCTCAAAAAACCCTCCTTCAAACACTTTAAATCACCCCCTTCAAAAGCCTCTTTTGATGACAACATTTAGTCTGTGATTTCACTTCTGAAGTGCTAAGGGACACTTTTCAATGTTACTGGCTTTGTAATTAACATTTACTATTCTTTCCCTTATACAACTGAAATATTATAAAGTAATCCTTGCACTTAAAGTATGTTAAGTATGAGAACAGGTGAGAAGTATAACCAACATCTATGCAACTAGAAACTGCTTCTGGCCATTTATGGGAAGCCTGAAAGTTACCAGAAATTGGGCTTTATGTTTCATTCACTTAATTTGGGTCAACTGCTGGCTCTCGTCATGTCTCCAGAGGCAGCTTACCTGACTGCAGCATCCAATTTCACGTCATCTGCATCCACAGCAGTGGTCCGAAAGTAAGTCTTTGATTAAGTAACAAAATGAGTTTGCGAAAGCAGTGTAACATATCTTGTACACAGTACTTTCAAAGCAATTTGATGAAATGCTGCATCACATACTTATTTGATAAACAGAAGCACGTAGGACTAAAAGGATGGTGGTAACTTGGGAACATGATACGCTAAGGCTAAGAGATAGAAGGCAGTGGGTAGCAGTGAAGGAGTAAGTTCCGACAAGAGTGCAGTAAGGTCCTCCACAGTTTGGCATCAGGAACTTGGCTTTTCTTGGTCCATATAAAAGGGCCTAGGCTCAAGTACTGGGAGGGCAGGTTTGCAGATGACAAAACGTGGCAAGGTAGAAAATGTTGAGGATAGTAACAGCCATGAGGTGGTCTTGGATATGCTAGTGAAATAAGCAGGCACAGGGCAGACGTAATTTATTGCAGTTGTGTGTGAAACAAGGTGCTTTGGAGGGGAACATAGAGAGCCAGTACGATCAAAATAATGCAAGTTTAAAAGGGGTGTAAAAGCAAAATATCTGGGGAGCAAATGCACACTGCTTAGATGTGGTAGGAAGTTGTTAATAAGTTTAAGTGCATAAACTATTTGACTTTGTAAACAGGGGCTCTGAATAGTAAAGCAAGGAAATAACTCAAAATTTTAGTCTGAATTGGCCCCAGTTAAAGCACCCCATTCGGAACACTGTTTTTATAGGAAAGATTTCAAAGGTCCTAGAAAGAATGTACATAGGTAATTTATCCCCAGGGATGAGGGATTTCAGTAATGCGGAGAGATTAGAGAATTGATTCCTTTAGAGCAGACAAGGTGAAAGGGAGATCTGATTGGGGCATTCAAAATCATGAGCTGTTTTAATCGAGAAATAAGTGACTAACTGTTCCCTCCAGCAAGCATGCCCATCAGTAATCAGAGGTCACAGACTTAAAAAAAGTTGGAAAAGGATAGAGGGTAAATTTAGAAATCTTTTATACCATGGAAGATTAAGATTTAAAATACAATACAAGAAAATGTGCCAAAAAAGATCCCATTAGATCTTACAGAAGTTAATCGGCCATATACTTGCTGAGGGCTTATATGTAAAGCTCAGAATAAAGCTAGACATGGGAGTAAATTGGACTCAAAAAAGGTATGTTGGATTGAACAGCCTCCTGTGCTTTAAATTTTATGATTCTTTGTACTGGAAGGAGAGGGGTTGTGAAGGAGAACATGATATGAACTGATCCCACATCAACAGATGAACTGTGGATATAGGGGAAACAGTTCTGCTGCTCCCGATACCACAGGAATTTTCAAAAATGAGATACCTTTTTGATGGCAGTCACAGCTTAGGCATCCAAGAATCTCAGATCATCATGACACAACCGGGGTCGTAAAATAAATGCAAGAATCCTAACAGCTGCTGCAGCAGACCACCTGAAAAATCAGTCCGAGTTGCCTTGCAGGAGTCTTTAGGCAGGGACACCCATGAAACTAGCCCTCACTGAATGCTTTTTATGCAACTAAATGATACAAGATCACATTTCTGTATCTGAATTAAATTACTCAAACAATTAGGTAAACAGGTAGGCGTAATGTACATTTTGGTTGGTATAAGTAACTAGCCACAATATGCACTTTGGAGAAAATGTGGTGGCTTCTTTTAATGTAGTTGTAACGATCATAAGTTGATAATGGTGACTTCTGCATCCCAATTTTGTTTTAGCATTCCTGACAACCAGTTATATCCAGCTACAAACTCAATGCAGAATAATTTCAATCACATCATCAATAAAGTAGGAGCCTAATTCTTCTGTACAGGTAATTTTTTTTCTGGGATTCAAAGTGATGAATAGCAATTCTTCGACGGAAATATTTTCCTTTTGTTTGTATCCAAAATTCCTCTCTAATATTCCCAGGTCAAATGTAGCCACTGTAGGTATCACATTTTTCCTTTTGGATTATAAACTGAGAAATCCAAGTTAGACACTGCTATATAAGTAAAATGTGCTAGGAATCATTCTTTTGCTATTTGCAGATCAAGCGGCATTGTATAGCAAACATTTTAGCTACCTAAGATTGCACAACTACTTACAGCAGTGTGATGGCTACTTTGTGAGACAGAGTGACACTAGGAATCTTTGATTTAAGGAGAAAGTGCAAACAGTTTCAGACAGGTCCAGGTACAGTTTGTCACAGATCTGCGAGGGCAGTGTACTAAGAGACATCCCAGGAGCCTGAAAGCAAGAAACCACTCTGCTCCTTCTCGAAGGGGCAAAGACAAATAAAAGCCTAGAGACTCCAGAGAAAGAATTCCAATACAAGAAGAAAAAAAAAAAAAACTTTGATCACCCCAATCAGTTACTGAATCAAAGCTCGACCATCACTCTGCAGGCACATTGTGTCGTTACCATTAAAAACCAAGACAACTGTAAAAATTAACTCATCCCATCACTGTGGTCTGGACCTTGATCTACAGAATTTGCTTTTCCTGGTCTATATTTTTCCACCCATAATATTTGTGTCATACCATTTATTTTGTCTGCCTTATTTGTAAATAAATGTGCGCGCTTGGAGTTTCTAGGAGATATAACTTAAGTCGCACAGCAGTAAATTAGCAATCCATGTTTGTCATTTGTAGGAGAACAAGTTTGCAATAAATTCAGTTATTTTCCTATTAGTAAAAACACCTGATGCAAATTACTTTTGTCCTGAATGTCAGTAAGTCAGGGAAACTGATAATCTTGGTGGTTTAACTAGATATCTACACATTTGTAATCACTTGTGGAATTAATTATCAGCACACTCTTCCCAATTGAGTCACAACGCCATAGACAGTAATGTGCTGTCAATTTTGGCCTAATGAAGAATCTGCCTTAGATCAAACTATAGCTGTATTTCTTTTTCCATTATCCACACACAGGAAAGCACAATTTCAATTTGTGTTTTATTATGAATTTATGTACAATTAACATTCTAAGACGATATATTTGCAAATATATTTAGCTAAACTGCTCTTTGTTCATTTCTTACTTTGCAAGATGAAGTTTTACAGATTTGTAAAAAGTGTTTGTTGAAGGCTATATTTAATTTTGGTTTAACACTGCCTCCTGGAAAGTAACAGGGCCCCGGAACTCACGTTTCTGAAATTTAATTTCAAGCAGTGAAAATGACTAAGGCTGCAATCCGAGTCAAAAGCAAACATTTTATTAGACCTGAATTTAGGAGTGCTAACGTATCCTGATCAATCTAGCTCCCAAAGTCAAAAGGTAGGGATATCACAAGTCAATTTAATCTATAATAGTGCTCTGACTCTTAACTCTTTTTGTACCACTAAAGGGCTTGCATTCATGCAAACCGGTCTGTCAAACATCTCAGAGCACTACACAGTGAATCATTTTGCAACATTCATTTATGTCTAGCTGAATGAGGCAGCAATTTTGAGAGCCAGAATAAGTTGAATAACTGGTTATTCTTTCCAAAGGTATTAATTTGAGGGAGGAATATTAGGCAGATAGGTATCCGGAAATCACTCAGCTTTATTGCTTTGGGATTTACACTAAGTGTAAAAAAAATTTACACAAAGTGAAGACAAGATCAGCAATTTCCTTGGTGTTAAGTCCATCAGAAACTTAGCTTTATTCACATAAGTTACATAACAACCACATTTCTGGGCAAGTTATGGCAGTGGATGGGCATTAGATCTGAGGACGTCTAAATGGGAGGTTCTAAGACCAATGGCTCCTTCAAAGGACTTGAACCTAGCAAGTTTGGTGGTCAGGGCAATCTTTGTTATCTACTGATAATGTGCCTTTTTATTGCTCTTGAACTCCTTCATAAGTAGGCGAACAAGACAGCAGCACCTTCTCTCTCCCTAGCTGGTATCTTTTTGCTAAAAATGGAACCAACTCTCAGTCTGGTCTGATCTAGTCTCGATACCAGTTTTCAGTTTAATATCTTCATTTTTTTTTCTAGTACAACTGCTGATGCTGCCTTCGTCC
Source organism: Ginglymostoma cirratum (assembly GCA_024137785.1). Classification (NCBI taxonomy): domain Eukaryota; kingdom Metazoa; phylum Chordata; class Chondrichthyes; order Orectolobiformes; family Ginglymostomatidae; genus Ginglymostoma; species Ginglymostoma cirratum. The sequence goes on along the minus strand of JAHRHZ010000021.1, from coordinate 20,773,499 downwards.
CAGTCATTTTTGCTTCCTTCGAGAATGTAAGAATTGTGCCCAAACCAATCTATGTTCACAAACAATTATTAAAAATTTCAAAAAAACTAAAAGAACTGCAGATTCTGTAAATCAGAAACAAAAATAGAAATTGTTAGAAAAGCTCAGCAGGTCTGGCAGCATCTGTGGAGAGAAATCAGTTAACATTTCTGGTTGAGTGACCCTTCCTCAGAACACCAGAAATGTTAACTCTGATTTCACTCCATTGATGCTGAACTTTTCCATCAATTTCTACTTTTGTTTCTGAAATACAGAATCTGCAGTTCTTTTGGGGTTTTTTCCTGAAATTTTTAATAGTTGCTTGTAAACACAGATTGGTTTGGGCATAATTCTCACATTTGAGTTTCCCAGTTCCAAGGAAGTGTCACTCAACCAGAAATGTTAACTCTGATTTCTCTCTATTGATGCTGCCAGTCTTGCTGAGCTTTTCCAGCAATTTCTGTTTTCGTTATTAAAAAATTTGGGTCAAGCTGTGGTCTCACATTTACAAACATCTCAGCACTGGAGATAAGATTTCAACTCTGACTTGGTATTAAATTAGCCATTCATTATGAATTTTACCCCAAGTTCCTTTCATTGGCATCAATCAAAAGGGAAAATCAGGTATGTGTACAAAAAGCAGCCAACCAGGCAACACCTGTTTTACATCCTTACTAAGGTTAAGTTTCACCTTGAATTTCTCAGCTGAGAAGAAACACATCACAGGAGGATTAATACCAAGGATTGTACTGTTTCAGAGCCTGCACAACTATGGGAAAGAATTCCACATATAGATGCTGGTTAAAATAAAATTAAGAAATAGCTTGTTACAGGAGCTGGCTTTAAACTCAATATTTTAACTTGGAGGCAAGTGTGCTGTCACTGAGCAACAACTGACAATGGAAGATATTCTTTGCTTAGTTTATTGAACATTAAAGACTTTGTTATCAATCCTGTGCGACATGTTCATTCGTCAGCGTTGTTTTAGCTACAATGTAATTAAAACATTAAATGACAGTAATCTTTGTTATATTGCACACACACAGTCTTTTCTTCACCATTTATTAGCTCTGAAATTATGGTACAAATTGTCATCTATAACATTTCGATCTGTTGAACTTTAAAATTCGATCCAAATGCTAGCTGTGTTTCTCTCTCCGCAGGAGCTGCCAGACCCGCTAAATATTTCCAGCATTTTTCTTAAAGCATTGAGATAATAAAAATACTGATTTCTTTCCAATGTATTTAGTACAAAATCCAGTCTGAGCAACTGAGTAAATCCACAACAAAGACTTTGAACAAAAAGATTTCACTGAATAACACATACCCAAAAAAAGCATTAAAATCATTATCGACTAAATACAAAACAAATTATCGGAAATATTTTGTAGACCATGCTGTCTGGGCTCAAGAAAATAGGACATTATTCTCTACCTATTTGCTTAAAAAATTTGAATTGTAAAAATTAAATGGAGTCATTAATCTGGGTGTTACATCTCAACCTTGTCACTATAAATGGACACAAGCACATACATAGCTTGCCATCTGCACAGTCCACTTGGTGTGCTTGCCAATGGACCATGGAGAAGTCCATTCACAATGGAGGGGGCCTACGAACACGTTGGTCATTCTTCATATTGAAAAATAAGATTGTGTGTGTCAAGGAAAGCATGAGAGCAAAAGGTCATCTGGTAAACCTTAATTCACAACAATGCACTGAGTGCACTCTTACTGGCTTAAGTTCTGTGAAAACCATTTTTTCCCCCAACAGTTGAGTTGCTAACTTATGTCACAAACACAGTGATTAGCCACATTTTAAAAAAAAGTCATGTTGTAGATCACCACAGCTTTATAGTTACACTTGCCTGGATACCTAGAGTAAAGAAAACTATCAATGCGAATAGGGAACTGGAAATGTAGGTCAGAGATCAATCTTAAAACTGTTACATTATCCTTAGCAGCTGCAATCCAAGCAGTTTTATTTCATTGCATTGTATTTCTGCAACAGAATTATTTGCATCATTTTTGCAAATGCCAAAATCATGGGAATAGACATTAAAACATGGAGCCATAGAACAGTGTCCTTCAAGAGAAATTGTTGACTGGCATCAGGAATGGCCACAGACGTTAGTTTTAGTAGAAAATGCCTTGCAGCGCTCAGATGATACAGGTTAATGTACTTAAACATATATTACAGGAAGAAAAGCACTAAAGAACACTAATTCCCTTTGTTTCACATCATACCATTTTACCAACACAAGCACAGAAATATTAAAAGTAGACGCACAAACATTGGGTGAATGCGTATTAAAACCACATCCCATAACAGTGTATTACTCACTTTTTTATTTAATTAACCAGAAATGCAATTATCCACATCTAGATACTAATGTAGTTGTACATGGCTCATGAACTGAATGATTCCTCTCTGTAACAATAGTTGCTCAACAACACAATGCATTTCTGTCAACATCCTTTCTACTATTTTGAATAAAATGCTTTCTTTTCCAGTGCTACTAATGTTCTGTCTTTATTCTTGAAAAGTGTATGATTTATCATTGATTTCAGATCTTCAAAATAACATTTCCAATTTAAACAGCTTTGGACTATATAGATTTGTATTAGAATTTACTTCTTCACAATCTACAAGTTAGGATCACTTCTCACATCGATACAATTGCTCCTTTTCAGTAATAAAATTGCCACGGCTTCTCTCATATCTCAAGCTCAGGACCTGGAAACAATGCTTTTTAATTTACTTGATAAGCACCCACCCAAAAGCAATACTTATTTCCTTACAATTAGATGGGTGCTCCAATACTGACAATGGAGCTTTCAAGACAAGGCTTGAGGGGCTAAAAGGCCTACTCCTGATATTATGTTCCTAAAATTACATAATTGTAAACACACAACTGTAAGTCAATAATTCTGGTTACTGGATATGGCCAAATCAATTAAGACAAAATGACAAACAGCAAAGCTAAGTACAAATAAATGACATAAAACTAATAATACTTGACATATCATGTTAGGTATTCCTATAAAGTGGATGACCACCTCAAATCGAATAGTGCACAACATCTACATTGATTATGAAAGCAATCATTCATATTTATGAGAGCTATATTGCTGCGACTGTTACATACTGCTAAGGTTTTAACGAGTGTGATCAAAAAGATATTTCAAACACAAGAATAAGCAACTGTTATGTTGTTCCCAATACATTCTTCGTTCACAACAATCAGAATTCTTTACTATTTGTGTTTCTAATACCCAGTGGAGAACAGCTGAATTTTAGTACCTGAAGAAGTGGTTAAACACACAGACCCATAAAAACAATTTTCTTCTGGAACATCTACCTTGATTACTGCTTCTTTTCTCTCTCAACCTCATCCCTTCTTTCTGAATCAGAAATTTTTGATAGAGAACAATTCCACAGGTAATCGGAACCTTCTGCTCTGTTATCAAGTGGCCATTCTCCAAGCATTAAGAGTGACAAGTGAACTGTAAGCACATCACAACTGAACTCATTCTGATTTTGCCTGCTAGCTTATATGTCCACTGAGTAGATTCGGTGAAAATCAGGAGTGGTTATTTTTGCTACTTCTTCTGCCATAATTGGCATTTACTAGAGTTATCTGCTGACCTCTCACCAACCATGTTAATTTTGAATGACCTGGTTTCATAATGGTCAAGATCTTTTAAGCTGAGAACCAGATAATTCTCATGCGCTGCAAAATTGTGGAAATCTTGAAAAAGAGAGAGTGGTAAATTTTAGGTATTAAAAAGGTGCTGAATCAGACTGGGAATATTTGCAAAAATAATCAGGAGTTATTTTTCAGCTTAAAATAGCTTATGTGATTTGGGCAAACAAATGAACACCCTCATATTACATGCAGACATTTAAAGAAAAAAACCAGGATTGACTGGATGTACACAAATTACAATGATAGGAGTTTTACTTTCTAATTTAAATACCAATGTGTAGAAAGATAATGGGGAATGTGCAATTATAAATGAATGGCAGGAACAGAGGAAAAGATAGGTCCCTTTATCTCAGAGCTACCAAACACTGAATGAATAAAATCAATTTCATACAAATTAGTTCCAATATTTCTATAATTGACAACATTGCTCAATGCACCGAACAATAGGGATAAGCTTGCATAGTCAGATCCTTCCAACTAATGTAGTACTTTTTTAAAAAAATCATGTAGTGTTGAATTAAAATTCAGTTAAGCCTAGGAATTGGCTTCCCAGTTGTGAAGATGGACATCAAAATGTACAGGTGAGTAGTAAATGTCCTTGGTAATGTTCTTCGCAGAATCAGACAATGCAATTTTAAAATAGAATCTGCATTCCAATGTTGCTCAGTTTACCCAAACTGTGCAATCACAAAAGGAGAAGTTGGAAGATAACACAATTGAAATAACTGAATTAATGGATTTAAGTTCAGAAAAGCTGAGGCTTAGGTCTGAGCTTTCATTTAAAGTTAAATAGTTTCATGGTACAGCTGGCCAGTATTCAGCTGGAGTATCTTAAAATGAAGGTAATTTTGTCAAAGATGGCGATGTACTCTACTGATGTGCACAGAGCAACATTAATGGATGGCATGAAGGAGTCCATTATCCACACTGTTACGTCTTGTCAACTGATTGACGACACCAATGAAATAGCAATGTAATGAATTGGAAATTTTAAAAAGTAAAGTTAATGAACAAGAGCAAATGCATGAAGTAAAACAACTTGCCACAATTCTGTAAAATCAACTACTGAATCTGGATCTGCTACACAGTTCCAGTCTTCATATTATGAAAAAGATATTGAGGAGGGGATGCAAAAAAGATTTACAATGACACCAGAGATTAAAGACCGAACACTGGAGAGACAGAAAGATTGGGCTCTTGACTGAGGGATGATCTTGTGGGCATCTTACAAAAGTTCTAGGCATCGAGGAAATGTTTCCATTTGTGGGGTAGTTCAAAACGAACTGTATAAATATAATATGATCATCAATAAATCTAATATGGAATTCAGGAGCAACTTCCTTATCCAGAGGGTAGTAAGATTGTGCAGTGTGGAACTCATTATCACAAGTCAGAGCACTATCACAAGGAGTAGTTCAGAAGAATCACATTAATGCATTTCAGGGACAGCTAGATAAACACACAAGGGAGAAATGAACAGGAGATTATGCTGGTAGCTTTAGATAAAGAAGGGTGAGAATTCTTGTGGGAAGGAGGTTTGTGTGGAGAATAGACATCGACATTAACCAGTAGAATCAAATGGACTGTTTGCGTACTGTAAGATGTATGTAATGTTAGCATTTTAAATGCAATCATTATATGCAGTACTACCTTCCATATATTGGTGATTGAGAGCATATGGACTACAGGAATAAGTCCTTTCAGTAATTACATGGAATTATAAAAATTGTTCTTCTTCTGCAGTAATTTATTTCAATAGCAAATTTTAGGTCACTGTAATTAATTTCAACATTGTCATTTTATACTGCTAGAGTTGTATACATTTACCATGTATGCATTTCTTACCTGTTAAACCATGTTATCAATTAGAAATGTTAGCAGCTCTTCTTTAAATTTACATACATAAAGCTTTGCTTCACCACTGATTGCCCCCAATCAGTTGCTCTCATTAAAATAAGAATTCCCTTTGCAAAGCAGAGGAAAAGCTATTTTCTCGTGCAACCTATTTTATCTATCTCTGGTTGCTTTCCACATATGGCACTTGCACAAAACCTACAGCACAGAACCCATCATGTCTCATTGGAGATTTGGTTTTGTTTGTATATAACAATCTCTGTAACTTCAATTTTGTTCATTATCATCTTGCTATGAGAATAACAAGAAATAAAACTTCTTTTTAAAAACTTTCTAACTGGTATGTACACAGGACTGGGGGTCACATTACTTGGCTTCCCAGATTAATGTTTCCTTTAAATCTTCTTCCTCCAAAGTAAAGAGCTTTGATTTTGCAAGATTCTTTTGAAAGTACCTGAAGGGAACAATTGTTGAAGTACACAAAACACAGAAGAGGCAAATGTGGCCTCAATTCTGCACTATATCAGCTGATCTCCAATTGACTATCAATATAGACATGACCTTTTTTCTCATTTTCCCTTCTCTAAGCCAGCACAATCACTCAAGGTTGCCATTCTTGATTAATATTCAATGATCTTAACTGAAAATGCCTATGTGGGGACATTTGGGAAGGACAGTGTGGAGATCAATGGTGATGTATCTCTAGGTGTCCAACATACAATTCATGTGAAACATGGACAGTTGAGTGATGTACTAGTAGAGTTCTTCAATGGAACAAGAAATCAATGCCTGTATATTCAGGGGAATATAGATAGAGAAGGAAAAGAAGCTCACCACTAAAGCAATACATGAAGAAAGGGACACTTACCCATTTTCTAGGTCTGCCCCTAGGTCGTTTCTCACCAGCGGGCTCAGCTTTCTAACAAGAAAATTGGGAGACAATGTTACCTCCACATTCTTAAGACCTATCACAACATTATACACAAGTTCACATGTCTTTATTATAAGCATAAAACTTTCAATTATTTTGTTAAACTTCAACAATTCCGAACATAGGGCTTATTAATTGATCAGACTACTAAATCATTTCAGTCCCCAGCAAAAGAAAAGGAACTGCATAACAACTCATTTCCTAGAGTAACTATGTTTACTGTCTAGTTTTGAGCTATTTTTAGATACAAACACACAGACCCCCTGTGCAACAATGAGCACTTAGTACTTTATTTACATAGTCTAAAAAACCTGCTGCGTTGCTGATTAAAAAGGGGTGAAGAGTTCATTGAAATTGCATCTAATATCTTTTACTATGCAATTGACTAAATTGTTCAGAAGTAACGTTGCTTTAAATTGAAAAGAACAAATGTCATTGGCCCCAAATTGCCATTCTTATGGTCAGTAAGTTAATAAGATAAATTCAGCCAGCAATTAATTTTCACAGTCCAACCTAAGGTGCCCATAAAAATATGGATCTTCTAAGCAAGTCTCAACTCAGACTGTTAACAATTAACACTTGGATTTGCAAGTCACCTGAACTCCAGGGTTATTAAAGTACTTGAAACAAGGAGACAATTGATATGGGAGCTGAACCAAGAAAGGTGGAGCTTTAAGCTGTACCTTTGTATGTTGCTCTGTTGGGCACAAAGGAAATTAAACCTGTGCAGTTGAAGGCAATTAACAAGATAAGGCCTGTTTAAATAATTTAATGGATACGAAGTATTCCTTAGGCATCCATCCTTTGTTGAGTAATAACTTAAGTGTAACAATATATAAGTTTTGGAAAAGGTATCTACCTTTCAAAATGATACAGTAAGACATCAAGATAGACTGTGTCAAAGGTTCAGGTCAGGGGAGTAATTGGTGGTGTACAGGACAGATAGCTGTTGCCAGAGATTATGTAACATTACCACAGCGAAGCACGCATTTAAATTTCACCAAGGTGGTCAAATTCATAGTCTACTTTACAAAGGACAGAACTTGAGGTATTAAATACAGTGTTAGAGAAAGATGGAATCTGAAATTTTCAATATCTCAGTTTTTGAAATTTTTAAACTCTGCCTTTTTGTTTTATTTGGTTTGAAAGTTATTGCAGTTAATATCATTTTTAAAAAGATTATGCTTAACAAAAAAAGAAGGTTATGCCAAATGTGATGTGCCGGTTCTAACCTAGAAAACCACGGGCAAAAAAAAAAATCAATCACAATATCTTCCATGACAGGGGGTGAACTCAGTTATTCCTTTTATATTTTAACTATTAAACTACTCATAGTAATAGCCTTTTACCTACAAAGATAACACAAGAATGACATTTCAGAAAAATCAGTGCTGTGGTTGGTGTATTTGTAAATCCCTAAAAACGGCTAGGTGGAGACCAATCAAATATGTATTCCCTCTTCACCCAAACAAAGCGCTGTTAAATTGTGTCATGTTTTATACGATAGGTCTCCTAATAAACAACAAGTTTTTTTAAGCATACACTCTAATGGTCAAAGTCTCAAAAACAAGATTTCTCCAAGTTTTCTTTAAACTTTCAGCTTACCAGGGAAATGCATTCAGTTCTCTCTTTTTCTATTCATTTATGGGAATCATCATAATTAGACATACAGATCAATATCCTATTTTAATTCCTTTTCTAGTTTATAAACTTTAAGCATTTCAAGAGAAGACTCAATCTGAAGAACTCTTCAGGCCTCCTAATTTGTGTGGACAGGAGTTCAATGTAGACACCAATGGAAAGACATTATCAGGAAGAATTAGCCAAACATTAAACCATAGTTGAGGGAGATTTTCAGTGAATTAGGAGATTTACCCACCTCCTTTAAAAACAAAAGGATGTTTCAAACAAAACAATCAAAAACCATCACCAGCCCCCAAAGTATGCAGAATTATACTTTCATAGCAATACTTAATGAGATGATGAACATGCTCTTATGATTACATTAAGTCGTCCTATTTGGACTTTGGAAAAGCATGTATGTAATAATCTTAGTACCCTTGATCAAAACCCTTCTGTTCTATATTTTTCCCTCAAATCCATAATAAATTTTGATTATGGCATTTTTGATAATAATAAAACAAACTTTGGCAAAAACTAGTTGCAATAGAACTGCTACAGTCAATATGCACCACATGAATTTTGCAATAAATTGAGTACTAAGGACTTTTAACTTTTACTCTGTTAACATTTCAAGTTGATAAAAGGACAGAGCTAGTTTTCCTTGAATATTCAAATAACCATTGTTTCCAGCCCAGTCATGTCCAAATTTAAATTTAATATAGTACCAACTTTGTGTGTGGAGAAACCACAAAATATTGCTCATTAACATTGGATATTCGCAACTCAACATATTGAATTTTTAAGACAAAAGCACAGGTCAAGGAAAGATACAGCTATGAATTGGAGATTTCTTCAAGTGGAATAAACAATGATGTTATTATGAAACGTTGATAATTAGTGCTACACACTAGACAGGAATTTATAGTAACATATATCAAGAGAAATATCTCTTCTTTTCAAAGCTATTTCACTTCTCCAAACCAAAACAGAAAATGATCCTTCCGATAGGAAGCGGTCATGGTCTCAATGCTTTAAACCTGGACTCTGACACAGCAGGAAATGTGATTCAAACAACACAAATTACTAAAATGGTGTAAATCCTCTGATAAATCGGGATGAATGATGGAACTCATTTGTAAACTGGATTCTAATGAATGATTGAATTCATTTGTAAAGTGGTCTTCTATGTGTGGTTAATGTTCAGAAATGTTTGCACGTTAATCTCACCTTTTGAGCTGCTTTAGAGGGACCCTTGTTTTTGCTTCCTTTTGGTCTTCCCCTAGGTCGTTTAGGCGTAGGTGGTCCAGTCGGTTCCTATAATGTAATACGGAACAGTGGCCAGTTAAACACAGACCTGAGGAACTTTAGGTTTCAATGCGTTAAATTCTTTAGAAAGTGCACAAACAAAACCTCAAGTTCAATGTAGAAGGTTGGGTCTTGGTGACATACTGCAGTTTGGTTGGATTTGTTGAACTCATGCTTTAATTTTGGAAAATACTGAATGAGGTATTTCAGCATTAGGTTACTCTTTTAGCAGATACCAATGTTTAAAGTTACATATATGTTTTAGTAATCTCCAAGTATCATTTGACTTCTAAATCCTTGTTATTATGAACCTTCATCATACCAATTGCAATTTAAGTCGTCCAATTGTGTTAATGGCAAAATAGATGTGACCTGCATACAATATGCAACTGGACTTAATCAAATATGGCAAACTTTTAATCATTTAAAGATTGCTAGTGGGAAATAACTGATTTTTAGTTTCCATTGAATTCCACTCCAAATATTCTAACACCGTGCGTTCTTTTGAAAACTGAATGCTGTGATGACCATTTACCAAACTAATGGTGTTAGGGGAGTTATCCAGAGTCAACAGGCAATCGCCATTCAACCCGGGGATATTCAAGCTTTTAGCTAATAGATCCAATGAAAAACTTTAACCTTGTTGGTTGAAAGGGGTCAGGTTCTAAATACCCATGTCTCGAAAGCACCGCGATTCAACTTCTACTCCCAGATCTTGGGGGGGAAAAGTAACGCAAACCTGTCCGCTTGGCAAACAGTATTTTTCAACTACTCGGAGACGTTTAATAAAAAGCGAACGTGTCAAACCCAAACGGAAGGAAAAAGTCTGTGCAGACATTTGTTTGCTTCTTAAATAAACCACTACCCTGTAGCTTCATGATCCGGGCACACACCATATTAAATAGCCTTGTAGGATGTCTTGTTTAGAATATAAGCCAAGAAAGAGGAAAAAAATGTGGGATTACTGAATCAATTCGGACGCGTGCAAAAGCAGTTACTTCACTTGCATAGAAGGATGTATGAACAAACAGCAATGACTGTGCCCAACATTACATTGAAAAAAAACCGCCTCTCTCCTGGACAATCTGGAATTACCGCATTTACATTACTTAAGGTCCATTACTACGGTCCTGAAAGTGAACAGAATTTGGGGGGGGGGGGGGCAAATGATAATCTCATACACTTTCCAGCGCTGGAACAGTGCGGGGATTTTTAAACAGAGCATATTGCCAAAGAAAGATTTTCCTCAAAACTGTGGGAAAAGAAACCTTTATGGCAGCCACGTAGAGAGAGAGAAGGCGATTGTGTCCCACAAGACATCAAATTAGGCGGGATTTTCGGATCACATTTTTTAAATGGGTGCAATTTGAAAAACGAAAACGAAATAGCCGAAGAGTTCCAAAGTTTTGGAAGCCGTGAACATGCGGCAGATAACTCCGGCAAACGAGCCTCATTCAGTTTATTGCAATCTTTTCTGATCGTTGAGCTTTATTATTGATATCAGTGGCAGCGTTTAACGTTACCGTCAGCCGGAGGTCATTGTTTGAAAGCGTTTGCTAATCTACCATCACTGAGCGTCCACATCGGTAAACCACTGGCTTTCTGCAAATTCGCCAAACTGAGCTGCATTTACTGAAGCCAGAGAATGCGAGAGGGTGGCAGTTTAGAAACAGCAAGCACAACCCAACGCACAAGTCCTTCATCAAATCCTGAATTGTCCCATTCAGGTTTTTTTCCCCCAAAGAAATAACACTTTATTTTGTCTCAAGTTTTAAAAAAAGGAGGTAAACGCATGATACTGACTTGCTGCTGTTTCTTGGGTCTTCCCCGACCTCTCTTCTGCGGTGTCTCTGCAGGTTGTTCCGGGGGAGTCGGGGACTGACTCGGTCCTTCACCTCCAGTGCTCATTGTGGCTTCTGACACTTCTGGCTCTTTCCAACAGGTTAACACCAAGAAGCAGAAACACCGGACGTCCTGGTGTTGAATGTGATGAGGAGGAGGCAAAAAAAAAAGAAATGGAGGCAGGGAATGGTGAGGGGGGCGGTAGTGCTGGGGAGGGGGAAACTAGGGCAACAAATTCCAGGATGCTACAAAAAATGATGCACTAGTTCTTGCAGTGGGTACCGCTGCTAGTTTTTTTCCTCTCGTTTTTAAATACCCTTCTTTCGTCGTAATTTGAGTTGGAGTTAGGAATGAACCGACCCAGTTATAATCTACCGGGAATGAAATAGGGGCTCTGCAGTTTGCTGCCAAGTTTACAAATAATGACCATAATTTATATAAACCAACACACGGAAGGGCGAGGGAGAGAGAGAGAGAGACAGCAGCCGGTGTAAAGGAGTTTCAATTAAAGGAAAGGAGTTACTGGGGTCTATTATTCCTGTCCAGCCCTCGAGATGAAAATGAGTTTTTTTAAGGAAAAAACACCTTTCCCCCCTGGTTAGAATAAAGAAGCTGGGGGGGGGGGGGGGGGGAGGGGGTTGAGAAGGGGAGGGGTGGGAGGGGTAAGGATGAAGAAAACGACGCAACCACCCCGCACCGCACCCAGATAAACCATTAGGAATCCCCCAGGAATTGAGGGGGGCGGGGGGTGTAGGCAGAAGTCAGGGGAACTCACGTGTCCCAGAGTCGGGCACTCAGTAACAAACTCTCCTGTGAATGGCTGGAATCCAGCAGGTTATTTCAATACAACACCGTGCGAGCAACACACCAACATTCCGAGGGTAGGAGTGCTTACAAGGTGCTCCCACTTTCTCTCTGAGACATAGTGGAGCGCCTCATCCATGAAGGTATCGGTAGCTGAATTGCAGCTCCCCCGCACCACTACTACCCCATTGCAATCTGCTGCTGAGTAGACAGACAGCACTGGGCCCTACTAATCGCTGTACAAAGGGCAAACGTGGAGCCGGGGGGGGGGGGGGGGAGTACTGCGGTGGAGAAGTGACACCCAACTTAAAACCAGCTTGGTTTAGAAAACTGGCAAAATAATGCTCAACTTTTTGCACAATGAGAAATTTGCTAATTTCACTGCCCACTCACCCCCCGCCGTGTTTTTAAAAACGTCTTTAAGATAAATCTGGCTTCTTGCAAGTAGTAAGATTCTGAATTGCAACAAGCGTTGGCGGATTATTTTAAACGATTAAACACGTACACAGTTTGCACAAGAGCGGGGAACATCTTCGCTTGCAGAGACCGTGTAAGTGTGTGCCTGTCCAGAAGCTGCATGTGCTTTCTCGACCTCCAACAGCCAAGCGCGCCTTTGATGTGCGCCGCTCAACGACATGAAGTGAGATCAATTACAGAGGAACAACAGTGACAAAGAATTCGCTGCTTTACGTGCAGGCAGTTTCCCACGATCGCCGAGTCAGTTCAGAACAAGGAATTTAGATTTCTCCCTGTCCTGTCTGTCTGCCACACAATAGGGAGGGAAAGTGGCTGAGAGAGATACATGAATTTCTGTGCTTCGTGGTCGGGGTGGGGGGGGAGAGGAACAAGTTTACAGTATGTGAACTTTACGCGTTGATTGTTGCAAAAAGTAAACGTGTTTCGCAATCTGCAGTCGGCTGAGAGAGCAAAAGGTTCTTTTTTGAAAATGAAGTAATTATGAAAAGAAATTGCACTGCCAACCTCACACCCCCCCAAAAAACCATCTACGCGGTTAATCTGTCATTCGCAGATCAACTTCATTCACAAAAAAACCCAGCAATGGGGACCCCCAAGATGCAGGACGGGAAAGTTTGCCCGCCCGTCTGCTCTGGACTCCTCCCCCTGTAGACTGCATGGCGTCAGCTCTTGAAACGAATGAAATGATCATGCTAAAAAAAACTAATCAATAGTCATTGCCGTAAATTACTGCAGGAAGTGCTAAAAAAACACAAATTCCTGAAAGAAGACCGATTGCTACCTCAGGCATATAGGGCTCGGAAAACGACAATGAGTAATCCATATATATGTTACATTTATATGTTCTCCCCAGTTCGGAAATGAAAACATTTTGCAATTGGAGCGCTTCGGCGGGGAAACTTCAGTTCATGTTCGCCTTTACCACTTACACATTAAATCCTTACAATAAAAGGACTTCCTATCCCCATTTGATCGCTCTAATTAGTTAAATCCAAATTACCTGGGTGTGGAAATATAAACTTTTAGAAGTGTGATGTATTGCTGGATAGTCAAGGGGTTTCTAAATGAATCCGCAGTTTGCAATATGACTGCTGAAAATGAAGTTGATTTTGACGGGGGAGACTTTTTTTGGGGGGGTGTAATGGGGGTTAAGCCATTGTTTAAAAACCTCAAGTTGAGCGCCTGCACAAGCGTGGTGTCTGCTGCCTCTATTTATGACAGGGATGGTGGGGTGTGCTGTCACATTAAATGTGTTTATTTCCTGTGTTTTCGCTGTGTAGGGCCGCCGAGGAAATGTCAGCATAGGCTATGCAGCAGGGAAAAGGATTATTTGGAAGCATGGTGTGCCACAGGCATAGACACTGAAAGGTGGACCACACCAAGGGTAAGCAACCCTCCCCCAATCTAACACACCCAAAAAGGAATGTTTGGCGTTACATGTCTTTCTCGAAGGGTGTTAATATTATAGTATTAAGCTCTTTCACACGCATATATATGTTTGTGTGTATTGTATATATATAAGTAACAACAATTCCGATTTTTTCTATATCACTTGCAAACAAAAAAGCCACTTTTTTTTTCTCAATCAAATCTCATTCATTCACAAGTCTTGGCCTCTCAGCTGGCACGGTAACGGCAGGCCCCCATCCCCCAGTCTTCAAAGCACGCTGCTGACCTGGAACTCGTTTTACCTCATGGTAAAAACAAAGACAAAGGCACAGTTTAGCTCCTCACGCTTACAATTAGCCTAAGAATTTTGCTGTAAACATACAAACATGGTTCCATCACGGGTGCAAATCTGCAGATACTTTAGAAAAGTCGATGGATGTTGCGTGTGTTCGTTGGGGGTGGGTAGGTGCAGGAGTGAGGAGCACTGTTTTAAAGTTTCAAGTGTGCCTGTTTTTATTTCAGTCAATGGTTGTCTGAAACATTTTGTTTTTATCTGATAGAGAAACAACCCGAGGGATGAACAAAAGAAATCATACACGGATTTACACAAAGCACAATGGGACCATCTACAAACATAAGCCAAGAGCAAAGGAGGAGCCAACGTGTTAAAGAAAATTGTTGGTCGGATGGAACTTCTAACCCTGAACTTTTTGCTTGCGTTGTCAACTAACTTGTTTGTTCGTCAGCAAACCCATGTTGAACGCTCTCCCTCTCACCCCCCTTTGCTTGTGCTACACTTCGTTCAATTTCTCATATCCCCTCGTCGTAATGTAGTGATTTATATACATAAACGTTTGTTTTTCATTAACCAATTTTTTTTTTGTTACTCTTCCATTACCCAGTAACTACCGTGCTCGGTTAAGATTGGCCCTTTGAAATTGACATTGTTATTCATTTTGCATTTCGCTGATGGATGGTGTGAATTTTAACAGCAATGCGGAAAATGCAACTTCAGTTCTTTTTACGAAAACATTAAGATTTCTGATGCAACGTTACTGGTGTGTGATGGTGATGTGTTTTTATGCCCACAGTCATTTCAAAATTGAATTAAAATGCATAATCGCAATTAGTAACCCCCTCCTTTGCAGAACTATGTGCATGTTAAAACCATCAACAACCATAAATACACCATTCTTTCAATACGGCTCGGCTTCCTTTGCAAAAAAAAACCTCCACGTGGTATGTTTTTAAAATCATAATGTATTGCTACAAAGACATTTTTGCAGAGTCCCAGGAGAGAAGGCCGTGGACAAAAACCTTAGTATGTCTAATAATACTCTTGTTGTTTTGAGAGTTCCAGTTTCTTAAAGATCTATTCGGGATTTCGGAGAAAAGGAAGGAAAAATGCTCCAACAGCCATCGTTTTTTTGTAATTGTGAAATTGGCTTGAAAAATTCCCCAAATGAATTGTTCACCATTAATATGCCCAAAGATTGCCTGTAATTAGACATGTACCGTGACTGCTTTTCAGTTTATTTTGCAAACTCCCTTTTTAATATCTGTACCTATATCAATCAATCTATAGATAGCTTTTCCTGTAGGTACGGTTTATTGTGCATGCACATGTATCTTCTTGTGCTGCAATTGCTGCCCTTTATAATTAACCATAGTAGTAGGGTCAGTTCCATTTAAGTGAATATTTATGTTAACTGGATAGAAATTGGGGAAGCTCGTTTTCTGGCTGCGTCTGTTTTCTTAAAAAAAGTTAAATGAATTCCTTTATTTCAAACAGAGTTTGCATTGTGAGTATTCTGAAAGTAAGAAAAATAAAACAAAAATGGCGTAAATGTTTCCTATCTTGTAAACCTGTTGCTGCCAAACATGGAGTAAAATTATTGCATTTGAACATAGATTTTAATATGGATTTCTGCTGTGTAAATAAATTGCCCCATGTAAACCAAATTCATAGACTGGTTCTCTATCCCTGTATACTTTGCAGCCTCATATTTGAATTTGTTGTCAATTTCCATGTAAGTCAAAGTTACATTACTGGTATAAGTGAGGGAAACATATTTCTTAATTTGTTTGGAGAGCAGCTCCCTTTGGCTGGTGGTTTTTATGACATAAATGATTTGAACAGGTACTCAACAATAGCAGAAATACTAATAAAAGATAGTGTACTCAATAACTGGCAATCTCCAGTCATACTCCAACTTGACAAAATTCTAGTGATTGACTGGTAATTTGATACAACCCAGTGCAAGCATTGAATTAGGGTAGACACACATGTGAATGCAGCACCATTTCCAGTTTTCTCAAATTAACGGTGAATGAATGTGATTTTGTATTGCAAATGTGGCCAGAGGAATAACCTGTGAGCAACCAATGAGTATTACAGAGTTTCCTGTAGCAATTTGGTTAGTTACCCTCAATTCCACATCTCTTGTTCAACTCTTTTTTATACAACATATATTTTTCTAATATAACTCCAAGAAGTCCTAGTAACTCTGCTCAGTTCCCTCCAGAAACAATGCCCACGATTCCAATCACTCATCTCAGCCCCTGGCTCAGGTTGACCTTAATGGGCTACAATAGCAGAGATCTCTTTAACCCAGTGCAGATCCTTAAATCCCACATCTTATCCAACATCAAGAAGATCTTTATTTGTCTTTGCAAAACCACATACTTCTGACTCCCCTTTCTCCTCTCCCAATTGGAATTCTCATCCATGCAGTCATCACCTCCAGATTCAATGTCTTTGATTTCCCTAGCTCCATCATACTCCACTATCTCTAAAATTAAGTTGTTTTCATTTAAAGTTTACTGACATCATACTGAGCCCTAATCTCTCATCACTAAGTCCCTGGCACTTAAATTTAGAATTTTTTCCCCCCAATTTACAAACTCATTCATAACCTTAATCCATTTTGCCTCATGCCAAGTGTTCCAGGCTACACCTTTTGATTTTCTGTAACTGGTCTACAATATGTACCTTCTTCTTCTGCTTCATTGTGGTCATTTTGATATTGCACCATTAAATATTCTCCTCAAATGAAATGTTTTGCTCCATCTGTCCTGAATTTGCAAAACCTCAAAATCTTATCTTGCGGTTATATATTTGCATATCTCCCTTAATTGTTCTTTCCACTCATGCTTGGATTGTTTTCACTTCCCAACCCTGACACCATCAAGAACTTTGGAATTGAAGGTGCTGTAAAAATGCAAATTGAATTTATGTTTCCTCTAAATAGTCAGACTACCTTTACTGCAAACCTCAGGTGTTTGAATGTAAGGCATTTTACATTGTCTAATTATTTTGTTGCTGTCTGCAAAGAGCTATTTTATGCATCACTTCTCTCTTGTTTGCACTGACAAATACAGAGAATTAGCTGCTGCATCAATAGAAATGTGAATGACCATGTATCCACATTTATTTTCTTGAATCTGAGCATCTTAATTATCACAGTAATAACATTGTTTGCATGGTCATCACTCTGCTATATAATATAGACACACACTACTAGATTTTTATAGAAGCTGCTGAAGGATATCATTCAATGCTTGCCAGCGACCACATTTTGTTGGTGGTGGGCACATGGCGAATATATTCTGTTAGAGAATATCTGTAGTTTCACTACTACAACTTGAACATTGAATAGCTGTGTGAACTCAAAAGAGGACAGTTTATACTGCATTTGCCTGGAAAGGCATAGTTATTTCCATTGTTAAGTTCTTACTGTGAAGTTAATAATATACAACATTGCAGGAGCAAGATGAAAATCGTGTTTATTTGTAAATGCCCATCAGCTTATAAAACAGATTAAATTGGTTCAATCAAATTGACTTTTATATTTTAAATTGACTATATTATTGAAGACAAATTGGACACTTCTGGGCTTATAAAAGCGCTTTCTATTTTATGTATCGAAATATTTCTTCAGCGTTTTTGGTTATTATTTCTGGCCTTGATAAAAAGTGACATGGAGTAGAAGGCAATAAGATAAAACATTTATGTTACGTTTCTTTTTAAATTGAGAAAAAAGTGCAAAACTACAATTACTTAATCCTCTCCTACAGTTGGTTTTGGTTTATGAAACAATGTTAAAGCCTTTACTTATCATGTATCTAGTGCATTGCAGCCCTCCATTTTCTTCCCGTGGTCATCGTAAGTGAATATACTTAAGAAAAGATTGATGAGACCACAGTTTCAGTTAACAACTAAAGAGAGCAGTATGTAAATTGCAAAATGTCAGAGACATAGAAATTTGTCAGACACCGATTGCAAGTCTACTCAACAAGTAATGCAGTTACCTAAGCTGTTAAAATCTAACTGCCCAGTTCGAATGTTGCATAGTTCACAATGTATGAGCATTGTTACAACAATTATGAAGGTAAAAGCATAATAAATAAATAACCTTTGGAGGCGCTTAATTTTATGTTGGTTATAAATAAAACAAAAAGCTCAGCAATAAAAGCATGCTATTTCTAAATTGACATTTTAAATTTATAAACAGTAATTAATTCTTAGGGTTCCACAGCAAAGTACAAAAAATTGGAAGTGCGGTATAGCAGTTGCAGCTTTTGCTTAGAGAACTGGCAGTATCCTTTCAGATAGATTAGTTTGAGGGGAATTCAATTTTTCTATCAAAAGATGAAAAAATAATTGTTTTGCTTCCTTTAATGCTGAGTTCTACTTTTCATTAGTTAGTGGTGAGAGTGAATGAACTAGTTGATTTTCATTCATGCTAATTTGGGCGTGTTAGACCAAGTATAATTTTCTGCCTCTTTAGCCCTTGGTGTCTTTGATTGTGACTGATCATTCTGACTTTACAACTGTTTATTGTATTCTAACCTTTAGGAAGTGTGTTTTGTAAATACCCTGTAATGGGAGACTATAGTTTACAAATATATTGGTGCTACATTTAGTAGCTTTGAATATACGATGATATTACCTATTTTCTCATCAACATTTCTGAATTAGAAAGCATTTATTAAATAATTTGTGTTTGGAATGTTTAAGTCTCTATAGCTGAGTTATCAAACTTTGTCCAATCCACTATCTATTAGACTGATACAGCTTGTCTGGATACCGGGGAGATCATGGGGTTTGGGGGCTAGTGATTACATAACTTGTGATTTTTCCTATTTCTGGCAGCAACAAATAAGTGACAGGGATCTGAGGATATCTTTTGTGTCAAACACAAATAAATTAGAGGCACGAACTGATGATTAATTGAGCAAACATCTTTTTAACTAGTGAAATTCCATCACCATTTAAGGTTTAAAAATGCTTTGAAGAAACAGTTAAAAACAATTTATTGAAACTTTTTGATACCTCAAAACAAATATCCAAAGATAAAGAAGTACATTAGCAAATGTTCTCAATATTACACGGTCTGATGTAAACAATTGAAAACATTGCAGAATCTTCTTGTGAACAGAATCCAGTAGATTTAAACTGAATCAACCCTGCTAATGGCAAGTCATTTTAGGTGCACAACTGCTCAAAAATGTTAGGTTCTAAAGTCAATTAGTGTCAAGACCTCTGCTGGGAGCTGGCTACAATATAATGTAGGTCACGCCTAGCTCATAAAGACAACAAGGTGAAATAGTTAGCATTTCATGGATAATTAAAAAATTTTATATGGGATGTACAACAACAAGCCAGTCGTACACATTACTGCATCCATCAATCTCAATTATGTATACTTTGTGATATATTTTTCAATAGTCTGTTGTGGAGAAAACAAGAATAAAAGCAAAGTATTGTGATGCTGGAGGCCTGAAACAACAAAAACAGGATGTGCTGGAGAAACTTGATAAGTTTGACAGCATCTGTGGCAAGACAAATAAAGTTAATATTTTGTATCTGCTATGACTTCTTCAGAACTGTTTTTTTTACATATATGTTCAATATAAAAGTGCCTGACTCTCTGTACTTGAAATCAGGAGAAATGTCTTCATTAAGGCTTTTGTGCACATTTAGAATTGGATGCACAGTGTTTGCGTATATTGAACTTCTGAGTTTATTTGGGGCTAAAATTGCTAGACTCTAGGGATATGAAGGGATTGAACAGGAAAGTGGAATTGAGGTCAAGGTTCAGTTTGGCTTGAAAGGCCATTTACCCAACTACTGTTCCACTATCTTATGTAATTATAAGGATTTGAACTAATAAAGGAAAGAGACATTGTTGACCGTGATTAGTGTTCAGACTGGAAGTGAAGGAATATTAAGTGGTGATGGTAATGGCGAAGTAAAGAAATAGTGGAGACATTAGGATCAAAGTTTGAAGGGAAGCTTGAGTGATGGGAAAGGTGATGAAATGGAGCAATGTAGGCCTCCAGGTCGCAGGGTCTGGATGCACAACTTTAGTTGTACATCTGATCCCTGACAATCCAGATTTAGGTTCTACTGCCTGCAATTGTGCACCAACCTGGAATGCAAGAGAGGGAAATATGTCAGTGAATGTGTATTTTTCATTTGAATGTGATCTGGTGTTTTTTGCCCATCCTATTGACCCACAGTGCTGTAAGGAAGGGACCTTCAGGATTTTGACTCAACAACAGTGAAGAAATAGCAATTTATCCCAAGTCAGGAATATATTGGCTTGGAGGGCATCCTGCAGGTGTTGATGTTCCCATTCTTGGCTGCCCCTGTCCATCTAAATGGTAAAGATTGTAGGTTTGGAAAGTGATGTCTAAGGGAACTTGGTAAGTTGTTGCAGTGCATCTTTGTTCTTGGTACACCATGCTGGTGCTTTGGATCAGAAGCCGGTGCCTGGACGATGCTGGTGGTTGAATTCAGATCTTAACAGAGGGGCTCTTTGGAGACTGCTATGCTCCGGTTTGGAGTTTATGTCACTGGGCTAAGGTCAGTGGTCGAGCGTGGAGCTAGAAGCCCAGGTCAGGAGCAGCACTAGGACCCATGATCCCTGTCCCTGTCCCTGGTCAATAGTCGAGGCAGTTGATGTTGAAAGTGTAATATAGGGTGCCAGACAAGCAGGCTGCTTTGTTCTGGATGACATTGAGGATCTTGAGCTTTTTTTTAGGAGCTGCAATCATTCAGGCAAGTGGAGAGGATTCCATTACACTTCTGTCTGTGCCTTTTGCGTACTGGACAGGCTCTGGGGAGTTATGAGGTAGGTTGCT
Source organism: Ginglymostoma cirratum (assembly GCA_024137785.1). Taxonomy (NCBI): domain Eukaryota; kingdom Metazoa; phylum Chordata; class Chondrichthyes; order Orectolobiformes; family Ginglymostomatidae; genus Ginglymostoma; species Ginglymostoma cirratum. Next base: position 20,752,400 of record JAHRHZ010000021.1, on the reverse strand, counting down.
CACCTCATTTTCCCAGCTTCTGACCTGCTTTTTCAGCCATAGCTTTTATATGGTATGTTCAGTTCAGTTTCTGGTCAATGGTAACCCTCAAGAATGTTGATAATCGGGAATTCAGTGCTGGTAACGCCATGCGTTTGAGTAATATACCTGTCACACTTGAATAACTGGCAACAAGTGTGAGATATGACTGCGAGATTTGTAGCAGTGGCAAGTGTATGAGGGTGAGATGTAGTTTTGCATGATAGGTTTGAGTTGTGTTTGATAGAGATTACTGGCAAGTGAGTGATGGGACTGTGGTGAATTCAGCAGTGCATAATGTTGCGTAGCAGTAGGTAACATATGGCATTTGACGATGCATTCACTAACCATAACCTCTCATATGATGAAAATAAAAGTTCTTGCGACACTCTGCCTTCTGAGAGTTTGTCATTTGGGCTTCTTGGCACCCAATGTCTAGATTAAAATACTCTTCAGAAGAAGAGTCTTCCGAAGAAGGGCCACTGGACTCGAAACGTTAATTCTGTTTTCTCTCCACAGCTGTCAGACCTGCTGCGTTTCTCCGGCAATTTCTGTTTGTGTTTCAGATATCTAGCATCCACAGTCCCTTGCTTTGTTTTTGAAAAATCTTGAAACCTGTGTCTGACATCTTGTAGAATTCTTGTGCCTTTCTCAAGTCAAACTCAGTTTTATAACCATCTCCACTCCCTGATTCAGCTGGAAAGCACTGGTTGTTTGCAACAAACATTTGAGGGAGCAGGCAGCACCAGTTTGTCGGCCAGCTCTATCAAAAGCAAAAGAATGGATAGAGATTAATCACAAATCATAATCCCTGTGCTTGATTTCTGCTTTTATTACACTTAGGGGCAAACTCCGAGCAGTCTCTATCCACGCCTTGCCTGAGAGAATAGAAAAAACTGAGAGAACACAGGAAGATATGAGAGAAAAGCAGTTAACAAAGAGCAGTAGAAGACAACAAGAGGACAGAATTTAAAAGAGAAGGGATTGAGTGTTATAGCAATGGAAACAAATATCACATTCTGTCTGAATTGGCATGATCGATGCCACATTGGATCTTGTGTATATAATATGGACATTTATATAATAGTATGATAAATATTATATGAATGTATGCTAAAAATCATTTCTCATATTTGGAATGCTGCTTTTGGATTCAGAACTTCTTAGTATCTCATATGGGCGATTAAATATAAATTGACCAAAATTGAAATTAAGTTTTGGTAACAATTGTTAAAAATATTTTTAAATTAAACCTTGTTTCAAACGGACCAGTAGGTAGACTGAACTTCTCTTCCTTCTCAGTAGAAGAAAAAGCACTTAAATACATCATAGAGACAGCAGGTCCTTGGTGTTCTATGGAACGTCCACCGAATATGATTTTCCTCCTTTCTGTAGTGTTAAAATCTCGATCAAGATTGAGAAGTAATCTAAAATTCTACTTATATGTTGAAAAAATTATGCCATAGCCTAAAACAAAACAAGTTTTACTGTACCAGAGTCAAACAATGCATCAACTAATTATTACCTTAAGTAACCACCCTTTTTTCCTAAAATCCAGAATTAATATCTTTTTTTAATCATTTATGGAATGTGGGGATTTCTGGCCCTAATTGCCCTTGGAAGGTTGGTACTGAGCTGTCTTCTTGAACAATTGAATGCCATCTGTGCTGTGATCCCACAGTGCATGGAGGGAGTTCTAGGATTTTGACCCAGTGTCTGTGAAGGAGCAGCAGTTTAGTTTGAAGTCAGGTTAGTCTGAGGCAAGAAAAATAGCTTGTGGGTGGTGCTGTCCTCATGCATCTGCTGCATTTATGTTACATGTTAGAGATTGTGGGTTTGGAAAGTGCTGTCTAAGGAGCCTGAGAGAGTTGTTGCATTTAATCTTGAAGGTGTTAGATAATCCTGCCAGTATGTGCTTATGGCAGAGAGAGTAAATGCTAAAGGTGTCAAATGGGGTGCCACCCAAACAGATTGCATTGTCCTCAATTGTTTAGGCTTCTTGATTGTTGTTGGAGCTGCATCCATCCAGGCAAATGGACAGCATCCCCTCACATTCCTAACTTGTGCCTTCTACTTAGCTTAGAAGAGTCAGGATATGAGTTATTTACTTAGTGTCACTTGTTCCCAGCCTCTGACCTGCTCTTGTAATCACAGTATTTATATGGTCCATGGTCATTTCCAGGATGTCAATACTGGGGGATTCAGCAATGGTAATACCATTGAATATCAGGTAGTGATAATTGAATTCTGTCTTGCTGGAGGAGGTAATTGTTTGACACTTGTAATGTTACTTAACGTAAGTTTAACATAATTAATAGGTAAATAGCAGTTGAATATAAATGTAAATTGCATATTAAATGGAAGATACAACTACAAAAGATATCAAAAATAAGATCCAGATTCCTCTCAGTATATGTGTCATCAATACATTGGTGATCTTTTTTCAAAATTCTATAGATTCTGGAATGGTGCCTGCAGATTGGAAGGCTGTAAATTGAACATGACTATTTAAGAAAGGAGGGAGAGAGAATGTGGGGAACTACAGACCATATCCTGATGTCAGTAGCTGGGAAAATACTAGCATTTATCATAAAAGATGAGTTAACAGGACATTAGATTATAGTGATCCAATTGAGCACAGGCAACATAGATTTTGGAACAAATTTGTTAGAATATTTTGAGGCGGTTACCAGCAGAGAAGAGTGGATGTAGTGTATTTGAATTTTCAGAATGCTTTTTATACAGTCCCCCACCAAAGTTTAATAAATAAATTTAGAACACATTAGAATAGGGTTATATACTGGCATGGATTAAGGATTGGTGAAGGAATGAAAACAGATTGTAGGAATATATCAGGTCATTATCAGTTTGACATGTTCTGAGGTACCACAAGGATCAGAACCTGGGTCCAACTGTTCACAATCTATGTCAATTATTTGGATGTGGGGCTCAGATGTAACATATGCGAGTTTGCAGATGACACAAGACTAGGTAGGAATATGTTGTGAGGAAGATGCAAAGAGGTTTCAAGGGAAATTGAAGCTGAGTGAGCAAGAAGATGACAGATGGAGTACAATAAGGATAAATGAAAGTTTTACTTTTTTCGGAGGAATGGAGTTGAGAGTATTTCTTAAATCACAAGAGATTGCTAAGTGTTGGTATCCAAAACATCCTGGGTGTCTTTGTTCATAACTCACTAGAAGCTAGCATACAAGTGCAGTAAGCAATTAGGAAGGCAAGCCATATGTTAACATTTATTGCAAGATGATTTGAGTACAGGAGTATTCTGTAGGAGTTTGGTGAAACCACGCCTGCAGTATTGTGCACTGTTACCTAAGGAAGAATACACTTGTCACAGAGGGAGTGAGCGGAGGTTCACCAGAGCAATTCCAATGTGGGACTGTCAAAATAAGAGAAATTAGGGAAAATGGATCTGTCTTCTCGAGAGATTAGAAGAATGAGAGGTGATGACTTCGAAGCTTACAAAAATTCTTAAGAGTTAAACAGAATAGATGCAGTAAGGATGTTTGTTTTCTCTTGTTTAGGAACTAGAACCTTGAAACATTGTCTCAGAAAGCCATTTAGGACTGAGATGAGGAGGAATTTCAGAGGTATCTTTGGAATTTGTGGTCCCAGAGGGCTGAAAACTCAGTCATTAGTTAAAGATAGAGATTGATGGTAGATTTCTAGGTACTCCAGAGTGCTGGCATTAAGTGATATGGGAGTGCTTTGGAAGAGTGGTGTTCAGAGAGGTGATCAACCATGATCTATGCTGGGGAAAAGGTTTGAGAGGTTGACCAGTCTACTCCTGCTCCTATGCTGCTATGAATCCTCTGTCCAATGTAGTTGCCTTTCCTATTTGCTTGTTTCCACAGTTTTCTGATTTATTTTTTTGACTATTTTGCCTTTGGCATTGTCTTTGGCCTGTGCTGTACCTAACATGTGGGTCCTTCATAATTTTATTGAGTAGAAAGTAGAATAACTGAGTTAAGTGCCAGACATTAGTCTTCTCTGTTGTTAGCCCATTTTTCCAATGATAGACCATTCTCAGTTTCTAAGCTATTTCCGTAGCTGATAACTATAAAAGCCTCTTTAAATGTCTTGACAGTTATGTGAGTGATGGATAAACTAATTACAGAGTAAATAAATTATAGTTTTGAAGTTGTATTCTAGTCATTGATGAAATCAGACTTATTTAAATATATCCATTTATTTATTTGTACTATATGCAAAATGCTGTGTTCGAGTAATGTGAAAAGAGAAAGATATATGCCTATCAATAACTAACAACAGTATTTTAATGCAGTAATCTTTTCAATTTCTGCAAAACATTTCATCCTTTGGGACTGTGTTGCTCCATGTAACAAAAAGAGAAGTCATGCACCGTTCAATACGTATTTTGAAAACCCTCAAGAGTGTAAAGGTGAGTTACAGTAGCTTTAGAAATTAGATGAGTCTACAAACAAGAAAAGCGTTCACAGTGGTGCCTATTCTGCTATGAATAACTCACTGTCTTAATGTGAAGAAGCTCAATATCATCCTTTGTTATGGTCTCAGCTGACATTATTACAAGTCAGATCCCAGACAGACAAGTGGCTTGATAGATCATATTTTGATTTGTGTTGTTTTTAACAAAGTGTCTCTCCCTGAAACATTAGCTTACAACACTACAGAATTTGTTTTGATAATGAAACAGAAGCTTATTAACAAAAGAAATTCAGCTTAAGTAGAATAAATTAAACCATCAATTTATAATATAAATTCAAAGATTTTCAATACACAATAAAAGTATAACCCCAATAATCCCAAATTTATAAACTGAAAAGGATAAAAAAAACAGCATTTGTATAGCACCCAAAGCACACCCTGGTACAGTAACCAAAAACACCACTCATATAATACTTACACCAGAGTCCCTGTATCACACACCTTAGCAGGTTTAAGTCACTTGTGACTTCTACTTTTAGATTGGAACTGCAGGTAGCTTCTTCCTGGAGCCATTATATGCTTAAGTTTCGATATACTCAGCTTTAAGTAACCCCGTCAGGTTGTTATCCTTACATTTCTTGTCTAGGACTATCCCTAACACCTCACTCTAATGAAATCTAGTTCACAATGTGTCTTTACTTTCTCGGGAGCACAGATCTACACAGCCATCATATCCAAAGGACTTCATATGTTTTCTGCAGTCAGCATAAAATGAAACAAAAAGTTTCTGTCTCTAATCTTTGATTCTATTAAGTTAAAAAACAGAAGTTCCAGAATTCTCTAACAAAGATGAGGCATCATTATTTACTTTGCTAAGTCACAAAACAATCTAAGTTAAACAAGAATCTCTTAGTGGTATACAAAAATCTCATTCACTCTAAACCAGGCCTCAAACAATGTCTTAAAAGAAATCACCATGGCTACATAAATACTTACAAGTTACTTACTAACTCAAGAAAGGCAGAAAACCCACAGGTTACAAAGTCAAAAACCAGAAACCCAAACCTTCAATAAATTAGATATATAAATCTCACAGCTTACATCACACATTTACCTGACCAGCATTTCTGTTTTTCTGTTTACATCCCAAAGTAAATCTTGTTCACTAAAGCCACTGCAAGATGATCTGAGACATAACTCAATGTCAGGAATTTATAATTTCCATACATAAATTAAACAGCACAATCTTGAGGTTTAGATATAACATAACTAATCTGCTTAAGTTTTGATTCACTTTTTTTATTTCTTCATCACAGGAAGTTACCTCCCTTCTGTCTGTCTATTGCTCTTTTAGAAATTAAATGAAAAAAGTCAAATCACAACAGCTGCAAACAGGACCTTGAAAAAGCATATTTCCTGTTCTGTATTTTATTTGTACTGGAGTTCAAATCCGTTTAATCAAAGTAGCTTAGCTGGAATTTATATATTCTTTATGTATATTAGAAATAATTTTGTATTTAGGCTGACTGCATTATATGTGATGGATAATGATAAATTGAAGTCATATACAATAGGCCAAGGAGAAGATTCTGTTCCAGTTGACTTATATCATATGACATCAAAGAGTAATAAGATGATTACAATACAGAAGGAGTCCATTCGGCCTATTGTATTTATGCCAATTCTCTGCGAGAGCATCTCAGTTAATCCTACTCCTTTGCGTTCCCTTGTAATCTTATTTTTGTTTCAGAGACTTATCCAATTCCCTTTGGAAAGCCAAAATTGACTCTACATCCTTCACACTCTCAGGAAATACATTCCAAGTCTGAAATTGTGTAATAATGAACTCTTCTCCCTCATGTGAACAATAGTTCTTTTGCTAATCACACTAAATCAATATCCTCTAATTTCTGATCTTTTTGCCAATGGGAACAGTTTCTTTGTCTTCTCACTCCAGACTCCATATAATTTTGAACAATGTCTGTTCTGGAGATGGTCTACATTTGTGTAACCTTTGGCATTGATCACAAATAGGTCCAAGACAAAACAAAGATAAAGGAACATTGGTAGCAGCCAAGTACCACATACAGATAGAGGTAACAAATGTCACAAAGTACCAGGTGTGGTCATTTGGGAAATTACCATGACCTTAGTTTCTCTAAGGTAAGTAGCTCAGTTTCTCCAATTTATCTGTGTAGCTAAAGTTCCTTACCTTGGAACCATTCTTGTAAATCTTTTCTGCAGCCTTCAAAAACTTGAGATAATAGACAATAGACAATAGGTGCAGGAGTAGGCCATTCGGCCCTTCGAGCCAGCACCAATATTCATTATGATCATGGCTGATCATCCACATCAGTATCCTGTTCCTGCCTTATCCCCATAACCCTTAATTCCGTTATCTATAAGAGCTCTATCCATCTCTTTCTTGAAAGTATCCAGAGACTTAGCCTCCATTGCCTTCTGGGGCAGAGCATTCCATATATGGAACACATTTGATGAAACTAATGAGATTAAACCATAGTGGATCTCTACCACTGATCCAATTAGCCTGATTTCCCTAATTTACATCCAATGGGAAATGTCTGCATCTGAGATATCAGCAAACAAAGTCCAGATGAAAACCGAAAGAAGTACAGATGCTCTAAATCAGAAACAAAAACAGAAATTGCTGGAAAAGCTCAGTAGATCTGTCAGTATCTGTGAAGAGAAATCAGAATTAATGTTTTGGGTCCAGTGACTGTTCTGAGGAAGGGTCACTCAACTCAAAGCCAGACCTGCTGAGGAAGTCCAAATGAAGATTGCTTGCCTGTGATGGAGGGTTTGGGGTCCACATCTCTCAAGTTAATAATGATGTTTATAAGGCATCCAAGTTTTAATGTCTTCATGAAATTTACATTTTTTCTTCAAGGCCTGGACCCTAGAAAATACTGATAATTGTGAGTTTTCAGGGAGCTTACTTGGCCTTATGAGATACACTAGTATAGAGGCTTTAGAGAGGGTGAAATTACTGTTTACATGCTCTCTCTGAATGAGGATCAATTCCAAACCTACCAACTTTAAACAAAGCTGCCCTGCAACTATGACATACCGTGGGTGACCTTAGTAAGGTGCGGATTGTACTTCTGCCCCTCAGTCAGAGGAAACCCTATCCTTGAGAGCTGCCAAAAGCTTTAGCAAGTTCAGTAGCATGAGAGGTCAGTACTGGGTTCTGCTGGGACTGCAAGGTAGGTCTGGGAAGAAGAAGGTCTGGCCACCGGAGTGAAGTACTTCTGGAGCTTTGGATGGTGAATGATTGGAAGCCAAAGGAAGAAGCTGAGATGAATGGAGAGATAGGCTTGGCCAGGTAGGGAGGAACAATAGGACGTAGTAACTTGGGAATGGGTGCCATCAATGCAGACTTGATACATTCCAAATGATGTTTCCTCTCATCATTCCATCTTTCCAACAAAGTTACTTAAAGAACAGCCATCTCATTCCACCTGCCTGCCACAGCCTGGCATTTTAAGGCAATTGAGGTAGACTGAAATCCTCAAATGAGCAATATTTGTCTCTTTATGTCTTTTTCAGGCTTACAGACCAGTGAGCATCTCACTGCCCCATTTTATAGAGACTGTGTTGAGGGTGAATGAAGAGACAATAGTTGAGCCTGATATATTTTACCCATCCATCATACCAAAACACACGTCTGATGCAGAACTCTGAAATCCGGCCTCACATCTTTGCTGCCTGCCTTTCCATGTTGTTCTTCAATAGTGTTGGAAACAGAATCTAATATGAATTTCCTCTGTTTAAGCCTCCAAGTAGCTCCTCACCTTGGAGGCTGTGTAAATCAGAGGCTCTGGGACTTCACTCCCAGCTCATTATCATCTGATTTCACTATAGGCGTAAATACTGTCTCTCTCCTCCAGGGATCCTGAGGAAACTACTGTATCTGTAAATGTTACAGAAAAAAAAGGTGGAATTTTCCCTTCCTCTGAATAACACGTGCAATGCAGAGTCAGTTCAAAAAAATATGGTCAGATTGGAAAAATGAGACTTTTGGCATCAGGAAAATAAAGTCCAATGTTGTACCCGAGGTTTGAATGGCAAGATGAGAATCTTGCTGGTCAGTGGAGAGAGGCCACTTTACATGCATTAACATTTCATTATTGCTTAACTTTGCGTCATTGATATGCAGTTTGCTATTCTCAAAAATGGCAGAAAGAAACTAGATGGTGACGATTCCCAACACCAAAGTCAGAATGGGTACCTAACGGCTTCAGCCTACCTCTTGCTCCTCTGGGCATCCATCCCGGTTAACATTCCACAATACCTCCAGTCACACTCCATTGGCAGCAACCACCTGTACTCCCCATTCTCAGAGGTTGGCATTGGGCATGTATCAATGTCATCACATCATCACGGCATCTCACATCAAATACAGTTCTCCATTTCAAATGCTACACCTTGGAGCACATCAACACATTTCAAAAGAGTGCTGCTGCTGTGCTACTGGAAGGCCAAAATCTGAAACAAAAACTGAAATCGTCTGTGTATGCCCCTTTCAGGCTTAACGGCTAGTGAGCACCTCACTACCCCATTTTTTCAAGACTGTGTCAAGGGTGCATGTGGAAGCCATGAACAAGTTTGATACATTTTACCTGCCCATCATACCAAAACAAGCACCTGGTGAAGAACTAGAGATACTCAATAGATCTGGCATTATCTGTGGAGAGAAAGCAGAGTTAACATTTCCAGTTCAGTGACCCTTCATTATTTCATCAGACATCTTTGCCAGGCCTGCTGAGTTTCTCCAGGACTTTCTAAATTAGATGATGGTGGTAAGCATAACCCTTCAAGAATGAAGGTTCTTCCTGCTGTCACATTAGGTCACATTAGCCCTCAGTAAGTCATTGTTTGGATTTCTTGTGTCAGATTTAACTAATTCCAAGCCTCCCCTCCCCAACTCCCCATGAGCTCCAATATGCTTTTTCCCAGTCTTATTGCAAGAAGGTAAAATTAGCAAGTGATGAACTGAGACAAGAATGGTTCATTAGTTACTTAGAGTAATTGTTTTAATTTGGTCAGAGTAAAAAGACATTTATTGACTCCAGTCATGAGTTGTTATAGGGTTAGGAGCTATATATTTCTAAAATCTCACTTTATGAATAAATTTAAAGCTGGTCTCCCTCGGCTAGTTGCAAAAAGTATAACATTAATATCCATGGCGAGAAAACCATTTATAGTAACAGTTAACATGGGGCCAGGTGGGCAAGTTGAATGGTCAGATGTTTTGAGGGAATAGATTTGAGGAATCAACAGGTGGGTCCACAGACAAGGTAAGCTTGGAAATATCATGAGGGGAGTTAGATTGTAAGGTTCAAATTCATGACTAGGACAGGACAGTATCTTCAAAGAAGCTTTGGAAGGAGGCAAGTGGCTAATCTCAAGTTTAGTGACAGGAAATTTCATAAGGTCATCATACTTGTTGGAGGCGAGGGTGGAGGAGACAGGAAATAAGGGTGCAAACAGTTTGCTGTGAAGAAAAAATACTGAGACTTACCTTTGTATCCGAGAATGCTTTATGTGGTGCAGCTAGATCTGGAAATAAATAGCTAAGCCAGTTGACTGCTGGATATGTTTAAGTCTGTGTCTCTTAACATTCAAAGAGAGTAGAGATAAGAAGTGTGTAAAAGAGTAATGGTTTTAACAGAAAATAGGACATCTAAAGTGGTTGAGGAGATTGGCAGCTGCACCAAGATTAACAACCCTGACAAGTGGAATGTGGACGTGATAGAAGAGAACAGTGAAGGGGATGTTGATAAACTTGAAACATTGATCTGTTTCTCTCCATAAATGATGCCTGACCTGCTGAATATTTCCAGCATTTTCTGTTTTTGTTCACAGAAGCCCTTCCTAGGATATCTCTAAGAATCAGTGTATTAACAAGCTGCACCCCACCAGCAGGGTGTTGACGATTTCTGCAGTCAACACCAGCAGAACTTGCTACCTTCCCGACCATGCACCCATCAGTATAAGTAAACTCCAAACTTAACATTGTCTTTGTGCAGGCTCTTTCCAGGCTAGCACAGAGAACCTGATGTGCATTTTTCAATCTTCAGTGCACAGCAACTAGTCACTAATGCTCTTTAATAAGTACAGAGAGTGCTGAAAATACATAACAGATATGACAGCAATTGTGGAGAGAGAACAGAGCTGAATGTTTCAAGTTGTAAGGTCAAAATGAGAAAGCCCTGGAACTTTCAAGAGCAACTGATTTCTCTCATCTGACATCATTTTTGCCACTGGTAGCAATAAAAGTGGGAAGTCAATTTGAAAGTTTTTGTCAATAAGAAGGACTGTCACTCCCTAAATATCACTGCTCATTTTGTTGGAAGCTGTCACGAAGCCTTCATCCTGTGACACTCATTTGATGCTACCATTATTTGCCCTTCCATAAGGCCAAGAAGATGGCAGCCTGGAAACAAGGGCTGCCTCCTGCATATGTGTCGCTGTTGACACTGATCCACAACCCTACCACAACTGAACAGGTCAAGGAGAATAACAGTCATTGAACTGTCAGAAACAACATTGATCTGCGCCAGTTAAGCAAAATTTCAGGTGCCTGAAAGGCCATAAAGCCCTCTGAGAGTGTGATGCATCATTGTGGTACTGCATGGTGCACAACATATCACTACAGAAAGGACTTCAGTTGAAGAAAGCAGAGTAACAGGAAGAGTTATCATTTGATAAAGACTAATTGGGTGAAAGGGAGGGAGAAACTGAAGAAGGAAGGTTAACTGTCACACATTATCGCTAGAGAAGTAAGAGACCAGTTGACAGTATAGCACATTCCATGACTTGCTGACCTCCCTCCAATGAAAAAGTACACAATGCTGATGAAGGGTTTAGGCCCGAAACGTCAAGTTTTCCTGCTCCTATGATGCTGCTTGACCTGCTGTGTTCATCCAGCCCCATGCTTGTTATCTCGGATTCTCCAGCATCTGCAGTACCTTTTTATCTCTGCTGCATTAATTGTCTTTGTTTCACCTTTCACCACTCCCTTAATCCTACATTAATGACTCCTGAAACCATTCAGTCATCCTGTTTATCAGTTACATACTAACAATGTAGACACCGAAGCTGCAATGAAAAGGTGCCAAATATGAAAAAAAAATTAAATTAAAGTAAAGCACAACAGTTCCTTTTAATTCATCTCACCCACAAGTCAACTCCTAGTGACTTTCCTATAAGAATGTTTACTATGTCCACTACATCTACAGGATGTCTCCCATACTGTCTTCATTGAGGCTGGTGGAAGGCTGCACTTAGTCATATTGAGATCCTTGTGATAGTAAAGACCTTTGTGTGCTCGATTCTGAGGACCTAGCTGGAGACTGCTGCACTTGGCTTGCTGCAGGGGTTGACTTACCTGTCTTTCTGCCATCATTTTGGGTAATGTTTGAGAGGGTGAGAAGGGAACAGATAAAGTGAAATCCAGGAATAGGGCACACAAAATCCTTTTGCCCCACTGCCATTCCACCATGACCCTGAGGTTCATCACTTTCAACAGACTGCGGGGAAGCGCATGACAGAAGATTGAATGACATCTTGAAATCCCCTTACTATTCAGTCCATCCACCTTTCCAAGCTGCAGCCTAAAGGCAGAACAACAACAATTTGTGCTTCCATCAGTGGGAAATGGTATCTCTTTGAGGGCCCGACTACAACATGTCTGGAACAGGCCATAAACCCTAAGGTAGACTTTAGAGTTCTCATGTCATGTGAGATTATATCCCATTAATTGGAAATCACTTTCTCAATACTTCCACCCATGTGGCGATGAAACATATTTGGCAGGCTTGAGTTGTTGATTTTCTTAACAAAATAATCTATTCATAGCATTTGTGGTTGTCTATTAAGCACAATTCAAATGTGTCAATACACAAAATGCAGGAGAGTTCAATTGCTTTTAGCACAATGCATGACACACTGTGGTATCCGGCAACACTTTACAGGGTAGATTAACAATCTATATTTACATTTCCTGTCAAATGTTCTCAGTCAGTACAGCCAAGGGATTTCATATATTTTACAATTTGTCTCAGCACTCAGTTGGAAAAGTCTTAGACTGTAGACTTTCCCCATTGAACCTTTGAGGTGGTTATCTCAAGCCTAATCATGTCTTGAAGTACTGTATCTTGAAATGTGCCAGTCTGCAACACTTAGCCATTGATAGCTCTTCTAAAGTCATAAAGTCATAGATAGAGTCATACAGACATACAGCACGAAAACAGACCCTTCAGTCCAACTTGCCCATGCTGACCAGGTTTCCCAAGCAAGTCCTATTTGCCTGTGTTTGGCTCATATCCCTCTAAAGCTTTCCTATTCATGTCTAAATGTCTTTTAAATGTTGTAACTATACCTGCATTCCCTGGTAGTTCATTCCACATTCATACTACCCTCTGTGTGAAAAAGTTGCCCCTCAGGTGTCTTTTAAATCTTTCCCCTCTCACCTTAAACCCATGTACCCTAGTTTTGAACTCCTCCACCTGAGGGAAAAAAAACCTTTGCTATTCACCTTATCTATGCCCCTCATGATTTTATAAACCTCTGTAAGGTCACCCCACAACCCCCACACTCCAATGAAAAAAGTCCCAGCCTATCTAGTCTCTCTTTATTACTCAAACTCTTTAGTCCTCACAGCATCCTGGTAAATCTTTTCTAAGCCCTCTCCAATATAATAATGTCCTTCTTACAGCAGGGCAACCAGAACTCTTTTCTCTGGAAGACCAGTAGATTTCAAGCAGCTGAAGAGATTATTTTACTAAGTTGATGGCCCTCCAGCAGCAGTCGATATTTGTCTTGGTGTATGTCTCTGAGAATAGCCTAAAGGGTACAGAGAGCAGCTCAGGAACAGCCATGACAAACCCACTACATGTCTCCCTACACCTGTTTTGTAAAGACACATTACAAAAGGAGGGGAGCAGCAGTCTCTTTCCCATCATAGCCACATCAAAGGCAGCATACAATGGCACTGAGACTCTGGGTTTGCATTGAAGGGTCTGACAGGAAGGCCTCTACTCACCATTGGCCAAACTATGTCTTGATGTTTATATGAAAGTTTTAGCCATGTGACATTCCACCAAATTTCTTTGATGGTTTCTCAAGGAATTATCCAACGGTATCCCCCATCGCCTTCTCACCAGGGTCTTGAGGACATTACATACAGATTGCCACTTGATGGCCTTGTGGTCAAAGTTGCTTTTCTACATAATGCTTTGCACAAGGGACAGGTGTTGGACAATGGCCAACTGAATTGTCTGTTCCATGTGAATAACCCATCTTTTATGGCATTGTGAAAAGATAGCTCCTCTGAACACATTGAATCGTTGACCTGAATTTTACCAGCCTCTGGGATGGGCAGGGAGTCAGAGGTCATAAAATGTTGAGGTAAGAAGAGAGTTTGGAGTCTTCCTGTTGCCATGTCATCTCACCAATGCAGAAAATGTGGCTACTAATCCAATTGCCCAGAGGTGAACTGCGCTCCTTAAATGACCAAATAAGGACAGCTGCTTGCATTTGACCAGCAGCAGTTATCCTTTGCCTTCATAGAGAGATTGCCTTGATACCTTCACTGCAGCCTTGAGTGGGCATCCTGGACGAAAACTCTTCAGTCCACAGTGGGACAACTCATGACATTGGACATCTCTATGGCAATGCAATTGCCTGCTTTCACAAACCATTTCCTTACTTTCACTGGGACCTATCACCACTCTCCCCCTGACCATTATTACTTAGTAGGGAGTGCTGCATCCGCTCACGGCATCCTTTTTTTAACCAGACCCAGTCTTAACAGAGGCTACTGCTCCCGAGTGTTCTGTTGGGATGATTGATTGGCAACTGCTGGAGGTGGGTAGCTGTCCTTGACAGGTCACTGAATGTGTTGTCTGCCCCTTACAAAATGTGGCACAGGATCCCCACAAACTGTGCACACCCGGTTTTTGGAACCATTGCTGGAAACCTCTCCCACAAGAACAAAACTCTGCCCTTGCTGTTTCTGTGATGAGGCTGTATGCACAGTTGAAGGCAAAGTTGGTCACTAGGAGGATGGTGATGTTGGGTGTGGTTGCTCTCAATATCTACTGTAAAAGCAGACAAGAGATTGCATGTTTGTTTCATATATAGTGGCATGCCCCAGTGATGGGTGGTGAAGGCTTTTATCGAGTGCTCAACTTGGCTGGTGTCTCGTCAAGTCATTGAACTGTTATCACATCCCTACAATTTTACCTGACCCTCTAAAATGAGAGAAAATTCTGTTTAAACCAAAGAAGCTGAAAACGATGTTCACAGTTTTAAGAATAAGTTACTGATGTATGTTGTGAATTGTAAACACAATGCTGCCTTGTTGGACCAATGAGAGGGAGAATTCAAGACAAACCAGCACTGCAATGTATGGGTTCAGGGCAATTCTGCTCAGAAATAGTCTTTTCACTAAACCTTGAATTTTTTTTGGCACCAGTTGTTGTCGGCTCAGGAGGGATCAACATAGTAACAACCTCCTGATTGGTCCCTGGACAGTGAATTGCAGCTTTGAGTTTGGACATTACAGCATAAGTGTCTAATCAGGGAAAACATCCACTACTTTCACTCTGTTCTGTGCTAAAACAGAGTCCCTACTAGTTAGCTACTTTCCCTCATCTTTCCTTTGTGAGCTGCTTTCCCTGCTCCTGTTGAATGGAAAAGGGGATAAACCACCTTCAGTGACACTGAAAGGATGAGTTCTCAATCATTGAATGAAACATTGGGAATTGGTGCACATACAACTTTGGCAACAGCAAAGAGTCGGATGGAAGTGAAAGGAACAGAAAAAAAAATAACTTCATTGATTTTTGTGTCTGAATTGGTGTTATGTTTCCCTGACTTTTTTTTCCTCCAAGCATAATATTTGACTTGTTTTGCCTCTTTGTGTGTCTGTTTTTTTGTGCTGGGAATTTTGTAAAGGGACAGAGTTTATGTTAGAGAATTATAAACCAGCAATTAATGTTTACTTTTTGCCATTGGTTTCAAACAAGTTGGTTCCAATAAATAGTTATTTTATTGTTGGAAAGAAAAAGACCTGGTATGCATAATATTTTAATCTGAGACAGTTAGGTAGAATTGGGCATTTCAGTGGTTTAGTCAATTTTTCATACTTGTGATAACTTTGAGAATAGCAGAGTTTGATTCCAGTGCACTACTACAGAGAATTGTGACCACATGGCATGCAGCCGACCATTTAAGCAGCTGATTATAATAAAAAGCAAGTAAAGTAATCAAACTTTTCAGCATTGAGTCTGAAGCAGTTGCTATAATATCATTGGCAGGAGACTAAATATTAATTGGGAGATAAGTAGTTTTTTGAAATAATTAAAGGGATTTTGGACCTAGAGGTCAATCATTCAGTTTTGTATGAAATACACTTACTCTGCAAACAGTGAACAATGTTTAAAATCAACTCCACCTTGGCGGCACAAGGAATTGTTGTTGTAACACATTGTTTTAATCACCATATTTTGTCTAATTGGCATTTTAAATGAATGTTGCTGCTTGGACAGCTTTTCAAGGACTAGCTCACTGGCAACTGGTGAGTGAAGTGGGTAAATTTCCTTTGGATAGTCACATGTCTCATTCAGCAGGCAAAGGGAATAATGTCTGGATTGATAATGGTTATAATTAGCTTGAACCAATTTCCAGTGTTTGCGTTTGTTTCCATATTAACTAGCTACTGTTGATACAGTCACAAAGTATTTATGGATCAACCAGACACCACAAAGTTGATGGCATGTGACTAATGCAGAAAGATTCACGGAGTTATGGGATAACAAAACTGAGTTTCTTTGTTTGATGTATTACAGAGAAAGAACAGTCGCAAACATTAAAAAAAAGTCCATTTCAGTGAAGAGATTGTTGTGATTCCAGAACATTGAAAACGGATTAAACATTAAGTATTGGATGATCTGCTGCAGGATTGCTCATAATGAGTCAGCTTAGATACCGAACTTTGAAAACTGATTAAATATTAATTATAAGATGATCTACTGTAACATTGTTTATAATGAGTCAGTTTCGATTCCGGAATGTTGAAAACTGATTAAATATTAATTATTAGATGATTTGCTGTAGCATTGCTCATAATGAGTCAGAGTTTAAGGTGTAGCAGTGGGGAATGTGCACATTACCGGTGAAAGAAGTTTGAACACAGAGCACAAAACATAGAACATAGAACATAGAAAGAAAGCACAGTACAAGTCCTCCAGCCCACAATGTTGTGCCGACCTATTATCCTACTAAGATCAAACTATCCTACACACCCTACATTTTGCTATCCTCAATGTGCCTATCCAAGAGTTGCTTAAAAGTCGCTAAAGTATCTCCACTACCACTGCCGGCAGCGCAGTCCACACGCCCACCGCTCTCTGTGTGAAGAACTTCCCTCTGACATCTCCCCTATACCTTCCTCCAATCACCTTAAAATTATGCCCCCTCGTAATAGTCACTTCCGCCCTGGGAAAAAGTCTCTGACTATCCACTCTATCTATGCCTCTCATCATTTGCAATCGATGGTCCCAAAAACACTGACGCAGCGCGTTCTAGATTTTGATTTTGTTCCTTGAATATGAATAGCATCCCTTTTTCTAGCTGAATAAATACTTTATAGACAAATGTCTGAAAATATTGGGGAGTGGTTCTTTGCTGTCCACCTGTGGTTTTTTTTTACAAGAAATATGTAGTTTGGTTTATTTTCATCCTTCTCTATTTGCCAAATATCTGTGTAACATATTAAACAGAATCTTTTGCTGTAACATTTAAGGTTCAGGATTTTTTCAGAACTTCCTCCAAACTTGAATCCTTTAAATTTTTTTTGCAAACTTGGAACCCAGTGAACGTCATCCCCAGGTTGTGTTTGTTCCTGCTGGTAACCTCCACTCCAAATTTTAACATATGAGAAAGAAAGGGTTGCTTATATATAGTGCCTTTCTGGGATTTATATTGGGATCAGTCCCTTAAGTTTATATATTTGAGGGCAAAGCTTCTTCTGCTCATTCTTGTCAATAGCATGGCATCACCACTGTAAGTAAAATATGTGGATAACCAAAGGATCTTTGCTGTGCTATTTAAAGCTGTCCTATTTGATTTATTAGCTTTGGTCTTCTGACCTGGCTCACAGGAAAATAGGTAACTTAAAAGTAGAGAGATTTGATATTAAGAGAAAAGGGAATCAAAGATAAAGGAATTGCACTGGGTAAATTAATTTTAATGAGTTGGAAAGAAAATCTAGGAAGTAAGGAAAACTGGGAATATCTCCCACACAAATTAAATGCCTGCAGTGAAGATCAGAGTTTCCTGGGTGAATAGAGAAATTAAAATGAAAACAAAATGTTAAAGAAAAGTGTCATGTGATACATCTATGGCTGATTAGTGTCCAATAATAGCAAGATAATTACGCAAAATAGAGAAGAGGCAAAAAAAAACGAACGAGTCCAAGATGAGGCAGATGAAAGGCTTCCAAGAGAATGAGAAACGAGACATTGGAAAGGAATATACAAAGCCATAGAAAAGTAAAGGAATAGTTACCTAAAAGATATGGCTGATTACAATTGTAAAAAGTACTCTTCTTATGGGGGAACAATGGAACGGGTGAGATACTGAATGAGTTGACATTGAACAGGGTAGTGAGGGAAAGAGGGAGAGGTGCATCAGTTAGATATGAAGCAATAAATAATGATGGGCTACTGAAAAATGATTGAAAACACATTGAGTCCTGATTGTTTGCACCTAGAGTGCTGAGGGAAATTGTAGAGGAAATATCAGAGGTTCTAATCAAAATCTTTCAAACATCCTTGGATAAAGAAGTCCATGCCAAAGAACAGCTTTGTTCAAAAGCATAAATTCTCCTCCTGAACTTACAAGCAAATTATGTCACCCACAGCTGACTCTTTGTACTTTGGCTCTTAGTCAGGATTTCCTCTGCTTTTCACCATTTGTTCCCCATTTGTTAAGGGTTTATTTCCAGTTGAGCTCTGTGGGATTTCCTGCTGCACTCCTCTCCCGTCCCATTCTCCCCAGCATTCCCTTATCCACATCACTGAGCTACATCTAATTTTTTTTGCATTGGCAGTTTGCCAAAAGTATTTAATGAGATCTTACCAAGAAAATGTTTCACATCCTTTGTGGTACCATTGGACAGGCAGTGCAATCCCACTATGTTGCCAATGAATTAAAGTCAGTTCTTGGTTTTGTGGTTCCATGTAAGTTGCCCATCAGTAGAATGTCTAAGCAACTGACAAAATCGGATAGAACTGGATGAAGTTAGAATAGATACTGCCTACAGGTAGAAGTTGGCTACTTGCCTACCCCTCTCCAGTATGCTCCACAAAGTAGTTTTCAGAGTGACAAGTCAGCTCTTTCCGATGCCTTGAAAACCTGATGACCAGTTTCCAGATTTCTTTTCTGTGGTGGAACTTCTTTTCTGCTATCACGAGGAGTTGAAATGCCAGTTATTACTTGCATCTGGCCACAATACTACTGTTAGATTCTGATGCCAGTTATGGTTTTGTACATGTTATTCCACATAACATTTACCATGATAGTTGGGTTCTGTTGAGTCCGTTGTCTTGGAATTTATTTAGAATGCTATTTACATGGTTACAATATCACAGACATGTCATTTGGGTTCTTGGCTTACTGATGTTACTGCACATTGCATATACATAATTTAACTACACTGATTGCATTACACAGAAAGAATAACTGAAAGTGAGAATGGGTGTCTTTATCAATGTCATGATGTCATGTGACTGCCCTAAAGGCCTGAGATAGTAGGAACTGCAGATGCTGGAGAATCTGAGATAACAAGGTGTAGAGCTGGATGAACACAGCAGGCCAAGCAGCATCAGAGGAGCAGGAGGCTGACGTTTCGGGCCTAGACCCTTTGGGAATCAGCCATAGATGTATCACATGACACTTTTCTTTAACATTTTGTTTTCATTTTAATTTCTCTATTCACCCAGGAAACTCTGATCTTCACTGCAGGCACTTAATTTGTGTGGGAGATATTCCCAGTTTTCCTTACTTCCTAGATTTTCTTTCAAACTCATTAAAATTAATTTACCCAGTGCAATTCCCGTCTAGAATGTGAGCAATACTATAACAGATTCTGTATCCTAAGACAATAATGCAATTGAACGTGATCATCCATAGTCCAATAAATAATTTGTGGGGTTTCCTTGGAATGAGAAAAGTCTGTAATATGCTGGTATGAGGGGGAACATAAGAGATCCATTTAGCCATGAGAGCATCCCAGGTAGGCATTCAGTTCATTGAGGAGAATATATATGCATGAGTGTGCATATGTGACTCCGCCATGCACATCTGCCTTTCCTGAACACTGGAGAGATGTTATCTAGCAGTGCTGACTGCAGCAAACTTCTTCAAAATGATGAACTTAATTCCGCACCCGATCAGGAGATCTCCTGAACAACTGACATGGCATTCCAGTGTTTGGCCAACTGCCCCATACAGCCCTCACTGATGCTTTCTGAGCAAGGTGCACTTCTTAGGCAAGAATGTGTTCTCATCATTGCACTTTTCTTTTGATCATTACATCTTGTGATATTTTCCAAATCGAATCTGCCTTTCTTTCTCTTCCAGCACATTCAGGTTCCCAAATCAAACTTAGAAACTTATATCACAAAAGCAAATCAAATCATTCTCCCCAACAGAAAACATGTGGGTCACTTTAAGAGGCTTGAAATTTTATGCTCTGAGATGTTAGTGTTTTCCCTTTGATTTGTTACAGTTTTGTGAATGTAACAGTTGACACAATCAACTTCTAGGAAATTGAATATATAAATCAAGCACTTGCGGTGTTACACATGAGAAATCAAGGCCAAACGGGGTTTGAGCAACTAGGGGGATTGTGAAACTGAAGGTCACAGGAGGCATGGGAGGATGGTAAAGCAGGGTGGCAGCAGGAGGGGATGGGGGCGAGTGGTGGGAGGCGGTGGGCGAGGAGGTAAGAGATGAGAAGATACTGTGGCATTTGAAACTGGGCAGAGAGCCACTAGAGCAGTCTCTTAAATGAACAATAAAGACAGAGCACAGTTGAAGGCTTGATTCAAGGGGAAATGTAAAGTAGGACAAGAGGGTGGGTGTAGGTTGATCAGGATTTCAATGTTGAGGGAGTAGAGGAGAGATAGATTAAGGGCTTATTTGGAGCTGTGGGGATGGAAAAAGAGAATAGCCTGGGAGATGTAGGCGGGGAGAAGCTTTTGTACTGGCTTTCACATGCTCAGCTACTAAGCATGGTTCAGCAATAGGCGGTCTATTAGGGCCACAATATTCAAGAATATGATATAAAAGTATTTTGTTTACAGATGTAATCCTCTATCTGGGATATTTTTCTGGTATTTAATAATTTTCTGAGATCTGTCTCAAGTGTTTCTAAAACTAGTTTCCTCAGTATAATCTATTGTGAATGAGTAAAAGTGGTTAGAGTTTGGGATAGAAATGCAATCTATATCACTGTGCCACCTGGGTTGCCATTGCAATGTAAACCCCACTATGAGGCATTGAATGGGGGCCATCATCTTGCAGCCAATTTCAAGAAGGTCACAGTACAGACCAGACAATTGTCTTCAGAAAATGACATCGGAAATAGAGCTGAGATTGAGGACTGAAGAGCTGGAAAAAGCAAAGCACAGGAGACACAGAATGTTCAGATCAGTGAAAGCTGCTAGAAGCAATTGAAAGAAATTGATTAAAGAACAAAGGAACAGGCCTCACCCAAAATACTGGGTAAGACACAATTGCTGCAACATTTCCTCTTCCAACTCCAGTTGAAATGAAAGGTGAAATGAGTCAGAATTGGCAGATTTTCCACAAACAATGGCAATATGATGAAATTGTGATCAGTATTCTTAAGAAGCCAGAACAGCTTTGTGTAGCAAAGCTCTTATCACTGTTGGGTAGAGAATTTTCCAATGTGCTTTCCACACTAAATTTCTCTGAAAAATAGAAAAAAAAACAGACTGCAGAAATTTTGAAAGCCTTGAAGGCATGCTTTGAACCCTAGCCCAAGTGAGCATAATTGATGAATAGTATATGTTCTATAATAGGGCCTAAGGTGAAAACAGGTCCTCCCCAGAGGGACGCAATGGCCTAGTGGTATTATCACGGGACTGTTAATCCAGAGACCCAGATAATGTTCTGGCGACACGTGTTCTAATCATGCCATGGCAGATGGTGGAATTTGAATTCAATAAATATTTGGAATTAAGAACCAAATGATGACCATGAATTCATTGTCGATTGTCAGGAAAAACCCATCTGATTCACTAATGTCCTTTAGGGAAGGAAACTGCCATCATTACCTGGTCTACCTACATGTGACTCCAGAGCCACAGCAATATGGGTGACTCTTAACTGCCCTCTGGGCAATTAGGGATCGGCAATAAATGCTGCCTAGCCAGCAACGTCCTCATCCCGTGAATGAATAAAGAGAAAAGAGCTGAAAGAACTGTGGATGCTGTCAATCAGGAACAAAAACAGAAGTTGCTGGAAAAGTTCAGCAGGTCTAGCAGCATCTGTGGAAAAAAAAATCAGAACTCTGAGGAAGGTTGACTGGATCTGAAATGTTAAGTCTGATTTTTTCTTCACAGATGCTGCCAGACCTGCTGAGCATTTCCAGCAACTTCTGTTTATGTCCATTGATAAATATTAGACTTCATTCATTCAGCTCACAGAATTCTGTGAATTTGAGCACGACATGATTATCTAATTAAAGACACGATTCCATTGGGCATAAGAGAGCCTGTACTAAGAACACATCTACTGAACATGGAGGAACATACTCTCAGGAAAGTAATAGGCATATGCAGAAATGCTTGAGTTGTAAATTTGCATTTGGAGTACATTGATGGCAGAACAGACAAGGCTTTGGATTATATTGGCAAAAACTCTAGGCCCAAAGGGTAGAACAATCTTGGCTAAGGGCTGAATACAAATACTGGAGAGGACATCATGAAATAATAACGCAGGCATGTCCCACATGGGGAAAGCAGTGTTTTCACATCAGAACGCTAAATCATTTTGCATACAGATGCATCGCTAGAAAGAAGTACAACCAACAGGTACAAATGGCAGCTGGAGAGACAGGTGAAGATTCTGATAAACCACTCTACAGTATACAATGGGCTGATTCAGTCAGGTTAACAGGTGATAAATTGCTTGTGATGGTTGGAGCGTGGTAGAAACAGAACATCAGATCAACGCAATATGTCAAGCAGACACTGGAGCATCATAGATCATCATGACGTTCATAGACCTGCATGAAGTGACTCAATATGGTGACTTAATAGTAAAGCCATTGAAATAAGATTGAGGGTATATGATGAAACTACATTCGTGTTGAGAGGACACTGAATACCCAGTGAAATGACATAAAGCTTCATGTTCCAGACGCTTGATGGGAAGCAAAAGCTACTCATTGCAAGACTGGGGCTTGGATTGGTAACTGTCAATGTGTCAAAAGTGATTTGCCATGTGTCATAGCACACTAAATGATTGACTGAGGGATAGATCCTTAAGAACTAGAACAATTGGTTCCATGGTCAGGATGTCTTCTCTGCAGAATATATTTTAAACAGCGTGAGAGTGTAAGACCAATATAGCATCTGCCAAGGGAAGTTTCAGTTGCTGTCAAGTGCAGGCTGAAAGATGAGATAAAAGAACTGGGAAAGAAGTGAGTAATCAAGTAAATGACAGTTCCTAAAGAATGGGTTAGCAACATAGGAGAAGTGAAACAACCCAGAAAGCCAATCCAAAGGATCAAAAAATATCTCTGAGATGATCTCTGTACTCCATGCTAACCATCAAAAGAATTTTGCCACAAGTTACAAAGATGAAAAAACTTCCTCAATGCAGAGGATGGTTGCTGAAAATTAAAGCTGGTTGATAGTAGTAAATTTCTAATGACAATTTGCATGCCCTTGAAGAGATAACCATTGGTTTGCACATGCTATTAAGCATTTCCATGGCTCCAGAGGAATATCAGCACAGCCAACATGAGACAGTTAGTGATTTTCCTGGAGTGGAAGCTATAGTAGATGATTGAATAGTTTGTGGATACGGAGACACAATGGTAGACGCCATTACTGACCACACTCAAAATCTATTGCAATTGTTAGACAGAGCTCATGTGATGAACTTGAAGTTGACCAAGAAAAAAAATTGCAATTAACAAAGCACAAAGTCAAGCATATGAATTATGTCTTTATTTGGATCCTAAAAAAGATGTGAGTTATAGTGATGTAGTGACCAACATATATAAAAATAATTTGTTGGATTTGTAATCTATTTATCAGGATTCTTGCCTACTTTGTTGTTGGAATGCGAACCATTACACCAAATCATAGCAAAGGACATGGACTGTACTGGGTCTTGGAACAAGAAGCAAGGATCACTAAAATAAAATCACTAAAAAATAGACAGCAATAGCAGTGCTGAAATACAATGATGTAAATGATGAAGTCACTCTGCAGTGTGATGTCATTGAGAAGGACTTACAGCAACCCTAATTTAGCAAAGACAACCTGTTACGTTTGCAGCCAAGACATTAACACAAACAGAAATGCTCAGACTGAGTAACAGTACCTGGCCATTGTCTTTACTCATGAATATTTTCATCACTACCTACATCGAAGAGACAAAGTGATAGTTGGGTCTGACCACAGGTCACTTCAAAGCATTTTCCGCAATATTTTGTTATCTGCTTCAAAGCATCTTCAACAAAGAATTTTACTCCGATTACAAGATATCATCTAGGTGGGGCATACAAGCCAGTGAAGCAGATCTACATTGCAGACGTACTGTTGAGGGGAGCTCTCATGATGAAGAAAGTAAGGATTGCTACAACAGAATGTGAAGTCTCCCAAACCTAATGTGAAGCACTAGTTTGTCATGCTCTGGAAGTCATTAATCCAGCAGAGACACTGAATCTGACAAATAAACACCTTACTCAAATCAAACAAACTATTTTTCAAGATGCAACTCTCCAAACTGTTGCAGGAAGTAGTGATGAAATGATGGTTCAAAAGCCTCATGGGCACACCTTTTGCGTATTGTGTATATAGAGATGAATTGACAGCTCAAGATGGCATATCGCACAAATTATCCTTAAGAAGTTGAAAGGAGAGATGCTAAAGCACATTCATGGCAATACCAAGTAATACATCAAGTCTGAGGAAAGCAGTAGATATGCTCTAACATGAGCAAGAAAATCAAGGATGACATCAGCTAATGCAATGCTTGTAGTGAGTATCAAGCTAAGCAAGCTAGAGACCCACTTATGGCACATGACATCCCAGACAGACCATGAATGGAAATGAGAATAGACTGCTTCAGTTTTGCACGAACTAATTATCTTGTCACCGTAGCCTACTGTACTGTTTTGGCTACCAGGAAATAGACCAGCTGACTTCAATGGCTACAAGTGGAATTATAGCATGCCTGAGAGCGTACTTCGACAATAATATTCATGAGTAAAGAATTTAGTCACTTCATAAACAATTGGGAAATTCAACATTGGACATCTCCATGCTGTCTCAATCAGGTGGAAAGGCTGAATCCACAACAAAAAATGCCAAAGGAATCATAAAGAAATCAAGCAAAACTAATAAAGAGCAATACATACAAGGCAATCCTTGAGTGGAGAAACTGAAGTCATAGAAACTAGTCCAGTACAAGTACTGATGTCACAGAGCATCCAACTTACACATCTAATAGCTTAAAAGCCATTGAATCCAGAAATAGTAAAGAGTGAGTGACAAAATCATGGTGAAATGGCAGGTAGTCAAATTTAATTTTGACAAAACTGTTAAACAATTGCCAGAATTGTGCATTGGAGATCCAGTCAGCGCACAAGCCTTCAATACTGTCAACAAGAGTCAGTTTAACTGGCAACCTGGTACCTATGTGCAACAGTTGTCAACTCGATTGCATGTGATGGAAATGACTGACAAAATATTCCATCACAACCACAGACACATATATAGAAGTGGAGAAGCTAATCCTCAACTGCGGGTGACTGATCAAGTAGAGGTGAACTCACTATCTGCACAGTCGGCAGATTATTCATTAATCCCAGAGGTGCACATCGTCTCAACAATGAAGATGGAACAACAGCTACTATGGCCATAAAAAAATGATGTAGGAATGACGCTCCCTGGAGAAGGAACAGCACACAGATGAGCACCAACAACAAAGTGTACATGCACCATTAAGAGATGACATGATTCAAAGTCTTAAATGTGCAATGCATGTGCAGAAACTGACAAGAATAATGACCTGCCAATGCATGTGAACAGTTGGGTACATAGTGAGTAACATGGCTAACTCAAAATGTAAATTATAATGCCTGCATTTTTATATTTCCCTCTTCTGGATGAACAGGGGAATGTTTGGAACAGAAACGTGATCATTATCAATGTGCCTCCTGGTTTTACGCAGTCATGTGATGTTCATTTGAGGCACTGACTGGGAACTGACATCTTGCAGCCAGTCTCAAAAAAGGTTACAGTGCAGCCCAGGTTGTTGTCTTGAGAGCTTGCAACTGATAAGTATCCCATATCACCTTCATAATATTCTAACTCACCAAACCTAAGTCTTCTCTCTTGTCCTGTCAGTGCCTGTCAGTGCTGAACAGAATGCTGGGGAAAGAGAACAGGTAGCACAGCAGTACTGGTGCTGGTAAAACACTGCCAGATATTTTCCAGTTAGCTTGCAATGAGTAGTCAGATGTCCAAACTGCATCAATGCACAAGTCTTATTTGAGGTAAATGGGTACTGATAATGTCACACCAGCTGTTATTCTCTAAAATCAGGTACATGACCAGTGTCACTCCTCACCTTAAAGTTGTGTGTTCAGTGGTATAAGTGGCTTTTCATTATTTTTTTTTTTGCTCTACTTATTTGCATTTCTTTAAATCAATTGGTTTACATATGTTTTTCAGTCTGATTTTGCCTCTTTAATATTTAAATTTTAAACTATGGTGAGAACTGTTTCACTACCATTTACAGCAGACCCTTCTGGCAGGGCAGAGTCTCCTTTTGGAATCCCTTGTTCTCTCTGAGAATGCAAGTACATGTGGGAATTTCAAAGAATTCATCAGAGGTTGCTCTGCTTAATTTTAGGACAAGGAATACAGATCCACTATTACATATATGGACTGATCTATATGTCCTTCCAACACTCTTAAAGCATGTAGAGAAGGTGTACTTGATGAGGGAGACTTTTCTGCAGATTGACTTTATACCCTTAAAATACCAAGCTCTTGTGTCAGCAGCAAAGCCACAGTGAGAGGTTAGAAGTTTAAAAACACATGCGCATTGACAGATGTGTGCAATCTGTGCTCCAACCTGGGTATCAATATATGGCTCTACACCATGCAGTTAGGCTATTTTAAAATGAACTTGAGATATAATGTTCTTGGCATCTTGAAATTTCTTTTATGAAATATGGGTGTGTTTGAGATGCAAGGATATAAGGTTATGTGAGAGGTTGACATTACTGTTGTGGGCTGGTGGGAAAGGCAACATTTTTTAGCAAAGCAATGCATATGTCCCGCATGAAATACAACGTTAGGTTAGCTAACAAAACAATGTCACACCCCTTCCAATGTGCAGTATTTTTCTGCGCTCATTGCCAGATTTTACAGGTAGTGTTTACTCACTTCCTGCAACTGTAAGTTGATTTGAATTTCTCTCAAATGGGGTATCAGTTGCTGTGTTTATTTCAGTGATGCTTCTTCCTTAACCAATGTCAATAATTCTGAAAGTAGTGGACAATTCATTTTGGAGCTTTGTAAAAGCTACACACTAATATAAAATATAAAAGCTCGGTAATCAGGAGGTGTCCTTGCCCCTTGTTTGACCTGATGCTATGAGACTTCCTGAGGTCCACAGTCAATGCTGAGGACTCTTAGGACCACTCCCTCCTGACTGTATACCACTGTGCCACCAACTTTGCTGGGCATCTCCTGGACGTGGGATAAGACATGTCCAGGGATGGTGATGGTGGTGTTTGGGACATTGTCCGTGAGGTATAATTCTGTGAATATGAACTATTTCAGGCTGTTACATGACTAGTGTTTGGGACAGTTCACCCAACATTGGCATTAGACCCCAGATATTGTAAGGACAACTTTGCAGGGTTTACAGGGCTGTGTTTGCCATTGCTTTTTCCTGCACCTTAGTCAATGCTAGGAGATCCATTGGTTTAATTCCGTTTTTCCGTTCCAGACATTGATGTAACTGAATGTCTTGCTAGGCCATTTCAGAGGGCAGCTAAGAGTCTTGGAGTCGTAGAATCAAAGAGTCATACAGCACAGGAACAGACCATTCTGTCCAATCAGTCCATTATGAACATAATCCCAAGTTACTTGTCCTACCTGCCTACTCCTGGCCCATATCCCTCCAAACTCTTCCTATTCCTGTACATATCCAAATGTCTTTTAAACACTATAATTGTACCCATATCCACCAGTTCCTCAGGAAGTTCATTCCACATGTGAACCACCCTCTGTGTAAAAAAATTGCCCCCATGTCTTTTTTAAACATCTCTCCTCTCACCTTAAAAATGTGTCTCCAGTTTTGAAATCCCCCATCCTAAGGAAAAGATAAATACCAATAACTCTATCTATATCTCTCATTATTTTATAAACTTCTATCAGGTCACCTCTCAACCTCCTACACTCCAGTGAAAAAAGTCCCAGCCCATTCAGCCTTTGTCCACAACTCAAACCTTCCAAACCCAGCAACACCCTGGTAAATCTCCTCTGATCCCTCTCTAGCTTGATAATATCCTTCCTATAACTGGGCAACCAGAACTAGACACAGTATTCCAGAAGAGGCCTCACCAATGTACAACCCTAACATAACATCCCAACTCCTATACTCAAAGGACTGAGCAATGAAGACGAGCATACCTGTTGCAAAGTTAGGTACAGTACTTGTGGATTGAGAGGTAGCAAGTTAGAATTTGGTGTTTATAAAATGCAAGGGGAGAAAGTGTTGCATGGTCTCTTTAAAAGATGATGTGCTTTTTCAATGTTTAGAGATTCAAAAAAAGGATGTCAGTGGGCAGCAGCTTGTGGGTTTGCAGGTGCACAGAAAGCACCTGAATTAAAACATTTGTATCAAAAGGCCACACAGTTAGCAGGCCAAGAAACAGTTTTGTTTATTGACCAAGACAGCACGTTTTGAATTTAGCCAATCAATTTGAACCAGGCACTTAGATACCAAAAAACAATTAAATTTAAATCTAATGGTTTTGACAGCATAGGACCACTCATAGTGTAAGAAACTGATATGTCATCAAGAGTATAAAAGAAGAGGCTAGTTGGACAAAGGGCAGAGAACAAACTGCCATCTGCCAGAGTTATCAGCTCTCAGCTCTCAAGAGAGAATCATTGGCTCTCACAGGCTCCCCTATGTCTTAGGGAAAGCATTATCTGAAAACAAAGGTATCAATGGCACAAGTAGTTAATATACCCGACAAAAGAATCGATGGAGATGGCTTTCCTGACAGAGCATTAATTGGAGAAGGCACAGAACATTCCAGAAGACATGAAATCTGGCTGTAATTTCGAGTAATTAAATCCTATTTTTAAAAAGTTTTATTTTATGTAAGTGGGACTTGTATTTATTGGAAAAGCATTCCTTTAAAATCTTGTTTTATTTGGGAATAGTTAGTACCTAGAGGGGTTTATTCAGTTTGTCAATAGTTTAGTTAATTTGTTCACTGTTAGAATTAAATAAATAAATTGTTGATTGTAAAGTGAGTGTCAGGGATTTATTTTGTTTGGCCACTAAACGTTGCTAAAAGGCAGGTTATACCACTTTTCACACTCCCTTTACAGGTTATAGGGTGAAGTTCTTGTCTTTGGGTGCTTTGGTGTCAGTTCTCAGAAGTGGGGTTAACCTTCACTTTATAACATGCCAAATGCCTTTTTAACCACCCTGCCTATATGCGACGCAAACTTTAAAGAATTATGTACCTGCACCCCTAGGTCTCTCTGTTCTACAACACTACCCAAGTCCCTACTGTTAAGTGTATATGCCCTACGTTTGTTTGTTGTACCAAAATGCAATACCCCGCATTTATCCAGAATGAACTCCATCTGCTATTTTTCAGCCCATTGACCCAGTTGATCAAGATTTCTTAGTAATCTTAGAAAACCTTCTTCACTCTCTACTATACCACCAATTTTGGTGTCATCCACAAACTTACTAACCATACATTCTATACTCTCATCCAAATCATTTATATAAATGACAAACAAAAGAGGACCCAGATCCAATCCCTGTGGAACACTGCTGGTCACAGGCCTCCAGTCCGATAAACAACCCTCCACCATTACTCTGTGCCTCTGAAAGTTTGCACAGGGATATAGATAGTTTAAGTGAGTAGGCGAAGGTCTGGCAGATGGAATTCGATGTTGATAAATGTGAAGTCATCCATTTTGGGGGGAATAACAGTAAAAGGGACTATTACTTGAACGATAAAAAGTTGCACCATGCTAATGTGCAGAGCGACCTGGGTGTCCTTCCGTATGAATTGCAGTAGGTTGGTTTGCAGGTACAACAGGTAATAAAGAAGGCAAATGGAATTCCTAGAGGGATTGAATTTAAAAGCAGGGAGGTTATGCTGCAGCCATATAGGGTGCTGGTGAGGCCATACCTGCAGTATTGTGTGCAGTTTCAGTCTCCTTATTTGAGAAAGGATCCACTGACACTGGACGGGGTGCAGAGGAGATTCACTAGGTTGATTCCAGAGTTAAGAGGGTTGGCTTATGAGGAAAGGCTGAATAGACTGGGATTATATTCATTGAAATTTAGAAGAATGAGGGGTGATCTTGTAGAAACATGTAAAATTATGAAGGGGATAGATAAGATAGAAGCAGGGAGGTTGTTTCTACTGGCGGGTGAAAGTAGAACAAAAGGGCATAGCTTCAAAATTAGGGGACCAGATTTAGAACTGAATTGAGGAGGAACTTCTTCACCCAAAGAGTTGTGAATCTGTGGAATTCCCTGCTTGTTGAAATAGCTGAGGCTTCCTCGTTGAATGTTTTTAAAGCTAAGGTAGATAATTTTTGAACAGTAAAGGAATTAAGGGTTATGGTGAGAGGGTGGGTAAGTGGAACTGAGGCCATGGAAAGATCAGCCATGGTCTTATTGAGTGGCGGAGCAAGCTCAAGGGCCAAATGGCCTACTCCTGCTCCTGGTTCTTATGTTCTTAAGTATGTTCTCTCTGTCTCCTGCTGTTAAGCCAATTATGTATCCAATTGGCAAGCTCACCCCGAATCCCATGTGACCTAACTTTACTAATTAGTCTACCATGTGGAACCTTGTCAAAGGCTTTACTAAAATCCAAATAAACAACGTCTACTGCTCTGCCATCATCAACCTTTTTGGTAACTTCCTCAAAAAACGCAATCAAATTTGTGAGATATAATTTTCCTCGCACAAAACCACACTGACTATCCCTAATCAATTTTTGCACCTCTAAATGTCCATAAATCCTATCTTTTATAATCACCTCCAACAATTTACCCACAACTGAAGTCAGGTTCACAGATCTATAGTTCCCCGGTTTCTCCTTACAACCTTTCTTAAAAAAAGGTACAACATTAACCACCCTCCAGTCATCAGGCACCTCACCCATAGTTATAGATGATGCAAATATTTCTGCAAGGGATTTCATAATTTCCTCCCTTACTTCCCACAACATTCTGAGATATATTAAATCAGGTCCCGGAGATTCATCCAACCATATATTCTCTAAGACCTCTTGAACTTCCTCTTTTGTAATGCAAACTGGTTTTAAAACATCAATGTTTATTTCTTTACATTGTCTAGACTCAATTTCTTTCTCCACAGTAAAAACTGACGTGAAATATTCATTCAGTATCTCTCCCATCTCCTGGGGTTCAACAGAAAGACGACCTCCTTGATCTTTAAGAGGCCCAGACATCTCTCTAGTTACTCTCTTGCTCTTAACGTATTTGTAGAATCTCCTTGGATTATCCTTAACCTTATCTGCCAATGCTATCTCATATCTCCTCTTTGCCTTCCTGATTTCTCTCTTAAGAATACCCCTACATTCTTTATATTGATGAAGAAATTCACTTGAATTAGGTTGTCTATATTATTTAAAAAATTATTTTTTATTCTTGACTAGAACCTCAATATCTTTATTCATCCATTGTTCCTTAATCTTACCAGCCTTACTCTTCACTCTAACAGGAACAAAATGCCTCTGAAATCTCATGCTTGAATGCCTCCCACTTGTCAGACATCCTTTTACCTGCAAACAGTCCACACCAATCAACTTTTGAAAGTTCTTGTTTCATACCATTAAAATTTGCCTTACTCTAATTAAAATCTTTAACTTTTATGGAAGGCTTATCCTTTTCTATTATCATGAGACTCAAAGTGTTCCCCACTTTTACTTCAGTCACCTGCCCTGCCTTAATGTCCAAAAGAAGGTCTAGTTTGCTCCTTTTCTAATAGGAGTATCCACATATTGATAGAGAAAATTTTCTTGAGCACATTTGACAAATTCTTTGTCATCCAAACTTTTAACACTATGGTAGCCAGAGGCAATGTTTGGAAAATTAAAAGCCCCATGATTACAAACTTATTAAGCTTACATATATCTGAGATCTTCCAAAATATATGTTTCTCAATTTCTGTCTTACAAATGAGGGGCCCATAGTACAATCCCCTCAAAGCGATCTTTCCTTTCTTATTTGTAATTTCTACCCATATATTTTCACTAGATGCCTTTTCAGAAATATCTTCTCTAGTTACAGCAGTAATGTATCCCTTAATCAAAAACGTCACCCACTCCTTTCTTGCCTCCTTTTCCATCCTTCCTACAGCATCCAAAACCTGGAAAGTTGAGTTGCTAGTCTTGTCTATCTCTTAGTCAAGTTTCTGAATAGCTATGACGTCCCAATCCTGTTCTTAAACATGCCCTGAATTCATCAGCCTTACCTGTAATACACCTTGCATTGAAACAAATGCAACTTAGTTCTTCAGAGTTACTACATACTCTGACACTCTCTTGACTTTAGTTTCTAATCGACATGGTCTCCTCACATTCAGAACCTTCCCCATCAATCCTTCCAATTACACTGCCACTTAGGAGTCCTCCACTCACCTTCTCTATCATAATAAAATCTCCCTTAACAGAATGAGCAAATCTTCCTGCTACGATATTGGACCCTTTCCAGTTTAGGTTAGACACATCCTTTTTGACCAGGTCTTTTCTATTCCAAAAGATATTCCAATCATTCAAAAACCTAAACCCCTGAACAATATACCTGCTCTTCAGCCATTGATTTATCTCCATTAACCTTTTGTTCCTTCCCTTTCTTCAGTTTGGCATTTGGAGTAAACCAGAAATTACTACTTTTAGGGTTTTTTTTAAATCTTCCACCTAAGCTCTTAAACTCACTCTGTATTACTTCAATATTTTCCCTAAAAATGTCATTCCTACCAATGTGTACAATAATTTCTGGCTTCTCAATTTCACCTTTAACATTATATTTGAAAAAAACTGAGTATCTTTTTGTTAGAGGGATAGCCACCAGAGACTTTTGAACTACCTTCTTAACTTCTCGACAGTCACCCATCTATCTGACTGATCCTGCTGGTTAATAACTTTTCTAAATCTACTAGCCATCTCACTCTGGACCTCATATATGGCCTTAATAACATTATGCCTAAAAAATATGTTTCAATAACACCTTATATATAAAATAAACTACCTTTCATTACCTACAGAAAATAATGTTAAAATGGAAAAAAACTTAAAAGAAATATATATATATAAAACATACAAAAATTAAATAAAACCAACCACTTAGATGATTATCTAAATAAAATGATTCCTCTTCAATAAATTCCTCAAAGAAAAGAAATCTTATCCAGAGCTGACCCCATGTAGGACTGTCTGGAAAATAAAACACAACTCCTTACTTAAAAAAAAACTACTTGGATTTTTTCAAAATAAAAACTTTTGCAGTTGTTAAAAAAAACCCTCTAAAATACATATAGACTTTTTAAATTTTGGAATTAAGAATAAACGAAACCTTAGCCATTCACTGTACACCCTTAAATAAACCGTTGAAAAAGAAGTCTGTTTGAAAAAAAATCACAATTTTTTTGTTTTTTTTGTTTTTTTGAATGTTAATAAAACAGAATGGAAAAAAAATTTATATTGTTAAATTATAATGACTACAATAACTAAAAAATATCTGTAATAAATCTTTGACTCAGCCTGCAATCTCAGGAGCAGCTGAAAGATCCACATTGCTCCAGAGTCAACCACATTGCTGTGGATCTGAAGTCACATTTAGGCTAGACCAGATAAGGATGGCAGCTTTACTTCCCAAAACGACATTAGTGAACTAGATAGGTTTTTGCAACAATCAGTAAAGGTTACACGGTTGTTATTAGACTTGCTTTTATTTGCAGATTTCTATTGAATTGAAATTTCACTGTCTGCTGTGGTGGCATTTGAAGCCATGACCCCACAACATTTAGCCTATGTCTCTGGATTAGTAAAGCAGTATATTACTATGCCAGTACCTCCCCATGTTTGAATGTACCTGATTATATTTGCATAGCTGATGATATCATAGTCATGGGTAAAATAAAGGCAAAGAATTACCATAACCTTCATAGCACCTTGACATCAGCACAAGGACTGTATTTTTTCAACACAAAGTGTCGGGTCAACATCAGCCAGATAAACCTTTCTGGGTCCATTCATTTGCCTAAGAAATAAATGCTGATCCCAAAAGATGAGTGTTGCCTTAGATTGTCACATTTTTTTCACTTAACATTCCCAACTTTGTGGACAAAGTGACACTGCTAAGAGATTTGCTGATAAACTGTAGGTTTGACATGACAATCACCAACATGTTTCCAATTCTCTTAAGCAGGTCATGTCAGCAAAATCTTGCCTACTGTAAAACTATAATGTAGGAAAAGTGTCAAGTCCCAAAGTGTATTCATTACAAAATGGTCTAAGTGTGTGTCTTTTGCAAATGTAAAACCTATTGCTTTTATTTCAAAAATACTGTCATCTTTGTAAGCCAATTACTCTGATATTGAGCGCAAGACATTAGCTCTTGTTTTTGGTATCATGTGGTTTCACACATACTTATGTGTAAGAAATTCGAAGTTGAAGCAGATCATAAACCACAGGAAATGATCTGCCACAAACAGCTAAGGTGTGCATTGTTGTGGTTACAGCATTTACTTGAAAAGGTCTAAGGATATGACTTTGAAGTAAGATATAAACTAGGTACTGGGATATTTATGGCTGACATGCTGACCAGATTATCTAACACAACTGCCAAAATATTAGTTTTGATCTACACATTGGTGTTCCTAACTATGCAATCGAACAAGTTCTCAAGGTTGATACGTTACACTTTTTCAGAGCCACTGTGAACAACTGCAATCAGCAATGGCCAAAATGAGTGTGGCAAAAAAGAGTTGTAAGAGGTCATTGTTCAGGAATAGTCTAACTGTATTAAAGAAGTACTTTAGAAAATTTGTTAATTTTGGCCATACAGAGACAAACTTGGTATGTCACAAGACGGCAATTCAAGGACAAACAAATCTTGACACCTTACACCATATTGCAGCAGAAATATGTGGGGTATTGAATGCACAAGATGGCTAGCATGTGAGAATGTGTTATGGCCAGGGATGAATTAGGATATTCACTGATCTGTGAATGCACGTAGGGCATGACTAATGTACCATCCCCAATAGCAAAAGAAGGCATGTGATGCTCCACCCACATCCAGCAAGATACCTATTCACATTGCACAGGGAAAATTACATCCTTGTGATGGGTTACTTTCTCATTGTTCAACAACTTAACACAAGTGCCACCATTGCTGACGTGGATTCTATGATTCCATGAGCACAATTTTCAGTTTATTCGTTAACTAGAACAGATAGTGTCTGACAATGGACTGCACTGCACTTGCCAATTGTTTCAAAGTATGTGTACTCAGTGGAGAGTGACCCATATCTCATCGTCATCTTATGATCCATGGTCAAACGGTCTAGCAGAACAGACGGTATGTTCTATCAAATAAATGGTCATTGGGTGTTTATCAACAAAGCATAATTTTCACGTTGCATTGTTGCATTTTTAAGCAACAGCAATGCAGAAAGGAATATCATCCCTAGCCCAACTTACAATTGGAAGGAAAGTACTAACAACTTTGTCCAGCAACCCACTGTCTCACTGTTCTGACAGAGAGGACATTCTCCTTCAAAGACTGAGGAGAATGAATGAAATACACAACCAATTAGCAGGTGGAGAACTACTGAAATTGCAAAATATGCAGAGTGTGCAAATCTGGAATCTAAATATAATTAATTGGATTCCAGCATTTCTGAAATACATAACCAGTCCAGATAAATTAAGTTATTCCTGATCACTGTGCTACATTGTAAAGGAACAGAAGCCAACTCAGGCCAATGTTCAGGGCACCAATCATGCAGAAAGACAGCGAGGAAAATACTCCAATGATAATTATGCTGTGATATTGAATGACAACAACCAGCAGCAAGATGACTAAGTTGTTAAACAAGTGCAACAGAGAACAACATGTACCTCTCCAGATGGGTATGCAATCACTAGACCAATGTGACCTAATAAACTTCCAAAGCATTACATCAAATTTGAAATATTAGTCTTGTAAACACTTTATTATCTGTTTGTACAATTATTAAATTGACAAAAGTGCCTATTTATAACTATATCTGTTTGGTACAAGTTTTTATCTTTGGAAACAGGAGAATGTTGTATTATGTCTCATGGTCAGTATATCAATATAGCTTTAACAAAATATATTCATGATATCATTACTGTATCCAAACATGCAAACTGTGGATATAAAGATCTCATACTCCATTTTACCATGAATTCATAGTGCACAGGGAAGAATACATCCTCGTGGTAGATTACTTTCCCAACTTTGACAACTTAACAATAGAAATGCCACCATTTCTGACATGATTGATTACTCCATCGATTATTTTAAGAATCACATGCTATGGAAAGCATGCTGCTCTGCGTAACATAATAGTTTAATATTAGCCCAGACACTGCTATGCCTGTGAATGTAATGTTTGTTTGTAATAATTAACTTTATAAATGTCTGTTGGATTCTTCAATACCATGATATCCATGTGCAGATGTTTATACTGTACAAGGTACCATTAGCATTGCCACAACAGATAAAATCACATCACTTGTTTCCTGGACAGGGCTAAAGCTGTAGTGGCACCTATAAATTAGGCATAGTCTATTTATTATGGTGTTTGTTGGTTTTGCTCCAGCAATGTGACAAAAGTACTATTGCATCAAGAGCAGAAAATTATACCTCTGTATGGGAATCCTGATTGCTTCTAAATAGTTGACTTTTGTGTATTGATGTAAGTTAGTTCCGCATGTTTAGAACTGTCATGAGAATAGAAATGTGCTAATAGCACTTAACTTCCAGGGTCAATCTATCTGAGCAATGTTTCACAGCTCCAGGTGCATTTTGAGCAGTTACATGGAGCACGCTGATAGTGGGAGTGGAAAATATGTGCACTTGTGAGGCTTAAAGGGACAGGGACAATTAAAGGGCAGCAGGAGAAGGTAGGGAACAAAAATTATCCGACCCTTTGGAAAAGCTCAAGAAGGTAACTTGGTAACATTGGTAACTTTTGATGTGGGCTAAGAATAACAAGTAGAAATGAAGGGAAAAGAATGTACAGTGAAGATTTTGCAGTCCATCACCCAACATTCTATTTGATGGGCTGCTGAAGTGGGAGTGTCTGTGTATGATCTAGTTGCAAGAAGGATGTTCTTTATTGTCACTGCTTCCGTTGGATTAGCATATAAACACGTGCAGAGGAGATGGAGTCAGATTTAAGGGTCCTGTTGACTGGCCCCTACTGAACTCCCTGTAAACTCAAGACTGGGTGGCCAAATTTCGTCCAAACTTCATCTGCAAGTTCACTGATGACACCACCACTGTAGGCTGGATATCAAACAATGACATGACAGAATACTGGAAAGGGACAGAATGCTTGGTGATGTGGTGTAAAGATAACAATCTCTCCCTCAATGCCAACAAAACTAAAGAGCTCATCATTGACTTCAGGAAGCAAGGAGCAGGCCATGCCGCTATCTGCATCAATAGAGCTGAGGTGGAGATAGTCGAAAGCATCAAATTCGTAGGAGTCGCAGTCACCAAAAATCTGACCTGGACCACCCACGTTGATGCGATGATCAAGAAGGCACAACAATGCCTTTTCTTCCTCAGGAGGCTAAGGAAATTTGGCATATGCATAAGGACTCTCACCAACTTTTATAGATGCACCATAGAAAGCATTCTATCTGAATTCATCATGGCTTGGTGTGACAACTGCTCTGCTCAGGACCATAAGAAACTACAGAAAGTTGAGAACACAGCCCAGACCATCGCGCAAGCCAACCTTCTATCCATTGATTCCATCTATACTTCTCACTGCCTCAGAAAGGCAGCCAACATCATCAAACACCCCTCCCACCCCGGTGATATTCTCTTCCAACTTCTTCTGTCAGGCAGAAGATACAAAAGGTTAAACACATGTACCAACAGATTCAAGAACAGTTTCTTACCTGCTGTTTTTAGACTTCTGAATGGACTTCTCAGATTTCAAAGCTAATGTTGATCTTGCTTTTTGTGCACCTTCTTTGCAGTCGTAACTTTGTATTCGTCACTCTGTTCTATCACGCTATGATATTTGTATGGTAAGATCTGCCCGTATTGCATGCAAGACAAAACATTTCACTGTACAATAATAAAGTGGCAATAATAAATCAAATCAAATCAAAAGGTATGATTACCATTTTTGACAGCACTGTTGGCAAATTAACAGTGGCTATCGCTGCTATAGAAAATCAAGGCACATGGGTAGTGGGGTAAAGTGATATTGAGGCATGAGCACCAGCATGGTCATATTGAATGTTAAACCAGCATTGAGGGATTATATGATTTAATCCTGCTCTTATTTCTTATGTTCAATAAATGGCAATACATTGTATCTTTCTCTCGGCAACCTAACTGGAACTTGTAGAGAAAATACACTTTGTTCTTCATCGGGGAGGTGTGATAATATCTATAATTATGTTTGGTGACATTTTAGACATTCATCCATACTGACTATTGATGAGGATGGCCAAATCACTTCCATGCAATGACACGAAAGGCTTGATGCACTCTTGATTACAGTGCTTCTGTGGATCAAATCAGCATGCTGGTTTTTCAGGATGTCATATTTCCTTTCTCTACCGTCAGATTTACTGTCACAACTTGCCTTGAGAATTCGAATCCTCCTCTTGCATGAATGCTTTGCCAACATGAGGTATGTGCACTTCTGTTTATAGATGTTTCTGTGTGCAAGTGGCACAGATCTCTAATGCTCAGCATTCATCTATGGGTCATTGTCAACTTCTTACAAAAGGTTCTGATGCAAGATTCTTGAAACTTAAGTGATATAATAAAAACAAACAAGAATAATAACCGATGTAGAAAAGGCCTAAAAGTTATAAATTGAATCTTGCTCCATTCCTCTTTAAAATTATTTCCATGTACCTCTAAACTTAACTATCTCAATGCACTCCTGGCAGATCATCCACATTTGACCCTCCAACACTTTCCAAAACTCTGCTGCTCATGTTTTAAGTTGAACCAGGTCCCATTCACCTCGCACCCCCTAAACTTGCTGATATATATTGACTCCCGACTGAGCAATGTTTACATTTTAAAACACTCACTCTTGATTGCAAGACCATGCCCACAGCTGCCCAGACCTTAAGCTCTGGGAATCCCTCCACATTTCTACCCCTACTTTACATCTCTCTTTTAAAATCTCCTCAAAACCTATTTCGTTGAGCAAGCTTTTGCTCAACTGACCTGTATCTCCTTATGTGCCTCAATGTCATATATAGTTTTATAATGCTGCTGTGAAATGCCTTGGATGTTTAAGTTAAAGGTGCTAAATAAGTACAAGTTGTTGTGGATGTTACAACTCAGCATCCAGCTATTCTAGATGTCTTTGATATCTGAGTGAAGAACATTGTGTGTAAGACGTCCTGCAACATTGGGAAGCCTTTATTCCAATGTTCAAATAAATCTCTTGTACAGCTGTGGAGCTTCTTGCTACGATTTCTTTGCTAGCAATGGAAGCACAAATCTAATTGAGATAAAAACCACTTTTCTACCAGTGCTACACAGATTTTTTGAGGAATTTCACTCACCTGCCAACTGTTCAATTTGTATGCCAGATTTGTTGATACTTCTGACTGTAAATTTATAATATAATATTTAGGATCTATTCAATGCAATCATTAAACACAATCAGAAGGTAGCCATTTATCCTCTTGTGTAATGTGAATGAATGGGAGAGGGAAATCAAAGAGGAAGGCTTTTCTCAGGCTACCCACCACTGCTTCCCTCTGGAAGTTCCATTGCATGCACTGTATGTCTAGCAATGATTTTCCCTAAATATTGAATGACTACAATGACATTGTACAGTGCATTTTCATTGTTTATGTCTGCGCACTTCAGGGTACAAGCAACTTAATACATCCTGGCAGCTAAGTTGCTATGATTTTCTGGCACTGGTGAGCCGTCGGTGGAGGGTGGGGGTTGCAAGTGGATATAAAGTAAAATTTGAAGGCATTTCTTGCAGCACAACCAATTGCACAACAAATGATTGCAATCAGCAAAGTGGGAAAAATCCGCTTTGAAATAAAATGTTCCATTTCTTCTACATATTTAAGTTATATTCAGGTGTGGCAGAAAATTCCCATGCTCCCCAGATCATCACCAACATAACCACACAGATTCCAACCCCACAAAAAACCCAAGGTGTGCAATCCAGCGGTAAATGCCATTTTAGTCCACACAAGTCATTTGAGTGAGCCAGACGCTGAGAAAGTGCTTGAGGACACGACTCAGACAGATTGCCATTTCAACAAAGAGGAGAGTCTGCCTAATACAGTCTGCCTAAAAACTCAAACAATATGTATTACTGGCAAGATCAAAAATACAAAAGCAACTTAAATGACAGTAATGTAAGTAACCTTCGGTAATGTGATATCATGTTCAAAAGAGGTTCTGCAATATAGACAGCTCTGATGTTATAGAAATTGTCCTGTGTATGTTGTTGGTGGTTGATACATCAGCCAGTTCCACTTTAAAACAATTATACATATGCAAACTTGTAATGTTTGTGTGTAGTCAGATATTGGTTCTTTCCTCAGTGGCTGGGAAAGGTCGATGAGGCCAACAATCTGTAAATGCAATGTAAATGCATCATTATTAGATTACAGAATTCACTATATTCTCCCATAAAGTGATTTCCTGTGATAAACCTCAAATGAGATGGAAACAATCGATCTGGGACATGTTTAACTCTATAAGGATGTGATTGCTCTCAAGAGGGTACAGTGGAGATTCATCAGGATGTTACCTGAACTGGAATATTTCAGCCATGAAGAGAGACTAAGTAGGCTGGGGCTAATTTCCTTAAGGCAGAGGAGGCTGACTGTGGACCTAATTGAGATGTACAAAATGGTTAGTTGCACAGATAGAAACTTTTCCACTTAGTAGAGGGGTCAATAATAAAAGGCATACATTTAAGGTAGTGGGCAGAATGTTTAGAAGGTATTGAAGGAAGAACGTTTTACCCAGAGGGTGTTGGGTACCTGGAACTCACTGCCTGAAAGGTTGTTCAGGGCAGGAACCATCGCAACATTCAAGAAGTATTTAGGTGATAATTTGATACACGACTACAGCCAAGTGCTGGAAA
Organism: Ginglymostoma cirratum; assembly: GCA_024137785.1. Taxonomy (NCBI): domain Eukaryota; kingdom Metazoa; phylum Chordata; class Chondrichthyes; order Orectolobiformes; family Ginglymostomatidae; genus Ginglymostoma; species Ginglymostoma cirratum. The sequence continues at coordinate 20,710,988 of JAHRHZ010000021.1, read as the reverse complement.
ATGGCATTAGAGTAGATTGCTGCTTGATGGCCATTGCAGACATGATGGGCCACAGGACCTCATTCCAGGCTGCATGTCCACCAGATAAGTCTACAGGTAAGCTAGCAGAGTGATAATTGAAGCGAAAATAACAATAGTAGGAAAAAAAAGTCATGATTACGTGTATAGAGCCTTGAACTTCAGGGTCAACTCAGTCTATTTATTCTCATTGGTAGAGGTTGATTTTGTAACTGGCTGGATTATTCTTGATCCTCAAAATAGACCTTCCAATTGGAACATAAAGTTTTGGCTAAAGTCTGGAGCAGGAGGTGTGGTCAAAGTGTTTTATCCACTCTCAGCCAATTGCTGCAAAATAAAATTTCAGTACCACCAGATCCAACAAGTATTTGACTTGATACCAGAAACAAATACTATTTAGGGAAAATCAGGCACTGTCTTGGATGCTCAGAAGCAACTGGTTGTCACAAATTTTTAAATTTGTTGTTTGAAAAAAAGATAGCAATAAAGTAAAATAGTGTTACTCAGTGATGGCCCTTTTGCCTCTCAGTCAGAAATAGGATTCAAACTCTACTTCAACAGACTAGAGCTGACAAAATCCAGGTTGATATTGCAGGGCAGCACTGAGGGAGTATTGTATTTTTGGAGGTGTCATTTTACAAATTAAGTGCTAAACTGAGCACCATCCGCCCTCTCAGGTGGACGTAAGAGGGGACCCTTGGCCAATTTACCCCTCAACCAACAACGTGCAAAAAATTGGCTGTAGTATTTCCTGACATTAAAACAGACAGCACTTCATGGTCTGGGAAATGCTTTGGGAAGTCCTGAAAGATGCTCTATAAACGAGAATCTTTCCCTTTTCTGTAGGAGGTATGTTAAAAATACAAATGATTACTCAGAAATGAAAGTGAGTCATGAGGCCAACATAAACAGGCACAAAAGTTCTTCGTTGGAGGCGTAATGTTTCTGTTTCTCATCAGGTCTGCTGGTAACAGTTCTGTTTGTTTTGAAAAACAAACATTGTAGCCAAGCCATCGCTTTCAATTTTTTAATGAACTTAGTCGCAAACTAATGTGCTGATCAAAAGGCTTCGAATAAATTAATGTGTCATCTTCTCGAGTTCTAAACTTCTAGCAATACTCCAGGCTAAAACAAGTCACTATTCTGCTGCCATGCACTTTGCTTTCCAACACTTGATACCTTGTCTATTTTTGCGCATGGCAATGAAAAGAACGTCAAAATATTGCCGATAGCATAACAGCCCTGCTGTTGAAAATTTCAGTGTGACTGGCCAGCAATTTGAGAAATTGTCATTTTGTACATTTCCTGCCTTGTCTACACTTGTCAGGAAGCTACTGCAGCACTTGGAGCTGGTAATGCGCATGTATAGAGTGCTTCTACTGTGCAGTAACCTTGATCTGCTTGTTAATTCATGGATTACTGCTTGTTAAAGGAGAGCTCACAAAATTCCAAACTTCACAAACCACATGTGCGATGTGTTAATTTCACCTCGTATAAAATGAATGCAACAGCTGAGGCAGGTTCTTGCATATCAGGAGTGGGTAGTCTGTGCGCGAAGGAAATTCACTACTCCAATGCTTTCAGTGCTCTCCTATCCACATACATGGCGCAGATCTTCCGGTCTCTGGATAGTGGACAGATGCCCTACATGATCCCTCGGAAGTCTCGCAGCGCTGACGATATAATAACTGCCTGCGCTCATACTTCTGATAGGCAATTACCCGGTGTCTGGAACCAACGGTTCACTCTAAGCCATGCAACTGAACACCGTAGGAAGGCATTGCCTTCTGAAACAAAACCAGGGATTGCTCGATAAACTTAGCAGGTCTGGTATCATCTGTGGAGAGAGAAACAAGAGTTAACATTTTGAGTCCAGTTACTCTTCTTCAGAAACTTTAATTCTGCTTTCTTTCTCAATAGATGCTGCCAGGCCTGCTGCGTTCCTCCAGTACTTTGTTTTTGTTTCAGATTTCCAACATCTGCAGTTCTTCATTTTACGTTGGCATTGACTTTTGGTTTCGGAAGTGAATACACCTCAGAGGTTTGGGCAGCAGCAGGAAAAGTAAGAAGGAATCTGGTCTGGTACCTTCCAGAAAAGCTCTCAACTCAGTGTTTGAATTGGGCACTTCACAGGCTTCCAATATACTTTTCTTAATAGTAACCCAGGAAAAGTTAAAGGGATTGAGAAAATGTGCTTTAACTCTTGGGCAACTATACTAGTGACATCCAACCCCCCTCACTCAGACAGACCCCTCCAACAATACAGACACTTACCTGACACTCAATTCCCCTCGATAAAACCTACCATGGCAGATGGTGAAATTTGACTTGAATAAAAGAAAATGGCACAATGGTAACAGTGCAGCCGTTGTTGGTTATCTTAAAAAGTCATCTAGTTCACAAATGTCATTTAGGAAGGAAATCTGCCATATTTACATGGTCTAACTTACGTGTGACTCCAGATACACAGCAATGTCATTATTCTTAACTTCCCTCTGGGCCATTAAAAATCAACAATAAATGCTGGCTTAGCCAATGATGCCCACATCCCGCAAATGCATAAAAAATGACTCCACTTACTTCACCTGGAACCCTGAGCATCCCCCCAACACCTGAATTCCTGACACACCCTGCCCTATCACCCACTTACCTGCCACCTGTATCCCCTTACCCACCTTAGACTCTATGCCCTCACCTACCTTCCAGTCTACCTCCTCATTCACCTGCCATGCTATATTCCTACCAATGTGCCACCCCACCCTCCTTAACTCTCCTCTCACTTGGCACCCAAACCCCTTATCCAATTGGGACCCAACCCCCTCATCCACCTGACATCCTACCCCTCAGCCACCACCTGCTACATGTTTCCCTAATGAACTTGTCACAGCACACACGCACATACTTATTTTACACACTTACCTTCTTTCCCTATTGAAGTAATTTGGTCCTTTAAACCCTGGAATATGGCAATTACTGCTAGTGTGTCTTGATCTCCAGGGCTGATCATATGTTGGGAGGCTCCCAGATCAGATACATTCCCCATTTCTGAAGAGTCCCAGATCGAATATTCAGAGCAGAAACATGAATGTTAGAAGGAATAGAGTGCTGTGCTTATGGACAGGGACATACCAAGGTTACCCAACATGGCTTCACAATGTTTTAAACTAATCCTATTTTTTGAAGGAATGACAAAATTGTCGAATGCGAGAGATATAGTAGATACATTCTACTTAGACATTCAAAAAGTTTGTGATAAGATACCATAGGAAAGTTTTTACTATAAGATGGAATGAAGCCTCTGCATTAGTGATAACTTAGCTACATTGAGAACTGAGAATGGTCACATTTTGATCTGCTTGTAGAATGGTCACTAGTGGTGCCCTGCAGAGTTCAGTGTTGAAAACATTGTTCTTTATTGTCATTATCAAGCATGATCTGAAAATTTGCAGATGATACTAAGTTCTGTGTAAAAGTTAGGATGAAAGGTGACATTATCTGACAGATCTTCTGTGTTGGGCAATTAAGTTTGTGACAGCTAATGATATTTACCATAAATTGAGGTGTGTAAATCAACCTTGCCTTTCCAATGACTACATTTTACCAGTCATAAAAATCATGTTTTTGCATATACTCTGTGAGTAAGTCAATCCCAGTTTTCAGACATGACATGTCATACTCGCATGTGAAGTCATGTTCAATTTTTCTCCCCACAAATGAAAGTTTACTTACTGCTACCCGATACCTAGTCTCACAGGATCAAACTGGTGATGTGAGCTATGTTGCAAAGCTGCCTGGGAGTTTAAGATATACCTGCACTTTGTGATAGAAGCGAACAACATTTCAAAATGGGGACCATTCCCACTCACTGTGGTGGATCACTTTCATGCCTGGTATATAAACTGATCCCTCTTCTTTGTGAGATTGTTCAACAGCTAACTTCGATATCAGCAATCATGGCAACTTGGAAATCTTAGTATTATGTATGTGGCCAGGTCAGATATATGTCATTCATGCGACCTTCAGTGAAAAAGATTAAAGGGGGTGGAAAAGAAAGAAGTACTCTCATGCATCCATCTAGCTGGAGCAAACAGGGGACTGGACTGTTCATAGCAAATGAACAGAAGATGAGGCATTCAATTTCATCCTTGTGGAAGATCATTTGGTGTATTGACCAGAATTTTGTCAGCACAGCGGGATGGCTGACAACTTGTTCATAAATCAGAGGTGATCTAGCTTGGCTGCTGTAGACCTCCTGGCTGCAATTTCCAGCTGTTTGACGGTTAATTCATTGCTGTCAGGGTTTCTGTCCCTTTAAAACTCAGGTACCCAGCTGCTGCAGTTATTGCCTTAGAGTTTGTTACTCTCAAAAGCAACAATAATTAATCAGATGATGGGTATTTTTCCTCCCACCCCAACCCCCCAAATTGGTTTCATGATCATTATTGTACTTTTAAATCCAGATTTTTATTAAATTCTAATTCCACCATAGCAGGATTTGAACCTGGATCCCTGGAACATTACTTGAGTTTCTCTAGATAATAGTCCCATGATTATGCCACTAAGCCATCAGCTCCCCAGGCTATTGTAGGGCTCTGGAGCCAGTCAGACAGATCGCAGCAAAGAGTCACAGGCAGTTAATGAATTTGAGGAGGTGGTTGAATTGTTTGCCATGGAGTGGTCACTGTATGTCCATAAGAGTACCTGAACACAGGCCCTGCCCTCAGGGTTTACTGGGTAGTTGCCGACATAGAATCCCTACAGAGTGGAAACAGGCCCTTTGGCCCAACAAATCCACACCGACCCTCAGACCCATCCCCGTATAACCCACCTAATCTACACCTCCCTGAACACTACAGGCAATTTAACATGGCCAATCCACCTAACGTGCACATCTTCGGACTGTGGGAGGAAACCAGAGCACCTGGAGGAAACCCGTGCAGACATGGGGAGAATATGCAAACTCCCCACAGACTGTCACCCAAGGCTGGAATTGAATCTGGATCCCTAGCGCTGTGAGGCAGCAGTGCTAACCTCTGTGCCACCCCAAATGGTCATAAAATGCCAGTGATGATGGGACGACACTCTTAATTTCCTAGCAAATGGCAAGAGGTGTCCAGATTTGTCTCTTCATATGGTGGTGATACGTAATGCAGAACGGCGTCATTAAATTTATTCCAACCATAAAGCATCTTACATATCATTGGCGAATAAAAGAGTTGAGACGCTACACTTCAGAGAAATCTAAACTTAGAGGTTATCCAAATAGGGGCGTATGATAACGAAGGGAATAAATTACATTCCAGTTTTTTTTAATCAATGAAATATTTTAGAAAGGATCAGGGTCATAATTTTAACCTGTGTTTTTCTTATTTGATCATCGGAGGTGGGTATTACTAGCTAGGCCAGCATTTATTGCTCATTCCTAATTGTCCTGGAGAAGTGGTGGTGAGGCAAGATCTTGAAGTGCTGCAGTCCATGTGGTTTAGGGCTTGAGAGGTGAGGGTTGTGGCAGAGTAGGGAACAATGCTTCCTCTAAACTGTGGCAGCCATGCAGTCACCTGAAGGGTCTGTGCAGGCCAATCAGCGTGTTGATGCCATGTGCAGCATTGAATTCTGGTTTCAGGTGTTGCTGCTGCACATGGTCCTCAGAGTTTCATGTAGAAGAGAAAATATTAAGAGGGAATATGAGTGGGGAGCAGTACAGCATGAGGCAAAGATACAGAAAGATACTGACTTCGAGACACTTCTTCCCTGGGGCTGGCAAGAAAACCCAATCAGACGACCTTCTGAGAATGTGTGATACCTGTACCATTTCCATTTAATGCCTGAGCCACCTCTAATTGATGTTGGCATCTGGATATAATTGGTATCTATTGTATTATCGATGAGTTTAATTGTCAGTCTAGCGGTGCTGGCTAGGAGTTCTAATTCAGTGTCTTTGGCCTCTGACTTAACCATGGGAAGTTTTGCTGGTGCCAGTAAAGTAATACGGGGCTTCTCCCGTGATTAAGTGTTCCTGGCTGCCATGTTTCCTGCCATGTCCATTTCATTCTTTCATTTAACCAATGAAAGCAGAACAGCTATGTATGATTGTGTTTTCACCTAATGTCCACACAAAATAAATGTTGACACTGATCATACTGAATTCTTATGCTGTGGGAGAATGATCTTCCCACTTCTCAGCATATAGTCAGAAGCAAGTGTTCCCAGCTGAGGTGAAACATTTCAGATGTGGTGGGGAGTATGTTGTGGTCCATAAGGTATTGTCTGCAACAACTTGGGTGGACTAGAGGGTCTTGTTTATGTTTGTGCGTTTATTAATATGCTCCATGCAATATGTCCATAGATTTCTCACAGTGGACAGTAGCATGAGCTACTGGCTGTCTCAAATATGAGGGTGAGTAGCCCCCTCATGCAACATTTGATATAAAACTATAGTTTATACCAATGGAAAGGAATCCTAACCCAACAATATATATGTAGCTAGTGACAATCCAGACTCTATCATATTCACCACTATATTCACTCAAGGGTAATTAAGATGGGCAACATATCCAGTGATGTTGGAATGCAAAAATGATTCCTACTCACTTCCTGGGAATATCCACAATGCTTTGATTCATCACAGTTGTCTCTGTTAGGTTTCTTTCAACTAGAAGAGAAATCAATAGGATAGCTACCTGGAGATTACTCTTAATCCAGATAAAGCAGATCACAGGCACACAAGAAGACTCATGCAATCATCAGAATCATTACTGAACATATTATTGACATATTGAAGAGTATTTTCGATGTTCATAGAGTGCTTTTCTTTATTTATTTAATCTTGAGATTTAGATGTTCCTAGCTCAGGCAGCATGCATTGACTATTTACATTTCCCATTGAAAATATGTTGGTAAGCCATCTTCTTAAGCCATCGCAGTGTATATGGTGATGGCAATTACTCAATGTTATGGAAATCAAAAATACTGGAAATATAGGTCTGACACATCTGTTCAGATTGAAACTGAATTAATGTTTCAGGTCAATAAACTTTATGCAAAGCCTCCATTAGACTGGTTGAACAGAAAGTTCCAGGACATTAGAACTAGGACCAATGAAGGAATGGTGATAAATGTCCAAGTCTGGATGGCATGGAAAATCCAATGGAGCTTCAGGTTGGTAGCAACCCCTGGATGTGGATGGTGGGGTATTCAGCAATGATCATGCATTTGATCATCAAAGGGAGGTGAACTGTCTCTTCTTGTAGATGGTCATTGTTTGATTCTTATGCAGTTGAACGTTATTTTCCATTGATTATGTTAAACCCTGAATATCTGGGTTGCACAGCATGCAAGCATGAGGAAAGGTCATTGATGAAGTAGCTGAAGATCATAAAATAATCCCCAAGGAATTCAGGTAGTGATTTCCTCAGACCAAGATGATTGGACTCTGACAGCAACAATCATCTTCCTTTATGCTAGGTACGACTTCAACCAGTGGAAAGTCACCCCTTTCATCCCCATTGATTTCAGTTTTACTGGGATTCCTTGGTGCTGCACTTGCATGAATACTTAATGCTGGATTTTCTGTCCTATGTGAATCTCTTTGTTTAGCAATTCTTCTCCTTCTTTACTAGCAAATGAAGCTATATTGGAATACAGGTCTTACGCAAATCTGGATGGTAAGCATTAGTAGATCATTTAACCATGGAAAGCATTACAGCTGAGTATGATTATGTTTTCACCTAATGTCCACACGAAATAAATTTTGATAGTAATCATAATGAATTCTTATGCTGCAGGAGAATGACCTTCCCACTTCTTGGCATATAGTCAGCAGCAAGTGTTCTTAGCTGAGGTGAAACATTTACCAGATGTAGAGTAAAGCTTCCTCAATTCCATCCTGTCACCATACCTTAATCCCAGACTCAAAAAAGACCCTGTTATTGAACAAGTGTCATTTTTTCCATTTTCAACACAGTTCTCTTTATGGCCTCTGTGAGGGAGTTTGTCAAATTAGTGCCTATTTATGGCTAGTTTTCCGCTATGAATCTGAGCTCAATAAGAACTACATGATACAGCCTAAAACAAATTTCCAGTAGGACTCTTGCAGGCACAAAGAAAATAAACTTAATCATATCAAACTGAGTGCACTTAATTCTGAACTTCATTGGTATAGGTATGACGAATCTCCTTTCAACACTTGGATATGATAACATTTGGTTTTGAGAAGAACATTAACTGCAAGAAAATATCAAAAAATGGTCTAGGCAAAGATGTGATTAAAATTCATTTATACTGTGCAAAACTGCACTTCTTCTGAAAACTGAGGTGGAATTTGTAGAGGAATTTGTGTGCCTTCTCTGCACTCAATGACCATTTCTGGATCATGGCACCCTCCTGTCCCACTTCCTCATGACTTGCCTGAATGCCAGGGTCTGTTCCTTTGGTCCACTTGTGTGGTTTCCTACAACCTGACAATGTGCTCTGACCAGGTACCACTTACTGCTAATTTTGGATGGAAAGCTGAGGGCCTGCAAATAGGGGACTCACACATTAAATGCTGCGAAGTGGGGAGGATTTGCTCTTGCTCTGTCCCCTGACTGCTCAATTTCTGCCCTGAGTTAAAACTGAGGCTCATGATTTAAACAAGAGAAGTCGTTGGCAGAGCCACATTGCTGTTCCTTAGAGTAATAAAGTGAAGTTTCACTGATGAAACCCAGTTGATTCTCTAGGCAAAGTGAGGCTCAGACTGAAAATAGTCAATGCAATGCAATGAGAATGGAAAAGAACCGTGGGTTTCAGTGCTTATTGTAAACATTGATTGGAATGACCAAATGTAATTATTAAGAATTGGTAAGAAATAATGACATTAGGACATTTAATCACATAACATGTCAGATCCATAGAACTCATCAACCCACCTGTTAAGATAAACTTAAATCCCTTTTTTTTTAGAACTTTGTCTCTCAGTTATGCACCTTAATTAGGCTATCTTGTATGTTATAGTAATCCACTATTTCTCTCAGTGAAAATGTTTGCTTTGACGTAGATTCTTACAAATGGTTAAAAATGAATGCTTTTAACTACCTTGGTTAAATGACTTTTGAAATTAAGCGGGGATGATTTTGCATAGTCATGTGCAAGTTAAAAAAGAAACGTTGTAAGGCTGTTCAACCATTGAGTCAAAGTGGTTGAACTTGATTCTATCTTAACATAACATCCATACAAGTGCGTTTCCAGAAGGATTGGTAGCTCTTGTAATCCTGTCCAACTTCATAAATTTACAAGCCCTTGGGCACCAAAACCAGATGTAGTATCAAAATGGCAACTCCAGGTGAAATCAGCCAATTTTCTCCAGAATGGAAACTGAATAAAGACCATTCTGGCTTTTGGTCTGTATGGTTTAGTTCCATATCCCATAAATAGTGTGGAGACTGTAAATAGACTAATGCAAAATAATAACCTGCTCGTCTAACCAGCATTCTTGTCATACCAGCAGATCAGATTATGATGATATGTTTCCATGTCAACAGTACAACAGGTATTTGTCAGGAAAAAAAGCTTACTACAGTCATTAGTTTATTTTCATTAGGTGAATCCATTCATATAAACACATTTTTTGAACTTCATGAGGAAGCACTGCTCACTGAAGAGATGCCAACTCTTGTAGCTTATAGCAAGCTATCAGTTCAGCATCCATATTATTTGTAATTTTGTTATTGTTGAACAAAGCTAATTTCAATCAAAGTTAATTGCTCCACCCAGAAAACAATGCAATGTGTATTCCTTTTATTTCGTACTATCTTCCAAAAAATAACGAGTGAGGAACATTTATAACTGGCAATGTCCATTTATACAGAATTCTAATTCTGTACCAAGTTCAGGCAATGATTTCCGCATGAGGATTCCTAAAGGGAATACTCAAGTTTTAGAGAAGACTTGTAGCTCGGGTTGTGGATGGGGTTGTTTGCCGATCTGATAGGTTGGTTTGCAGACATGTCATCACCATATGAGGTAACATCATCAGTGTGCCTCCGATGAAGCATTGTTGGTCTGTCCCGTTTGGTATTTATGTGGTCTGGTTTGATGGGGTGGTTGGTCTCATTTCCGGTTCTGCTTCATAGTGATTGGTATATGTGGTTTATTTCCACATGTTTGTTGATGGAGTTCCGGGTTGAGTATCAGGCCTCTAGCATTTCCCGTGCGTATCTTTGGTTGGCTTGTCCTAGGATGGTTACGTTGTCCCAGTCGAATTAGTGGTCTTTTTTGTCCTAGTGTACGTAAACGAGTGACAGTTGGTCATGTCTCTTGGTAGCTAGTTGGTGCTCATGAGCTATCAAGAGATACCCCATTGAAGCCCTGCAGTATACTGAAAGCAATCTTTGGTCTTTTTTGTACCTTTATCGTGCACTGATTTACCATTCTCACAGTACGATAGACAGATTCAGGGAACTGAATCCACAGAAATGAAGTAAAATATTGGACCCCTTTGTATCTCTCCTGTCTGACCTTAAACCTGTGCCTTCTGGTTTTAGACTCCCTACTATGGGGAAAAGCTATTGGCTATCTACCTTATGTATGCCTCTCATGATTATATAGACCTCTATAAGGTCACCCCCCAGTCTCCTATGCTCCAGAGAAAAAACTCCCAGCCTATCCAACCTCTCCTTATAACTAAAACCTTTCACTCCAAGTAGCATTCTATTAAATCTTTTCTGCACTCTTTCTAGTTTAATAACATCCTTTCTACTTTAGGGCGGCCAGAATTGCGTGCAGTGCTCAAATATGGCCATCAACATCTTGTACAGCTGCAACAAGACGTCCCAACTCCTATATTCAATGCTCTGATTGATGAAAGCAAGTATGCCAAAAGCCCTATTCACCACCCTGACAACATGTGACTACATTTTCAAGGAGATAAGAACCTCATAGGTTTCATCCTATTGTTAAAAAGTCCAATTTTATATTGAATGCAGTAAAAAGTAAGGTAATATCTATGTTGTGGACTACAAATAAAAATGTTCCACTGATTCAAAATCTGTCTACCCGTATAGGCGTTATTGCTTAGCATTACTCTGAAACAGCCTAACTGAATCTTTGAGATAGTAAGAACTACCGATGCTGGAGTCAGAGATGATACAGTGTGGATCTGGACGAACACAGCAGACCAGGAAGCATCAGAGGAGTAGGAAAGTTGATGTTTCAGGTTGGGACCCTTCTTCAGAATTTTCTGAAAAAGGGTCCCAACTCGAAATGTTGACTTTACTACTCTTCTGATACTGCCTGGCCTGGGGTGTTCCTCTAACTCCACACTATTTATAACTGAAAATTTGCCTGCTGTTTGTCTGACAATAGCCCTAGAATATGGGGCTGATTACCCTGTGGGGACAGCCTGATCAGTCTTTTCAGCTGGGAACAAATTCAGAGGCCGTTATGAGCCACATACGTACAATTGTAATGGGAAAATAATATGTTAATGATGATGGGTAAATGATGATGCTACTCTGACATCAGCAGGGAGCCATGTGACCCAAGACTTGAGAAGAAGAATAAACACAATCAGAGAGCTGATTCAGTATAATGTATATCGTTGTGCAAAAACAGTGTTAACACAACTCACCGAGAGTGACAGAAAATTGCTCAGAATTAATGATAGGGAGGACATGCAGCAGAATCTGAGTAGTAGCTGACTAGCTGGACAATGTTATCTCTATGAGTTCAGTACAGACAAGAGAACTCACATTAGATAGATTCCACAAAAGGACATTGATGCAGGCTTAAGTCTATGGGAGATGCCCAATCCGTAGACACAGCTTTGGCAGTCCAAAGTACGGACACAGTGAGGCTCTCTAAAAGCAGTACAGACATTCAGGTCAATGGCTCTGTTCCTGCACTATGGGAAGAGAATCTACCCTTTAGGTAGCCATAGTTTCAGCTCTGCTGGATATTTGGAGCAGAACAGTGGCTATGCCTGCATTCTGCCTTTATAATATCAGCACTGAAAGTGCTTCCCTTTTACCATTTTAAGGTTGATACTAAGGTAATTAATATTCATTTAAATGACACTTTAGAAAATGTAGCATCTAATAGGCTCTTACAGAAAACATTAGCTCATAAATATTGACTCAACTCTCCAACAGAGATCAATATCTTGTAAACTGTTCCCCTGAAGATGTTGTTACCTAGAGAAGGTACTCATCAAATTAGCAAAAAGAAGTTAACATCATCAGTTTTTAACTCTGGTTTTCAGTTCACTTCTAATGAAGGGGATCACTTCATGTGCCAAATTAAATTACAGGAAGTATTGCCCATTGAAATTTCATGGCTTTAACGGCATCAGAAGAAAATTGTCTTGCGATTATGGAAACAGGTAAACCTTTGATTCAATATGTTATACTTCCAAAAAGTTAGGTTGCTTTAATCATGATCCTGCAAGCCGTTGCAATGATGTCTTTGCCTGTTGAGAGAGTAGCCATCAGCCTTAAGTGTCAAACAAATGAATGACACAGGTCTCACTGTTGGCAATGAATGCCTCTTCAAACAGGATGGATGAAATTCATGCCTTGACTATTCGTCGTCCCGCTATCTGCAAAAAAGTGTTCCACAGCACTTTGCGAACAGGGAACAGCTGCCTGGTTATGAGAGGAATGATGATGGAATAGGAAAAGGTAGTGGAGACTCAGTTCCACTTCTTACTTGTTGTTCCCAACCCACCTACTTCCCCGTCAGTCCTCCTCATTCTGTCTCATGTAATGACAGCTGAGTCTTACCCTGCAGAAATGCAGGTGGAACAATCTTTGGTAGGGCCCTCATAGGCTCCAAATTCCAGAGGGCATCAGTCCAAAGCAGGAAGCTCAGTAGCCTGCCTCTATCTCTGCTGAAACCACAGGGATTGCCAGCCACTTATTAGAAGTGGAAGCTAAAGAGTAGGAATTTGGAGCTGCACCAAGGGGTTGTAACGTATTGTTAGTTTGGTTTAAGTTTCAATTTCATTTTTGGCCCACAAAAATATAATGGCCAGAAATGTTGAGATACTGGCTGCAGATATGCATTGGGAGTGCAGGGAAGTCTTGATCTGTGCACACCTCTGGTATTTATCTGGGAAGTTAAATGTTTGCTGTTAATTTCAGATGTAGGGAAATTATTAAATGTGTAGGGTGATCCTGATAAAAACCCTCACCCACGTCTTGATGATTCTCAGCCTAAGAATGCATCCCACTCTTCCCCACCTCCAAAATTGCTCATTAATCTGGAACAATGTTGGTTTTTCCAACTTAGCCTGGCTGAGAGCCAAGATTCTGCAAGTTGAAATGGGAGGGGACTACAGCTGTGTTGAAGGGAAAGTGGGGGTAATGTCAAGTGTTCTTGGGATTTTGGGTAGAAGCTGAGCATTGATAGAGGCTTTTGGTTGGGCGATCATTGTTGGAGGTTGAGGACGCAGCTGAGAATTATTGGAGGGTCAGCATTGTCTGAAGATCCAGGGAGTGAACATTGTTGGTGGTTCTGGTTTGAGTGAGAATTACTGAGGGTCCAGGGAGTGAACATTGTTGGTGGTTCCGGGTTGAGTGAGAAGTGTCTACGGTCCAGGGAGTGAACATTGTAGAAGGTTCTGGGATGGGGTGTGCAATGAACATTGTCAGGATGTCTGTGAGTGAGCACTGTCACGAGGTAGGGGAAGGGTACACATTGTTGAGGGGTTGGGGAGGTAGGATGAGCATTATTGTGGGGTGAGGGACAGTGACCATTGTCAGATGCTTGTGAGCATGGGGTAAGGCATTGCCAGAGGTTACTGCTGGCAGTGGGTAAGAGAGTAGGGTAGGTGTGGGGGGTGTTAGTGAACATTGTCAGTAGGTGTGTATCGGTGACGGTTGGATGTCTGAGCACTGTCTCAAAGGTAAATATTGTCAGAAATGCAGCAGGGTTAGCATTGTCAGACATTTGTGAGGGGAGTGGACATTGTCAGGGGCGGTAGTGGGATTGAATATTTGTCAGGCTCATTACAGATCCATTTAGAAACCTTGCAAGTCAATTAACAAAAGGCAGATTTTAAGTTAACAAGGTGTGGAGCTGGATGAACACAGCAGGCCAAGCAGCATCAGAGGAGCAGGAAAGCTGACATTTCGGTTCTGGAACCTTCTTCAGAAATTGGCTCCTCTGATGCTGCTTGGCCTGCTGTGTTCATCCAGCTCTACACC